>CM038217.1:123430278-123869237 GCA_021442155.1 Cymbidium sinense
ATAAGATTTAGGAATAGATAATCCATTTATAAATCGGATGAAGAATGATGAGAATTATTAGAGCTATTACAATTTTCTAGACTTGGAGAGTTTTCTAGAAGAATAAAATCAAGAGCATCAGAAGTAGAGAAGATGTAAGTGGAATCAGGTTTCTTCATTAATTTCTTCTTTTTGGATGGAGGTATGAAATAGAAATCAGGCAAAATAAGTAGAGTGAGGGGTTTGGTGCCCTCATCTGCCGATACAATGTGTCGACTAGAAAAAGAACTGGTTGAAGTAGTAAAAGCTACAATAGTGGAATGGAGGTTGGACTTGGTTGGTGGTTGCACTACTTGGCTATCCCGGGCAAATGAGGATTGCTACTGCTACTGAGCTCCCACTTTTCACAAGTTGTCTTTGGCAACTTGCAAACCTTCCTTGATGTTAGAGGTTTGAGCTACCTCAGGCACATGCAAGGAGAGTTTCTTGATCTTAAAAATAATTTTCTTAGAGGTTCAGGATAAGGAGATATCTCAACCTTCTTTTGTCTTGAGAGGATCACATGTATCCCCAAGGATTACCCTAATAAAATTAGATGGTTGTTCTAATAAGTAATCCTTAAGGATAATTATGGCACCTGACTTGTAGCTATGCTCAAGCCAATCCTTAAAGGTGAAGCAATCCTCAAGACATGGCCTAACATGCGTGGTAGGGCAAAAGTTAGGATCATCACTCTTGTCCACTTCCTCCACCTTCTTAGGCTCGGATAGTTGAAAATCAGGGTTTTTAAGAGGTTCTTAAGGATCTTTCTGATTACCTCCCTCTTAAATGAATAAGGCTTATCTAGTTTATCCAAAAGAGTAGGTGGGTAATAGCTATCTGGTGGTAGATAAGAATACCACTATTAAATATATGGTCGAGGAGGTGAATGGTCATGGAGGTGCAGGTGATGATGGCCAAAGAGATGGTAAGAGGTGGAAGTGGTGCTCGAGATCTCTCAAACTGGCCGTGCTTCCCTTACCAATTGACACAACTGCCCCTAGCTTCTTCTTAAAAGCTTTATGTGGCTTGAACTTGGATGACTAATCTTAAAAAGGTAACTGTTTGGCTTCCCCTTGTAGACAAGCTCCCATGTTGATTAGTTTCTAAAAGGTTTTGATAGTGAATCCCTTGAGCATGAAAGCAACGGGGCCATGAATATTCTTAAGAAGAATTTCAATGGCATGCTGTTCGGATAGCTGTGGTTCGTATTTCATACTCAGATGTCACCACCTAAGAATATAATCAATGAGAGACTCATTGGGATTTTGTTGTGTCACAATGAAATTGCCCATAGTTACCTTTTGCTAAGCTCCAACAAACCTCTTAATGAAGAGTTGCTCCAACTCAACAAATATCTTTACCAAACTATTAGGTAGTTCGGCATACCAATTGAATACAATCCCCGATAGACTACTGATGAAGAGGCAAAAGAGAAGTGCATCGCTACCATCATTGCAATAGCCTACCCTAAAGTGTGCTATATGTTGCCTAGAGTTCCCACTGTCATCAAAAATCTTGAAAGAAGGTGAAACAAACACTTTAGAATATTGGACTGCATCAAATTTCTTTGGGTACCCTTTGAAATAGATGAGCCACCTCGGGCTTGCGCCAATGCTTTCCTCAGCTTCTACTCCACCATTTATTTTATATTTATTTTCTTGAATTGAGGTGTTATATATGACCTTCCTATGCAAACTATCACTATCTTATTCCATAGGAGATGTACACTTTGGATGATTTAAGGTATGGATAAGTTTGGGTCGATCACCCCCCATAAGCAATAGCTGCATAACTGAGGCATGGTTTTGAAGTACTAGAACAACAGCTAAGAAATCCTTGACCCTCTTCTCCATTCTCATGATGTGCTCATCCTTCTGTCTGAGCTACTAAAGGAAGTGCTGAGTCGAGTGAGTTGTGTCATCCTCCTCAACCACAATACCTTCTTTACTATGTTGCTTTCTAAGGAGGGAACCCCTGGTATCAACCATATGGGCTTATGCTGAGTCCTCTAATAAATCATCCTCATTGAGATCAAAGTCTACTTTAGCATCCTACTCATCGGAGCGATCACTTCCAAGAAGCTCCCTCTTCTAAGCAAAGTACTACACGAGAATATCATTCAATGAATGATCATCTACCTTCACTAGTATAAAGACTCACTGACAAGTAGATGTCAGACTATGCTCAATCGAGGCGATGCATCGGACACTACCTGCTAGTGGTGTACTCTCCCTATGAGGGTCAACTGCCATAGGAACTGTACTAGTGTCCCCTACCTCCTCTATCACTTTCACTATTGTTGCTGCTGGTGACTGCTATGGCTACTGCAGCTATGGTGGTGGCACGACCATGGTGACTTTAGGTCGCCACTCCTTCTTCACCATAATTGAAGTGGGAGGTCGAATAGGAGAGCTTGGCCTCACCTCAGTAGGTGGAGTAGATGGAGTGGGATCCTCAGGTCATAGCCGGATCACCAATGGGGACTTTCTCTCCTCGGATACAGATCTTTGAACCTTTATAGGAACAGTGGAAGGAGGGGCCTAGATAGGTGACGGTGGACGGGGAACGGAGTGATGTGATGGGGGTAACATCGACTACCCTTCCGCTGGAGCTCTCCTCTATGACCGATGGCCAAGACTATAAGTGGAGATATCTCAACCTTCTTTATCTTAAGAGGATCATATGTATCCCCAAGGATTACTCTAGTAACTGATGTTGTTCTAACAAGTATTCCTTAGGTATGGTTTATAGTTATGCCCAAGCCAATCCTTGAAAGTAATGTCCCTCTAAGGCTTTGCCAAACATGTGATGCAAAAGTTAGAATCATCGCCTCGCCCACTTCCTCCCCTCTTAGCTCATGAATAAAATCAAGTTTCTTTAAGAGGTTCTTAAAGATCTTCCTGACCACCTCCCTCTTGAATGAATAGGGCTTGTTTAACTTATCTAGAAGAGTAGGTGGATAATAGCTACCTGATGGCAGATATGAGTACCGCTGTTGAGTATAATATTGAGGAGGTGGTGGTAATGGCCGTTGAGGTGGCCATGGTGGTCGATATGATAGCCGAGGTGGTGGTAGAGGCAGTGGATGTGGAGGCTGCTGAGCTCTAAGTCTCTCAAACCGAACTCTAACTTGCTGCTTCCCTCTCTCAACTAACACCACTACCACTAGCTTCTTCTCAAAAGCTTTTACAGTTTAGGCTTACACGATTGGTCTTGGAAAGATAATTGTTTGGCTTCTCCTTGTAGACTAGCCTCCTTATTGATTATCTTCTCAAAAGTTTTGATAGTAAATACCTTGAGCATGAAAGCAACTGGGCCATGAATATTCTTAAGAAGAATCCCTATGGCGTGTTGTTTGGACAATTGTATTTAGTATTTTATACTTAGGTTTCACCACCTAAGAATATAATCAATGAGGGACTCACTAGGATTTTGTTGCGCTACAATGAGATCACCCATGTCACCCTTTGTTGAGCTCCAACAAACCACTTAATGAAGAGTTTCTCCAACTCAACAAATGTCTTTATCAAACCGTTGGGCAATTTGGCATACCAATCAAATGCAATATTTGAAAGACTGATGACAAAAGAGAAGTGCATCACTAAAGATTGCAAAAAAAAATGTGCCATGTGCTACTGAGGTTTCCCACTACCATCAAAGATCTTGAAAGAAGGTGGCACAAATGCCGTAATTTGGATCAGATTAAACTCTAGTAAAGTCTACCCTTTGGAACAAATGAACTACCCCGGGCTTGCACCAACACTTTCCTTACATGTTATTCCACCAATTGTTTGATGTCCCTCTCCTGCACGAAGGTGCTATCTATGACCTTTCTACGCAGGATATCACTGTCCTGATCTATTGGAGGAGGGGTACACTTAGGGTGTTCTAAGACATGTAGAAGCTCAAGCCGCTCAGCTTCCATAGGGCTAGAATGTAATGCTGGAGCTTGGTTCTAAAGTGCTAGTACTACCGCTGACAAATCCTCAACCTACTTCTCCATCTTATGAATTTCATCATCCTTCTTCCTATGCTACTAGAGGAGGTGTTGGGTTGAATGGACAACATCTTCTTCTTCAACTACACCACCTTCCTAGCTCTGATGGTCTCAATGGAGGGAGCTTCGAGTATCGACCATGTGGACTTTGGATGAATCCTTTAGAAGATCATCCTCATCGAGGTCGAAGGCTATCCTACCCTCTTCCTAATCTAAATGATCGCTCCCAAGAAGTTTTTTCTTTTCGGCAAAGTAGTCTTCTAAGATGTCATCTTAAGAACGATCTCCTACTCTATATGGATAGTTTGGCACAAATACGCTACTGCGGTTCATCCCATGTATCCGGCTAATCAATGAATGGGTGCTCACCAGAGGGTCTACTACCATGGGAACTGTGTTTTCATCCCCTACCTCCTCTGTCTCTGTCATTACTACGACTGGTGGTGACTGTTGTGGCTGCTGTGGCTGTGGTGGTGGCACGACCACGATGACTTTGGGTTGCCACTCCTTCTTTGCCACAACTGAAGTGGGAGGTCAATTGGGAGAGCTCGACCTCTCCTCAGTAAATGGAGTAGATGGAGTGGGATCCTTAGGCCATAGCCGAATCACCAGTGGGGACTTCCTCTCCCCAAATGCATCTGCCTTGAATAGTTAAAGGAGGGACAGACAGTGATGTAAGAATGGAGCAGGTGATGGGGTAACACTGACCTTTCCTTCCACCGGAGCACTCCTCCGAGGGTGTGAGTACTATATTGTTTATGCGATTAGCCCTAGTGGCCTACCGATTGGGGAAATCAACAATGATGGAGGCCGCCGACTACTTGGCATACCTCTGTTTCTCTCTACTGCTCGCCTGGGCTACAACCTTGACCTCAGTGGCCCTCTCTCTACAAATCCAGGAACTGATACTCTTGGGGATGACAAACCTCAGATCGAATAATGCACAGAATCGAGAACTCAGCCAACCGGTGAAGAAGTGTCTTGAGGCCAACAAAGGGTTTCCTCCTCTGCCTAGTTAGTACTTTGTAATAAGCTGGTGGTGGAGGAGATGCAACAATCCTCCTAGCATCCTCCTCTCTATCTAAACTGGAGAGGGGTGGAATCTACTACCACCCAAGAAAGGGGAGACCTCTCGAGGAGAACCCTCCTCAATAATAAGTTATGTGGTGTCTACCTCCCTGGATGCTCTCGTCGCCGCTTGATCTTCCTATTTTGTTGTGATCAAAGTGATGTGTGCGGAGAACCACCTCAAGGTAAAGGAGACTATCTTAGATGCTAAGATAACCTTCCCCTTTGAGGGGACCGAGGAGGAGGTAACAGCTTACACTGAAGTTGTAGTAGGAACAATAAAAGTTGACTGAAGTAGCATTGGCACTGCGGCAGGGACCTCCACATCCTTCGCCTTTAGAGAGGGAAACTCACGGTCAAACTCAACATCAAAGCGGAGGAGTGGCTTTTCCCCTGCCACCTCCTCCCTGCTGATAGTTATGAGGGCTGCCCCCTCACAGGTAATCCTAACCCCCTAGAAGGCATGACCAAAGTAAATCAGGTGGGTAGCCTCCAGGTGAGATTATCCACCAAGCTACATCGAGGGGAAAAGAAAACAAACTTGCTAGGAGTCATAGCAATTATACTGGCTGGATACCAAACTGAGCTAACTGCTCTAATATCTCTACATGTGAAAATATAACTATATCAAACTTTGACCTTCATATTCGCATTCAATCACTAATATTTTTCTTTTTTTGAATTTTAAATTTGAACCCACACTCAACAAATTTAAGTATGCTAAGTGGGGTTCATTGATTTGGAGAGATTTAAAATTTTGAAGAGAAACTTTGCCATAAGAATTGGTTTGTTGATTTTAGAACTTCATCCAATAAATTATGATATGTTGAATGAGGTTCCTCTATTTGGAGAGATTTTTTGGAGATGATTTTGTTTTGGTAATCCTTTATTTTGAGATTTTGATTTTAGAGCTTTTACTTAGCAAATTTGGGTATCCTAAGAGAGATCCAAGTGCATGTTTGAAAATATCTTTGAAAATATCTTTGTTGTTTGTGATGATTATTTGTCATGTATTTTATTTATTTTGATTTGACAATGGGATCTTTACTTAGCAAATTTAGTTATGCTAAGTGAAGCCCATGGTTTGATGTATTTTGATTTGATTTTAAAAAATGAGACCCTTACTTAATAAATTTAAGGCTCAAGTGTGTTTAATATTTTGAAAGTCAGGTTCTTACCTAACAAATGTGGTATGTTAAGTCAGATCCAAAATATTTAATGTTTTGTTTTTATTTGAAAAGTGAAACCCTTACTTAAAAAATTTGTTATGTTAAGCAGGGCTCAAGTGTGTTTGTTGCTTTGATTTGAAGATAGGGCTCTTACTTAACAAATGTGGTATATTGAGTAAGGTCCAAAAATGTGTTTGATTTTAATTCAAAAGTGGATTCTTACCTAACAAATGTGGTATGTTGAATAAGTGTGATTTGGTATTTGTTTTATTTTGAAAGAGGTGGACTCTCATTTAACAAATGTGGTAAGTTAAATGGAGTTCAATTTGATTTTCATGATGTTGTTTAATTTCATAGAAGGAAATTTTCATTTGACAAATTTGGGTATGTCAAATGGAATTCAATTGTGTTTAATTTATTTGTGATTTGAAAAAGATGACTGTACTTAGCAAATATGGGTTTGTGTCCAATTTGCTTTGATTTTAAAAAGAGGGGAATTCTCATTTGACATAAATGTGTGTTGATTTTTCATAATTTTGAAAGAAGACACTCTACTTAGCAAATGTGGGTATGCTAAGTAGGATCCAATTTGTTTTGGTTTTTGAAAATAGGGAACTCCACTTAGAAATTTTAGGTATACTAAATGGAGTTCAATTATTTTGTGTGGTTGCTTCCAAATGAGATTCAAAATATATATTTTAACTTTGTGTGTGATATTTCTTTTGAAAAAAGGGAAACTCTTACATAACAAATTTGGGTATGTTAAGTGAGGTTCAATTATATGTTGATTTTGAATTTTATTTTGATTTTAAAAAAAAGGAACTCCATTTAACAAATTTGGGTATGTTAAATGGAGTTGATTGATTGATTTTATTTTAAGAAATGTGCTGTTTTAAAATCTTTGATAGGGATCTTTATGATTGCAAATTTGATTTTTATTTTTAAAAGAGGACCGTCATTTAACAAATTAAGGTATGTTAAATGAGATTTGATTATTTTTTTTATTTTTTAAAAGAGATTTGAAAATTTTTATGTTTTTCCAAAATTTATGTGGAGTGAATTTAAAAATGATTTTGTTTAGGAAAAGTGCATTTGAAAATATTCTGCAAAAGACTTTGCTTATTTTAGTTTGAATTTTCTTAAATGTGTGATAAACCTTACCTCACCAAGCTAGTGGTAAAGTGGTTCAAAATTTTGTATTTTGTCATCTCCTTTATTTAGTTAGTTTATTTTTACCAGTTGGGGAACCCAATCGGGATTTTAAGAGCTACACTGAGTGAGATCCTAAAACCTAAAGAATGTTGGTTAGCTTTGCTTAAGAATGAAATAAGCTAAGTGCCAACGAAAAGAAAGATAATCTTTAGGCTTATATAAAATATAAGTCCACCATCGATGCTTGAAGACAATAATTGTCTACTAAATATGGAGAGAGGAACTCTCCCCAGCTGAGTCACCAGAAAAATTTATGGTATTTATTTTTGGATGTGGGTATACCACGCAGATCTTAGTGAGTACTTATTGAAGTGATCGGGCATGACATTAAAAAATGGTGCACTATCTCGAATGATAGAAATCATCACCCTATAATGGACCTAATCACCTAATAAGGACTCCTAAGGTATGATGGGAATTGGAATATACTAGAGATTCTTCTCCTACTTTACATGGAAAAGTAAAGTAGGGTTTATATTAAGCCGGGTTCATTAAGTTCCTTATGGAGGCAAGACTCTATAGTTAATTACATCATAAGGAAAGCGAATTCATTAGTAATACTCTTGATTAAAGTAACAATTAAAGTGTCCAAAGATTTCAAGGCTAGACTATCAAAGAATTAGTTATATTTGAAAAATCAATTGGGAAAGTTCAAGGAGAAGACTTATTTTGAGAAGCCAACAAGAATGAACAGGAAATGCTCATGATACTAAGAAGCCTAGTGAACATTCCAACTTATCCTATAATTGGGATTTATATATTTGAAATTGAGAGGATCAATTTAGTTGTGGTTGACATTTTATTAGAAAGCTAAGATGTATAATCCCACAACACAAAATTGTAAAAATGCTTAAGAGGTGAGGATTTATGCTTGTAGCACAAAAAAATAGCTACCTCGGATCCTAAATCTAAGGAGCATTGGCATAAGCCAAAGCACGACCTAAATCAAACTGAAAATGGGTATATGATTTACCTCCACAAGAGAGGATAAACCACCTAATTATAAGACTTACAACTACTTGGAGTGGCAGCTAGCTAACTCCTCCTACGATTCAAAATTATGTGGTATAGTCATATAATTTTGCAAGATTAGTTAGGCTGTTGTTTATTTAGAAAGATACTAAAGTCTTTAAATACACTCCCTTAAAGACTAGAGCATGAGTGGTATGAACAATAACTTAGTCTAATGAGAAATCTTTTCAAATTTTATTTGATTTTTGATGCTTCATTTTGGACAAAGGCTTGGGATTTTTATGCCTAAATACATGATGAAATTAGGTTATTGGCAAAATCAGCGAGAAGAGGGTGTTCTCCACCACAAGGGATGCCCTCACAGGTCAAGCATTCCCCTATCATGCAAGGATGGAGATCCCCCATATTCAAGCAAGAAGAAATATGATATGCATGATGTGATACATACAACATACAGTTAAGGGGTTGTTAAATCTTTTAGTTAACTTGATTACAACTTAAGCTTTATGATGAAGTTGTGAGTTATTTTAAAATTTAATTATGAGTGATTAATTGGGGTAGATAAAATAATTTTATTCTAAGAGCCTAACGCATCCAGGCCACACATTAAAGCATCAAACAGAAAGAAACTATGAAAAGCTTGATGTTCTAATGCCTAATCAAAACACAACATTAATCAAACATGTATAAATTGCGTAAAAGAATAAAAGGTCGGTGCGGTCAGGTATCGCCGTACAACCCGAAAAGAAAAGATGGGTTGTCGAGCTCAACCCTTATACAACCCGATAAATGAAATAATAATTATAATTTACAAATGATAAATGCTATGGGGGGTCTTCAAATTTTCAAGTCTTCATGTCTCCTTCATTTCTTCATCTCTTTTCTTTTGATTTGGTAGGCTTCAAGGCATCACATGGCACCTGACTAAGCATTTTGACTAATGCTCATCTTAAACCCCCATAGCACTAACCCTAATTCCTAATGCAAAATTATATTAAAAATAGAAAAATTAAATCTAACTACACTTGCAAAATAAGTGTTAGCTAAACACATATACAACCCAAGCAGTTATATTTATAACTTCCCGCACATGGGTAACCTCTCACGTCCTAACTTCGATTATGTTTAGGGTAATAACTTAAAGAGAGATTTTGAGCATGTTGACCTCACTTTTGGAGTGAGCATCCAACTCCTTCATCCTAGGCATAAGGACTCCTCTAGACATTAAGAGTTCCTTAGTCTGAAGACACTTCTAGTGATTAAGTGATTAACCCTAGTGACTTAGAAGAGTTAGCCATAGGAATAGGTTATGCCTTAGGGGTGTTAGAAAAATTTGTCTACCCTATAGCTTAAACCCAATCCTTGCTTTCTTCTTTCAAGTCAAACTTCAAATCCAAACCAACTCCAAATCAAAACAAACTTCAAATCCAAACCAACTTCAAATCAAAACAAACATCAAATCCAAACCAACTTCAAATTCAAATCAACTTCAAACTCAAACCAATTTCAAATCAAAATTCAAATCAATTCTAAAAATCCAAATCATGAATCAATTCCAAATCCAAAATCCTTCTTAAGCCTTTTTGATTTCACATTATGGACTTAGCTCAAATCAAATCCAAATTATTCCAAATTTAAAAAATTTTCTCATAACTCATTTATATTCTCAATTATATTCACTAATATAATTGAAATATAAAATCAAATAACCAAAACTAGAGTCCAAATCCAAAATCTTTCCTCAGCCATTTTGATTCCATCTTATGGACTTAGCTCAAATTAAATCCAAATCAATCCAAATTCAAAAGTTTTTTTTTATCATAACTTTTTTATATTCTCATTTATATTCAAAAATAAAAATGAAATATAAATTCAAACAACCAAAACCAGATTCAAAACTCAAACCCAAATCTAACCTAAATCCAACCATACCCTTTCAAGTCAAATTCTTGAACTTAGCTAAATCAAACTCAAATCAATCCAAGCCTTTGGATTTTTCTCTTCAAACAATCAATCACAAACCAAATATAAATGCAAAATTTAATCATCAAACCAAAATCAATCTAACCTAAATCAAACCCATGTTCATCCTTTGAACTTGAAATTATCAAATGAATCAAAAATCCGTTTGACTCCAAATCACTTGCAATTGGATTTATATTTCAATCATAAGTTCATATGTGAGTTCAACCAAGCTTGAATCAAGCCTTGATCAAAATTAACCCATTTAGGCTCACTTGACCCAAAGTGACCTAAAGCACCTTTTTGAGCCAAATTCTAATCCAACCCAATTGGATTGAACTAAACCCATTTAAGCCTCACATTGTGAGCAACAATTATCCTAAGATGATCAACCAATCAAATTGGGTCAAACCAATTCAAATCTAGTCTTTGACCAAGTCAACACTTAGACCAAAAGAAACTTAAACTAGCCAAAATCCACCATATACGAAATTCATTGAAACCATTGATCTAGACCAATCCAAGATTAATGATTGAACATGTCCAAGTCATCATATGAGTCAACCCTAGCCTAATTGGCCACTTGACCCAAGTTGACCTAAAAAGTTAAAATGTGTCAAATCTTGATCTAAGCCAAATTGATTGCAATTAATGGGTCAAATTCATTCTAAATCACTTATTGAACTTCACCAAAACCTTAATTGGCCAACTAGACCCAACCTAGCCCAATTGACCATGGACCCAACTTGACATAAAAGGTCAAATCAGGCCAAAATCAAACCAAACCAAAATTGATTAAAACCAAAGCTTGCAATACATTTCAAATGATCAACCAAGCCTAAACCAACTCATGACCTAACCTAATTGGGTCAAATGGGTCAAATTAGTTAACTTGACCTATTCAACCTAAGTGAATTCAAAACCAAATATAAATCAAATTGAACCAACCCAATAATATCGAAACACTTCAAATGATAATTTGAACTTGACCTAACCCATGGTTTGACCCAATTTGACCAATTAGTCAACTTGACCCAAGTTGACCCATTTTGACTTAAATGGGTCAACATGCACCAAATCATATCAAATAAACTCCAAATTCATTGAAAATTAGTACAACCCATTTTTCAATTATTCTAAATATGCCCAAATAAAAATCAAAGCCAAATGATCATTTTACCCCTAGGTCAAAGGGTAACCTATGATCAAATTCACTTGGAATTTGATCATATTCTAACTCAAGACCACTTGGCACCCTCCTAGTGGACCATTTGGATAGCAAGGAGGGTGGCGCACATCACCTAATGGGTTTAGGTCTATGAAACCCAACCCAAAGCCAAAATCAACCCCTCCACTTAAAATTTTCAACATGGGTCACCTCCCACACTCATTTTAGCACATGTACATCTCAACACTCCCACCCTTTTGCCAAAATTGAATCACGTGGCACTCTTGACAACCAAAACAACCCATCCAATCAAACCAAATTGATCAAAATGGAAAGTAGGCTCACGACCATCTAATCCAAGTACGGAGAGATATAATCCCACTCATTCCATTCCAATTAATGATCCTTGCATTTGATTGAGCTCAAAGGATCAAAGGCAAGTTTCTCCAAGTTTTCCAGGCACTCTCAAGCTCAATTGAAATTCCGTTTCTCGGTTTTGCCTAAGCCAAAAATAGAGGAGGTGAGGGAGATTTCCAGCTTAGCCAAATCTCAACCAAAGTCCAATTCACTTTCCAAGCACCATCGTGCAACGAGCTTACCCAAGGTGTTTTCCAAGCAACCAAGCCACAAAGGGGAATTAGACCAAAGCAAAGCCATTGAAGCAAGCTTTGGTCAATTGGAAGATCCATTACAAATTAAACTCTCAAACCTTCAACAGATTTCACTCCACAAAGCTATCTCAATGGTGGTGCGGTGATAGCCTCCAGAGGTATGAATCAAAACCCAGCTTAAGTAGAAAATCCTTGGTCCTTTGTGACGGGAAGTGTAATCCCATTGAATTGTCACCATTGGATCTTCTTCTCCTTGCTTCTTGATGGTGTGGGTTCATTTCTAGCCCAGCTCGATCAAGCCATAGTGGAACGGCCTCCGCAGGCAGGATGAATCATTGACCATCCATCCCGTGTGTTTTGGATGGATGGTCCTGATTAAAATAAGCTAGATCTAAAGATTTAATCCTTTATACCCATGGGTTTAATCATAACCGTCTGATCCTTGATCGAATGGGGGAAAAGTGTAGCAGCGCCGGCTAACACGATATTTGATTTGATAACTTAAATAACAAATCTCATCATGCCACATGCAAAATGCACGCCGCATCAGCAGCTCACGTGGTGCCAACGAGATTAGTTAATTAATTAAGACTATTTAATTATCCATTAATCACTGAAACTTTCTAAATTCATAATTAAATGCGAAAAAATCAAAAAAAATATAAATGAGAGCTCATTTTAAAGATAATTTAGCGTGGAATCCAATAAAATTATTTCTAATTAATTTTGAACAGCGGATTCCCTTAATTAGGGTTTAATTGAAAACCTAATAACCTTAATTACTCCCTAATGACTTCATTAATTAATTCCAAACTTCTCAGGCATGCTTAGTGGGATGACTTTTTCCTCACCTAATTTTCTTGGAATTTATTAATGAGTTATTAAGAAAATTAATTAGTGAACCCTTAGTCACCCTCTTAGTGTAATTAAGGATAATTAAGTACATGAACATTGAATTAATCATTTAATTGAGATAATTAAACATTGTTTAAGTGAGTAGGAGATTTATGGAATGATTTTGGGATATTTTCCTTAAGATATTCCCTAAACCCCTTTCCTTAATCCAAACCTAATTAAGGATTAATCCACTAATATACTCATTAATCAAACTTTCAAAATCAATCAACTTTAATTAATCTTAAAACTTGGGTAGATCCTTAGGTGTTCAAAAGCCTAAGCTTAAGGAAATCAAATCTAACCCACATGTGTGGGAAGGGTTATGAAAGTACTTAATTAAACCCTTTAATTTAATTAATCAATAACTGTGAGCTAATTGCATTAGGCCCCTTTCTTTCTTAGGAAAATTGTTGATTTAAATTTCATGTGATTGCATATCATATGTTGGCTCATAATTGTTAAGTTAATTATGTTAAAGTGGTATAGGTAAGGAGTAATTAATGGACTTAATTCACACCTTAACCTAAATAAATCATAAAACCAATCTAATCATCTAAAATTAAACTAAACAAACTCACACATGGGAAAATGGGTTAGGACTAGTAAACTCTTCTCACATTTTCTAAATCAAACTCAAAATTAAAGTAAAAAAATCTCTTTAAAATAATTTTGGTTCACTTAGAATAATCTTATTTTATAGGATTATCCTTAGGAATTAATTAGGATGAATGAAACCACATGCTTGCATCACTTTATCTCTTTCCAAGTATGTTAAATGTTGTTTTCCATGTGAAATCATGCATTCATATCTTTCAAAATATCAAATAAATAAAATATTTCCTTTATGTTAAATTGCATGCTTTGGCTAAAGTAAGAATATGAATGGCTATTATCATTATTAAATCAAAAATTATTTTCAAAATATACAAATCAAACATCATAAATGAAAGGTATGCTACTTATATATTTATAAGCTTGCATGTGATTATAAGTACAAAATATGTTATGTGATCTTTCCTTCTCTTTTATTAACATAGATTTGAATAGGATTTGCAAAGTGTATAGTTCATTTGAAAAGAACATAATACTTGCTTAAATCCATTCCTATCCACTTCTATGTTATGACTTAAGAAGGATCTTCACATTTACATATGTAAATTGCATAACCAAATCAAACAAAAGTAAAAATATTTTGCATGACTCTTCTTCCATTCATTTCCTTTTTTATACATGCACATGTACTTAAGAAAAGTGTTATATTAGTCCTGACATCCCGAGGTTACAAGGTTTTAAGTAGCCCCAAGAAGTCTTGTACCTTACACCTTTGGTGTAGAAAATAATGGTGTCGTATTCTCTTATGTCTTTCATACATGTAAATGTGCATTTGATTAATGGATGAAAGAGTCACTCTTTTCAACTTAAACAAAATCATGCATTCATAAAACATCCAAAATTTTCTTAAATAATATTCCTTAGCATTCATCATCAAAGTGTGCTAAAGATTAGCATGACATGTATAAATATGCTTAAGACCATTTATATGCATGATGCACATGTTGGAAAGAAATAAAAGGTTGTGTGTTATCTGATAGTAATTCATCTTAATTAATCTTAAGATGTCTTTCTTATTGAATAGGTTTATTTAGAGCAAATATAAACTTAAGATTAATTAAAACACATGATAAAACATTCACTAAAAAAATTAATTAATAAATTTACTTTAGAAATTACTTAAGGTAGGGATGAAAGAGAAGTTCTTTTCTCTTTTCTTCTCTTTGCAACACTTAGTAATTAAGTGTAGGTTCATTCAAATCAAATCAAATCATCAAATAAAAATGATCAAATCAACTAAATCACTTAAAGTGAAACCATCCTCTAAGTTAAACCTTTACACTTAGAAAATTTAAACCTCAAAGCCTAGCCAGACATGCCACATAAGCCTTAAATGGCACACACATTAGCTAAGTCACCATTTCTAGCTCTATGTTAGAGGTGCATGATTTAATGCTTGATTTTATTTTGTGATGTAATATTTTAGACTAAATGTTAGGATGTATGTGTGTAGACTGAATGGCAGGGTGATCTTAGTCTAATCATTATCTTCTGTAGGGGATTGTGCTTAAGAGGCACTGTGATAAAAATATAAAAATACTTTTGCTGTGCAGGTTCCTTATACCCCTAAGCATAATCCAAAATAGGTCAGGTGGACTTGGTTACCCATGAGTGAGGTGCTAAGTCCAAAATATTCATATATATGCTTGGGATTGTGTGGTGTGTTTAGCTAATCTCTATTTTGAGTTTTAGTTAGATTTACTTTTTTTCTATTTTTATGTAATTTTGTAATTAAGATTTGGAATGAATATTATGGGAAAGTGAAAGTGAATATTGGTCATAAGACTATGTCTTATGTACCATGTGAAGCCTTGGAGCCACTACATCCCAACCAACCAAAACAAAAAAAAAAAAAAGAAAAGAAGAAATGAGGAAAAGAAGAAATGAGGAAAAGAAGAAAGAGGAATGAAAAATGAAGATCCCCCATAACACGAATTCTTTCTAAATTGTAATTATTCAATTGTAATATGGGTTATAGAGAGCTACTACTCATTTCTTTTCGAGTTTGGGCGGTGGAGCCCGACCACAAAATCCTTTTATTCTTTTGTGTTAGCTTTATAAAATTTTTTATGTTTGTTTAGCTTGTGCATTAAGATGGCATGTTTTTCCTAGTTTCTTTCTTGCTTTGCTAAATTTTCTGGATGCGATTAGGCTCCTAGAAAAAAATAATTTTTTATATAATTAATCAACTGAAAATTAAAAATTAACAACTCATGATCTCACCTAAAGCCTAGAACATAAATTAAGATATTAAAAAGATTTAGCAACCCCTTAGCTAGATGTTGTTTGTTTCACATCATGCATATAAAATCATCTTGCTTCACCCTTGCTTATGGAGGGTTTCTACCTTTGCCAGAGAACATGGCTTGACCTTTAAGAGCTATGGTGGAAACACACCTCCTTCTTGTTAATTTTGGCCCATAAATAACTTCTCATGCATTAGGCATATGAATCCCATAGCCTGTGTTAAATTAATTATCTAAAAATAAAAATAAACTTAACAAAATTTGCATTAGATTAAGTCATGAGTTCATACCCTACATGATTTAGTTTCCTAGAGAGTGAGTTTAAGGACTTAGTCTTCTTTCTAAATAAACAACAGCCTAGTTATCTTGCAAAAGCAAAAGACTTGCCTACATATATTTAAAATCATAGGAGGAGTTAGTTAGCGGCCACCTCCAGGCGATTGTAAGTCCAATAGTCTTATGGTTTATCCTCTCTTATGGAGGTAAACCATATGCCCATTTATGCCTTTGATTTAGGTTGTGCTTTGGCCCTTGCCAAAGCTCCCTAGAGATAGATTATTGTTTCTTTTTGCAGGCTACAAGCATAAATCCTACTTAGGCATTTCCATGATCATATCATGGAATTATAAGTCCTAGATTTCTAATCAAAATTCAAGTCAAACAAATAATTATCTTCAATTTCAAAATTATAAAGCCCAATCATAGATAGTTTGGGATGCTAGGTTTTCTAGCATCATGAGCATCCCCTACTTATCTCCCTTTAATTTTGACAATAACTCCCTCCTTTTGATCAATTCACTTTGATCTTCCAAAAATAACCAATTGATTGATAGTCCAATCTTTGAAATCTTTGGAGACAATGATCATTTTCCTTAATCGAGAGTATTCTTAAGGAATCTCATTCCTTATGATGTAATTAACTATGGGGACTTGCCTCTATAGGGAACTTAATAAACCCAGTTTAAAATAAGCCCTACTTCACTTTTTCATGTAAAGTAGGCGAAGAATCTATGGTACATTCGAAGCCCCATCGTCCTTAGGAGTCCTTATTAAGGTGATTAGATCCATTGTAGGATGATGTTTTCTATCTCTCGAGATAGTACACCATTCCTCAATGTTGTACCCGATCACCCTAATAAAAATATCTGCGGATCTACATTGTGTCCAAGAAAGAAGTGTGTTTTTATTTTTGTCTTCATTTAATTCATTTTAGATGAAGATGAAAATAAAAATTCACCACAGATTTTTCTAACGACTCCACTGGGGAAAGTTCCTCTCTACATCTTTGGTAAAGGATCGTTGTCTCCAAGTATCGATAGTGGATTTGTATTTCATATAAGTCCGAGACTATCCTTCTTTTTCGTTGGAACTTAGGTTTTAGGACCTCACTCTGTGTAGGTCTTAAAACCCCTGTTGGGTCCCCCAATAGGTGAAAATAAAATTAAATAAAAAGAAATAATTAAAGACCTTTTTCTTACCATCTTTACGGTAAGGTAAAATCTCATTCCAAAAATAAAGAAGAATAAATCCTTTATGAAAATATCACTTTCCAAAACCACTTTCAAAAATAAATTCTCATAATAAAATATTTGCACCTCATCTAACAATCTTCAATATTGTTACATGTAGGACCTTTCCAAAAATCAAAATCAATGATCATATTTTCAAAAAGCACAAATGAATACCCTCATTCAATATACCCAAATTTATTGAATGAATTTTTTCATTTTCAAACAAAATCAAAAAAATCATATTTTTTTTCAAAATAATCATATTTTTTTTCAAAAAAAAAGCACTTATGAACATCCTCATTCAATATACCCAAATTTATTGAGTGAAGATTTTATTTCTAAAATAAAATCAAAAATCATCTTTTTTTTAAAAGCACAAATGAATATCCTCATTCAATATACCCAAATTTATTGAATGAAGATTTTTATTTTCAAAAAATCAAAATCAACAATCATATTTTCAAAAAATATAAATGAATATCCTCATTCAGTATGCCCAAATTTATTGAATGAAGATCTTCATTTTCAAAAATCAAAATAAAAAATCATGTTTTCAAAAAGCACAAATGAATATCCTCATTCAATAAACCCAAATTAATTGAATGAAGGTTTTTATTTTTAATAAAAATAAACAAAATCATATTTTCAAAAATCATTTATGAACATTCTCATTCAATATACCCAAAATTATTGAATGAAGGTTTTCATTTCCAATCAAAATTAACAATCATATTTTCAAAAAGCACAAATGAACATCCTCATTCAATATACCCAAATTTATTGAATGAAGATTTCATTTTCAAATAAAAAATCACAAAATTGAAACTCCATTTCAATGTATCTTACATATGTTGAAGTTGGAGTTTCTTCTTTCAAAAATTTCAAATTTGAAGATAAGCCTCTTCATTCCATGTGTCCAAACTTGTTGGATGAAGACTTTACCTTCAAACAAAACCACACCATTTAAAACTCCACTCAACACATTCCATATGTGTTAAGTTGAAATTTCCATCTTTCAAAAGCAATAAATCACACAAAATTTCATCTTTAAAAAATAAAACATAATTGACTCTATTTGACATACCCAAATTTGCCAAGTAAGAGTTTCATTTTTCAAAATAAATTTTGATCTTTTATTTATCATACCCAAATTTTCTCAGTAAAGATCCCTCTTTTCAAAATCAAAATACCAAAACTAAAAATACATTTGGGCTTTATTTAGCATACTCAAATTTGCTAAGTAAAGATCCCTCTTTTCAAAATCAAAACACCAAAACTAAAAATACATTTGGATTTTATTTAGCATACTCAAATTTACTAAGTAAAGATCCTCCACTCAAAATAAAAAAATCAAAATCAAAACAAAACATATTTGGATCTTTTATTTAGCATACTCAAATTTACTAAGTGAAGATCCTCTTTTCAAAATTCAAAAGAAATCAAACACATTAAGATTCTTTATTTAGCATACCTATATTTGCTAAGTAAAGATCCTCTTTTCAATATCATCAAAAATCAAAACAAAACACATTTGGATTCTTTATTTAGCATACACAAATTTGCTAAGTAAAGATCATCCTTTCAAAAATTAAATAAAAAATCAAATACATTTGGATACTTTATTTAGCATACATAAATTTGCTAAATAAAGATCCTCTTTTCAAAAATCAAAATCAAAATATCAAACACATTCATATTTCTTCTATTTATCATATCTAAATTTGCTGAGTAAATAATCCTCTTTTCAAAAATTAAATCAAACGCATTTGGACTTTATTTAGTATACCCAAATTTGCTAAGTAAAAATCCTACTTTTTAAAATCAAAACAAAACGCAAAACACACTTGGGGTTTATTTAGCATACCCAAATTTGCTAAGTAAAATTCCCACCTTTCAAAATCAAAACAAAAGATTAGGTTTGGACTTTATTTAGCATACACAAATTGCTAAGTAAAGATTTAAATTCACCCATGATTCACATCATAAGAAAACAAGCAAAAAGAATAAAATTGTTTTCAAACACCTTACTTAGCATACCCAAATTTGCTAAGTGAGTAAATTCCAAAATCACAAATCCAAACAAAATCTTGACCCTTTACTTTAACATACTCAAATTTGTTAAATGAAGGGTCCTCAAACACAAAAATTAAATTCAAATATGAACTAATGGAAGCATCAACCTCTTCAAAAATATTTGAAATGATTTTCAACATACACAAATTTGTTGAAAATGGATTCCAAATTCAAAAATTTCCTCTCCAATTCTAAACTCAAAATCTCTCCAAAATCAAAGAGCCCCACTTAACATATTCAAATTGTTGAGTGTGGGTTCAAATTCTAAAAAAGAAATTAAAGCTGACATCTAATTCGGGTTTATTTTCCAAAATTGCATAATTTCAACCTAATTATAGTCAAGTTCTATTTCAGTAGATAATGGCAGTATGATTTACTTTTCCTTTGGGATGGCTTTGGCCTTGGATCGAGCCAACCTCCCAAATTGACTTTTCCCACCATTCATTTCCAGAGGATTTGAGGAGCTAGAATCACTTATGAGGGGACCTCCTCACAACCGCTAGGAGTGGCGTAAGCCATTCATGTTGAGATGTCGTCTGACTCAGAGTTTCCCTCACTAAAGAGGAAGGTTGTGGCAGTTCCCATAGCAATTGCAACTCCAGTGCCAGTTTGCTCAATGGTTCCCCTTACTACCTTAGTACGGGCTAGCACCCACTTGTTAGCTTCCTCCAAGGGGAAGGCTCCCCTATCTTCAAGGATAGTCTCCCCCACCTATGAGGTTGGGTCTGCATCGCCTCCTAGTAGACTCATGTTGCAACCAATGCCATAAGATCAAGCGGCATCACGACCGCATAGCCAGGGAGTTAGAGGTAGTTTCTCAGGCTGCAGTAGAGGAGCTACCTAGGATGGTTTCCCCTCTAATCATAAAAAATAGGTTCCACCCTCTCTCTGGATCTGACAGAGAGGAAGATATTAGGAGGATTTTAGTTTCACCTCCACCTGCAATACAACATGAGGCTCCTATTAGAGACAAGAAAATGTCATACATCGCCCTTAGACGTTAGGGAGGTGTGGCATGATGATTAGAGTCCTAATTTGTTTTACATTCTATCATCCCCACAGATAGGGAGCACATCGACAGAGAGGGAGGGAGGCCCGCTGTACAAGTAGTCACTACCGAGAGAGTGAGGTATAGCAAGCAAAGTGCCTCACTCATCAATTTTCCCAATCGATGCACCTACTGGCCACACCGACAAGATTCTACGATTGGTACTACCCACTATAGGAGGGGAGCTCTTGCATTAAGAGAGTGGATGGTGCCTCCACCACAACGCTCTACCCCATGTCCACCATCTCCAATACAAGTTTCATCATCTACAGTTCCATCAAAGGCCATGAAGGTAGCATCCAGGGAGAAGAAAGCCTCACGATCCTATGGCCTGATGCCATCTAACCGCCACGAGGCGGCCTCTTGCCCCAATTATGGTGAGAGGTAATGGCGAGCTCAAAGCATAGTAGCCATCACCACCACCACCGTAGTAGATCTTGGAGATAGTTAGGGAAGGAGATGTACCCCATTACTATAGATCCTCCTAGAGTACCACTCCACCCGCCTCTAGTGATAGGAACATCCATCCTCCAATGAGTTAGTCCTCATAAAGATCGCCTCTCTAGCAATAGGGAGGTTAGATGTCTCTCGCTTATGATAGTGATCCTACCACCGATCAGCCGCATCATTTGTGCCCATGCAGTTGGACCGTTCCCTCGATGATATTATAGCACAATATCTAATGGAGAAGAAGGAGATCCTAGGGTACAACTGGTCTAACTTAGAGGAGGAAAAGATCAGCTTTGATCCCAATGAAGATTATTTATTGAAGGATTCAATGGGAGTGCACATGATTGATACCAGTGGTTCCCTTCTTCGTGATCAGAGTTTGGAAGGTGATGTGGGTGGGCATGATGATACTGCACACTCAACCCAACACCTCCTTCAACAACTTAAACAAAAGGATGAACAAATTGATAGGATGGAAAAGAAGATTGAAGATTTGCTAGCAATTTTGGCACTTCAAACTAATCCCTGTAATGCATCCTACTATCGTAAATAGTCACTAAGTTATTGCATGTCTTGGATCACCAAGAGTTTACCTTGATAGAAGCAGATTAGCTTGTATAGGAAGGTAGTGGATACCTTCGCATAAGAAAAGGATATTAAATTCATGGTCAAAGTGAGAGAATCGATAGCAAGCTGAGGAGGATCATCATTTCCAAAGGTAGACCCTACAGAGAATTTGATACCATCCAAGATCCTAAGGGTTTTGTTCCACCCTCTTTCAATAGCTTGGCGAGGGAACCCACACGACATACATTCAGAGCCAAAGAATTGCAATGCTAGTGGTAGTGATGCTTTCCTATTCCACCTTTTTGTCAGCAACTCAGCAAGCATAGCCTTTGATTGGTATGCTGAACTCCCCAATAATTTAGTAAAGACTTTTCGAGTTGGAGCAACTCTTCATTAAGAGGTTTGGAGCTCAAGAAAAGGTGATCAGAAGATCTGTGGCTCAACAACACCGTGAGTCCCTCATTGATTATATTCTCGATGGTGCAATTTGAGTATGAAATATAAATCACATGTCAATAAAGATGCCATTAAAATTCTACTAAAGAATATTCATGGTCTCGTCGCCTTCATGCTCAAAGATTTTACCATTAAGACATTTGAGAAGCTAACCAACAAGGTGGCTAGCTTACAAGGAGAAGCCAAACAGTTGTCTTTTTCGGATCAATCATCAAAGCTAAAGCCACGGAAAGCTTATGAGAAGAAACCAGGAGCAGTAACAGCAGTGCACAAGGGGAAGCAACCGGCTAGAGAGCAGTATGAGAGACCTCGAGCTCCACATCCGTCACTTCCACCTCCTCTACCATCGCCTAGGCCATCCTACCGACCGACACAGCATCCACCACAACCTTCACTACCTCCTCCACACATTCATAGTAGACACATACCCACCGAGCTACCATCCACCTACTCTTTGGATAAACTAAATAAACCTTATTCATTTAAGAGGGAGGTAGTTAGAAAAACCTTTAAGAACCTTTAAAGAAACCCAACTTTTAGCTACCCGAGCCTAGAAAGCTGGAGGAAGTCGGCAGGAGCAATGATCCTAACTTTTGCCCCTACCACCGCATGTTAGGCCATAGGAGGATTATTTTACATTTAAGGACTGAAGCATGATAAAATAAATATCAGTTATCCCAAAGGAATACCTTGTGGAACAACCATCCAGCCCATTAGGATAATCTTTGGGGATACATGTGATCCTTTTAAAATCAAAGAAGGTTGAGATATCTCCTTATCTCAACCTCTAAAAAGATTATTTCAAAATCAAGAAACTTTCTCAGGTGCGAGGCAGAACCTCCAACATCAAGGATGGTTTGCAAGTTGTTAAAGACAACTTGGGGAAAGTGGGAGCAGAGTAGTAGCCCATACCAGCCTGGGATAGCCAAGTAGCAACAACCAACCAGCCAGCCTCTAGTCCACTTCACTTACTACTCGGAGCACTTCTACTTCAGCTCTTCTTCAAGTAGACATCTTGTATCCGGATGAGGGAATCAAATCCTCACCCCACTTACTTTACTAGATTTCTACTATGTACCTCCTTCAAAATCCAAGAAATTGGGAAATAAAGCTAGTTTGAATTACATCTGTGTCACTTTTGATGGGTTGTTTAAATCTACTCTTATAGAAAACTCTTCAAGTCTAAATAATAATTATAATAACTCCGATCTTTCCCTTTCTGATTCAGAGATGGACTTTCCTTCTCGTAATACTATAGGTTCACCTCTTAAGATAGACTTGGAATCATCTGACAGGGTCCTATAGGAGAAGTTGTACATGAGCATGAGTGAATCTTGATTAAACTTCCACAAGAGATCATCAAGCTAACCTCCAGAGTGGCAAGGTTCTACCTAAGCACCTCAAGGTAAGGGAAACAAGTCATTGGTACTAAAAGCAAGAAGTAGGATGCTCCAGGATATGCTTGTGGAGGATCAGCCCAAGTGGATTACAATGTTCGCTCACCTAAGAAAGTTGACATCTAAGTTAAGCATATATGATGCCTTTGTCTTATCCAAAGAGATGAGGGAATCATTAATTAAGGTTATTCTTGATCCAGAGATATGCTTAGCTCAACTGACCGCTATTGGAGAGGAGGCACATTACTCAAGAGAAGCCCAAGGAGTCATATTCACAGATGAAGACCTTCTTCTAGGGGACATGGAGTATAGTCATCCCCTACATCATAATGGACATGGATTCTGACTTTCTAGGGTTTTGGTTGATCCAGGTGCATCGATGAACATTATGAGTCTAAAGACCCTTGCCTATTTAAAAATTGACATCTCTACACTCCGAGGAGATTGGATGATGTTGAGAGGGTTCAATGAACAGATGAGAGGGCTTTAGCTTCATAGTGTTACCTTTGAGATAGTGATTAGAAGACCAAGCCAAAATAATTGATTCAATACTTCATTCACCTTTTCGACAGGCCTTGGATACACTAACAAAATGATTCCTCCTTCCATCAATGCATCAAGTTCTGAAAGAATGGAATCAAATACTATGTCAAAGGTTATGAAAAGCCATTTTCAATTAGAGAGGTTGAGATATATGAAGATGTGATATACTATCTTCCTCAAAACACCTTTCTGAACTTGGTCAAAATTCAAACACAAGAAAAAAGCAAAAGAAGAAAAGAATAAGAGAAAGAAAAAGAAAAGAAGAAAGAAAATACGGAATAGAAAAGGACATCAAGGAAGAAGTGGAGCGCATGTCACATTCCACCCATTCATTCTATCATATGGACATATGGGTAGATGACTCACCTCAGTGAGGGTAGGCAGCACAAAGGCATTTCTAGAGGTGAAGACCCTGCTTGGTCGCCACCACAGAGTTATGTTCTAGTTTATAGGAGTACCCCTACTTGGAATCCAGCTCGGAGGATGAGTCTCATGTGATTAGCATACCATCCAACCCATCAGTAGGTTTCATTGGAGGTGACACTTGAGCCAGAAGTGATGAAGACCGTGCCAAGCAAAGCATGAATATATAATCGTGTTTATGTAAAATCATCGTAGCAATTGGGAACTTTAGCTCTAACCTCACTTTTCTCAAAAGTTGAAGGTTTAGTAGTTAAGGAAGCCCAGGTCTTCCAATAAATGCCAAGCCAAAGAGATTCTATTGGGATCATCATCCTTAAGTCGATGTAGAACTTAAGGATAATTCATATAAATATTTAATAGAATTTTGATTGGTACTTGTGTTCTTAATCTTGTAAAGAAAGGTTTGATTCCTTATACATGGTCTAAGCAGTCGAGTACTTGAAGCTATGGAACAAAAAGGCAAGGATGCACAATCAAAATCGATTAGATTCAGAGTGGGTCCAATACGATGATGGTTATTTTAGTTGTCACCAATCATCCGAGTATGATAGTTCTCCTCTAAACACTAACTCTTATGAGAAGGTGTGTTTAGAAATATGATGAGATGATCTCAAATCAAAGATGCACCTCCAAAATCCAAAGAAGAAATCTACTTAACAATCGATAAGCTTAAAGAAATCAACCTGGATGGAAGAAGATCCAACCTACATACATCGACTTTGATGAATGAAGAAGAAACCAATGACTTGGTTAGGCTATTAATTGAGTTTAAGAATTACTTTGCATGAAGTTATGAAGAGATGTCCGATTATCTTCCCAACATAGTAGTCCACAAACTAGCAATAGACCTAACGCTAACCCTATCAAGCAATCCCTAGATGCATGCATTAGAAATCAAATAACAGGTCATTTTTGAAGTCATGAAACTAATCGATGCCGGTTTCATCAAGGAAGAAAAATACCCTACCTGAAGGTCACCGCTAGAAAAAAAGAATGACCAAATTTGCATATGCCAATTTCAAGGACTTAAATAAGGCAAGTCCTAAGGATGAATTTTCCTTCATATACCGTAATTAATGGTGGACATTATCTCATGTAGTATTCTCCTTCATGGATGGGTCATCTGGCTATAACCAAATCAAGATGGCCCCCGAGGATGAAAGAAACACTGCTTTTTGAACCCCGATCAAAATCTATTGTTATAAGGTCACGCCTTTTAGCCTCAAAAATGTTGGTGCTGCATACCAATGGGCCATGACTCAGATCTTCAACAAACTCATTCATCATCAAGTTGAATGCTATGTTGATGATCTAGTAGTCAAAAGCAAAGAAAAGGAAGACCACCTCTTTGAGAGTAGTTTTCAAATGGTTAAGATAATTTAACCTTAAAAAATGAACCCCCAAGTGTGTATTCTGAGTAGCTTCGTGGAAGTTCCTTGGGTTTGTCGAACAAAAAATAGATCCAAAATATCAAAGGTATCTTAGAAATGACACCCCTAAAAGTCTAACTCAACTATCTTTCCAAAGGTTGGCATATCTAAGACACTTTATCTCCAATATATCGAAGATGTAAGTTATTTTCAGCACTTATCAAAAATGGATGCCAAGTTCAAGTGGGATGATAAGTGCTAGCATGCCTTTGAAGATATCAAGCAGGATTTGGTGAAGCCACCAATTCTAGCCCTTATCTCAAAGTGCCTTGATCCTCTGTTGCATTGAACGACTCCCTTGCTTTGTTGGCCCAAGCCAATGATGAAGAGAATGAGAACACTCTCTACTACCTTAGCCATCGTCTAATCTCCAAGTAAATTACCCACCTATTAAGAAACATTGCATAGCTTTAATCTTTGCATCCCAAAAGCTATGACACTATATGCTTTCTCATAAGGTGAACTTGATTTCAAGAATCAGTCCATTATAGTATCTCATGACACGGCCGACATTATCTAAACGATTTGTACATTGGTCCATGATTCTCTTGCAATTCAATATTACATTCGTACCCCTCCGTGCAGTGAAAGGACAAGCACTTGCAAATTTTTTTAGAAGACACCCACTTCCTACCGATTCTCTGCTTAGTGATGATCTCCCTGATGAACAAATCATGAACTTAAGGGAGGTTGACAATCACCATTGGGAGATGTATTTTGATGGTGCAGCTTCCTTTCATAAAGGAGAACAACAATCTACTCTTCCAGAAAGGCGGGTAGGAATAGTTCTCTTAACTCAACATGTGATGAGATTTTCATACTATCTCCAATCGCACCAACAATGAAGCCAGTATGAGACTTTGATCGACTGAGCCATTATAGTGTGTGTGTCAAAAGCATCAACATCTATGGAGATTCTCTTGGTCATCAACTGCCGTCCTACAAGGTTCTGAAACACAAGCTTTGTCATTACCATAAGTACACCATGAAGCTGTAGGCCTAGATCTCTGAGGTCACCATCTAAAAGGTCCTGAGAGAGAATGCATAGTAGATGCTTTAGCCAAACTAGCCAAGAAATTGGCATGTAAAAGATGAGTCCATTTCATGGTAAAACAAATAAGTCCTATCCCTTATTGATGTTGAACTAGTCGAGAGAGTTTCTCTTGAAGGGGAGGTTACCATTACTGAAAAGAACGAGGAGTTGGATTGGAGGCATCCATTTATAGATTACATGACTAGAGGCAAACTACCTCAAGAGAAGTCACAAGCCCATCGATGAGAGAGCTCTCCTATGCTCTGGATGGCACCAGACCGAATTTTGATTAAATGGTTACGTTGTTTAGACAAACACGAAGCTCATAGCATCATGACGAGGTACTGTGTCTATGAGTGCATCAATATGATTGAAAGTTGAAAGTAAAGATCAAGAGACTAGGATACTACTGGCCTTCGATGATCATAGACTGCATGGACGTAGCTAGGAGATGACATCAGTGTCAAGTACATGGTGTGGTCCTACATCAACCACCCAACATTCTACACCCTACTTTGGCCTCATGGCTATTTGAGTGTTAGGGTATTGAAATTGTGGGTCCTATTGATCCTCCTTCTTCTAAAGGTCATCAGTTCATTCTAGCTGCCACGAACTACTTTTCTAAATGGGCCGAGGCAATCACACTCAGGGAGGTCATAGCTCAGCATGTGCTCTAGTTTCAAGAACTATATCATATATAGGTTCGGGGTGCCTCAATGAATTATATCTGATAATTGCACTACATTCAAGAGCACCAAGAACAATAACTTCACCAAAGACACAGTGCAGATTGGAGAAACTCCACCATCTACTACCCTGCAAATGGCTTAGCGTATATTCAATAAACTCTCATCTAAATATTAAAGAAAATACTTGATGATAACAAATAATAGTGGCATGAGCAATTAGTTGAAGAATTGTGGGCCTACACCACATACAACTCTAACTAGATCTACTCCATTCTTTTGTATATTCAAGTCGTTTCTACCATTAAGTTCACTCCCCTCACTAATGATAGCATTGGATAGTAAAATCACTACAAAGTAGAATGTCAAGTTGCGTTAGAAAAGCTCAAGGTTTAGAGGAGAAGCCTACAAGTGTGCGAACCTCGAAGTTATACAAAGCCAAAATGATTCAAGCTCACAACAAGCTAGTTCTCTGAGCTTTTCAAGTAGGAGAACTTGTTCTAGTTCTAAAGAGACCAATTGTTGCCCGTCAAAAGATGAGAGGCAAGTTTGAACTCACTTGTGAAGGCCTTTTTGTCATAGAGAAGGCCTACCAAAGAGGATCTTATCAGCTTATTAATTGTAAAGGGGAAACCCAATGCTTCCAATTGATGGGCTCAATTTGAAGAAATATTACTTGTAAAAATATGTTTGAAAATAATTATCATCAAAAATTTCATTTCAATTCATCAAAATATTCTCTTCTTTGAAGCATTATTTGCCGACATGTTTAGATAGTGAGATAACCCAAGAGACATCTTATCCTTCTTTTTCATAACTCAACACAAGTTGAACGATCCCTCAAGAACTAAAAGTGAGAGAACCCAAGAAGCATCCTATTTTGATTAACAATTAAGTAGGTGTAAGAGAACCCAAGATCCTTTCTTGGTGGAATCACAACGCCATTCATGGCACCATTTCATCAAAATTCGATGTTTAAGTGTGTGAGATAACCCAAGTGGCATCCTGTCCCTTTAACACAAGCACAAAATAAATACATATCTTTTGTCTCAAGCTATTTTGAAGTGGGAGCAAGCCCTGTGGTACTCCTCATTACTATAGTCGGCCGACATGCTACCTAGCTACTCTATCACCGGTCACCTGGATGTGAGTTCCCGCTTTCTTCCTAACTTAACTGCAAATCAAAGAGCACATTGTTGGTAGACTTCACTAGCTAGTAAGCTACCCCATGTTGACTTTACTTAAGAAGATGTGTTTACATGTTTTTCTCTTGAACTAGTCATCACTCTAACTAGGTTGAGTATATTCAAGATTTTGGATAAGTCCCCAGGTTCCTTTCCTCTTGACTACTTTTGAGTTGATATAAGTTCCACGTTTCATTCAAGAATGTCAGCCATGGTATTGAGCCAAGATTATCCCAAAATCGCCACGCTATAGGAGGATGTGAGTCCCTGATGCTTTCCTCATATGCTGATTGTCGTAAATCGATGGGCTCCTTAGGTTGGTTGATGCTATGTGACAACAACTCACTGGTGGATACACCACTCTAGTAGATGTGAGTCCAGCACTTTCTCCTTGAGTTGGCCACCGAATACCTAAGCAAATTATCTTCTCTAGGATTTTGGATAAAGCCCTTAGTGCCCCTTCCCTGCTGGCACTCTATTTGGATCACGTCCTTTATGACCCCATTTAGACACGAAAGTTACTTGGATTAGACCCCCCCTTTCCTAGTTGTCATCCCTATGGTTGGAGAATCCGTTCAGCGGATGTACAGATTCTCCCTTAGCTCTATAAAATTAAGATAGGACTATGCTAATATAAGCTCCTTCTTAGTGTGATCCCTCGCAAACCAATAGGGACTACGAAATAAATAAATAGAACAAACAAATTAATTGTGGATTAGAATTCAAGCCCTCGCCCCTTTCAAGGTGAATCCTATCTTTAAGGTAGTGTCGAAACTCCCTATAGAATTTCTTAACTACTCTAGAGATAAGTCCCCTGTGACTCTCTGTCACCCTTAGGTCGGTTCAATCTATTTGCCACAAATAGGTTACTCCGTCGATCATTTCACTTTGAAAGATATAAGTCTATTACACATTCTTTCTAGATAACTATCACAAATAGATGGGCAGCCCTAGGTCGAGTTGACATGTTACCTTGCTAATGTGTCACTCCAACAGTCTCTTATTTAGCAAAGACATGAGTCCCCAGCCTCTCTTCCCTGAATCAAATGTTGCAAATCAAAAGGCACCCCTTTGGTTGGATAGTTCTCTCCTTGGCCAGAAAACTACTCCCTTTGGATTGGTTAACCTGAGCTAGATCAAGGCACCATAGCCCCTACTCAGCGTGATCCATCACAAACTGATGAAATCCATCAAATACAATTAAAAAAATGAAATTAATTTTGACTATCTTTGTGTTGATTCAAGTCTCCCAACAGCATTCACTCAATAGTCAGCCCTAGGTCAGGTCAACATGTTACCTCACTAATATGTCACCCTAGTGGTCTTTTGTAGTTGAAGATGTGAGTCCCCGCACTTTTTTTCCTGAATTAACCACTACAAGATAAAAGGCACCCCTTTGATTGGATAGTCGTACCATGTGGCTGGTAGACTACCCCATTTAGATTGGTAAACCTGAGCTAGATCAAGGCCGACATGGCCCCTACTCAATGCAATCCATTGCAAACTAATGGGATCCATCTTAAAAAAAATGAAATCAAGTTTGACTATCTTTGAGTTAATGTAAGTCTCCCAGTGGTATTCACTCAATAGTCAACCCTAGGTTAGGTTGATTGTGTTACCAACCGATCACCCCGATCGATCCTTACTTTTGAAGATATAAGTCTACTATGTTTTATTCTCAGTACAGTTATTGCACACCGAAAGGAAACCCATTTGGTTGGATAGTCCTACTATGTGGTTGGTAGAGTACCCATTTGGATTGATAAATTGAAGTTAGATCAAGGCCATTACCCTTACTGAGATCCATCGCAAAACCAACAGATCCATCTCAAAAAAAATTTTAAAATTTGAAACAAAATCAACCTTCCTCCCGGAGTCAAACTAAACAAACAAAATAAATCCAATCAACCTCCCTAGTGGAGTCAAACCAATCAAACAAATCAAATCAATCAGCTTCTCGAGATGCAAATCTTTCTCGCTCTAGCGGATCTCAATTCTAATCCTCGGATTTCACAACCTCTTTTCTTCGTGGATGACTTGAACTTGCTCCCATAGTGGAGAGTTCACATTTTCATCCTAGGAGCACCAAATCATAAATAATCAAATCAAATTTCTCCCAAGATACAAATCAAATCAAACCTCTCATCCCAAATGGATAACTTGAACCTTTTCCCTAGTGGAAGGCTCACATACTCAATCCCTAGTGGATTCCTCCTTCACTCTCTTATGTCTAGATATAAGTGGAGTTGCATTGCATTAAGCTCTTGATTCCTTTTACACCTCTCATTTGAAGTAGATCATTTCTAGTGGTGGATCGCGTTGTTGATTGTCTCGATCAACACAATGTGGTGTACCTTGTCACACCACACCTATTGTTGACCTCACTTTTGGAGTGAGCTTTCAACTCCTTCATCCTAAACATAAGGACTCCTCTAGACATTAAGAGTTTCTTAATCTTAAGACACTTCTAGTGATTAGGTCAACACTTAACCTAACCCTAGAGACTTAAAAGAGTTATCCATAGGAATAGGTTATGCCATAGGAGTGTTAGGAAAATTTGCCTACCCTATAACTTTAACCCAATCCTTACTTTATTCTTTCAAGTCAAACTTCAAATCCAAACCAACTTCAAATCCAAACCAACTTCAAATCAAACCAACTTCAAATCCAAACCAACTTCAAATTCAAATCAACTTCAAACTCAAATCAATTCCAAATCAAAATTCAAATCAATTCCAAAAATCCAAATCATGAATCAATTCCAAATGATTGAAATCCATGATCAATTATAAATCTAAAATACATCCTAAGCCATTTTGATTTCACATTATGAACTCAACTCAAATCAAATCCAAATCATTCCAAATTCAAAAGATTTTCATAACTTTTATATTCTCATTTATATTCACTAATATACATGAAATATAAAATCAAATAACCAAAACTAAATCCAAAACTCAAGTCCAAATCCAAAATATTTCATAAGCCATTTTGATTCCATCTTATGGACTTAGTTCAAATTAAACCCAAATCAAATTCAAAAAAGATTTTTTTCTTAACTTTATATTCTCATTTATATTCATAAATATAAATGAAATATAAATTCAAACAACCAAAACTAAATTCAAAACTCAAACCCAAATCTAACCTAAATCCAACCTTACCCTTTCAAGTCAAATTCTTGAACTTAGCAAATCAAACTCAAATCAATCCAAGCCTTTGATTTTCTTTCAAACAATCAATCTTATAATCACAAATCAAATATAAATACAAACTTCAATCATCAATCCAAAATCGATCTAACCTAAATCAAACCCATGTTCATCCTTTGAACTTGAAATTGCTAAATGAATCAAAAACTCATTTGAATCACTTGCAAATAGATTTATATTTCAATCACAAGTCCATATGTGAGTTCAACCAAGCTCGAATCAAGCCTAGATCAAGTCAATTGACTTATTTATGCTCACTTGACCCAAAGTGACCTAAAGCATCTTTTTGAGCCAAATTCTAATCCAAATTGGATTGAACTAAGCCCATCTAAGCCTCACATTGGAGCAACAATCATCCTAAGATGATCAATCAATCAAATTGGTCAAACCAAGTCAAACCTAGCCTTTGACTAAGTCAACACTTAGCCCAAATAAAATCTAAACTAGCCAAAATTCACCATAGGCCAAATTGATTGAAACCATTGATCTAGATCAATCCAAGATCAAGGATTGAACATGACCAAGTCATCATTTGAGCCAAACCTAGCCTAATTGATCACTTGACCCAAGTTGACCTAAAAAATTAAATCAAAATATGTCGAATCTTGATTTAAGCCAAATTGATTGCAACCAATGGGTCAAATTCATTCTAAATCACTTATTAAACTTGACCAAAGCCTCAATTGGCCAACTAGACGCAACCTAGCCCAATTGACCATGGACCCAACTTGACCTAAAAGGTCAAATCAAGCCAAAATCAAATCAAACAAAAATTAATTGAAACCAAAGCATGCAATACATTTCAAATGATCAACCAAGCCTAAACCAACCCATGACCTAACCCAATTGGGTCAAATGGGTCAAATTGATCAACTTGACCCATTTGACCTAAGTGAATTCAAATGAGCCAAAACCAAATATAAATTAAATTAAACAAAATCAATGATACCAGAACACTTCAAATGATCATTTGAACTTGACCTAACCCATGGTTTGACCCAATTTGACCAATTGGTCAACTTGACCCACGTTGACCCATTTTAACCTAAATGGGTCAACATTAGCCAAATCATATCAAATAAACTCCAAATTCATTGAAAGTTGGCACAACCAATTTTTCAATCATTCTAAATATGCCCAAATCAAAATCAAAGCCAAATGACCATTTTATCCCTAGGTCAGGGTAACTTATGATCAAATTCACTTGAAATTTGATCATATTCCAACCAAGACGAAGCACCTCCTAGGACCATTTGGACACCAAGAAGGGTGGTGCACATGACCCAATGGATTTGGGTCACCAACCCAACCCAAAGCCAAAGTCACCCTCCACTTAAAAATTTTCCACATGGATCACCTCCCACACTCATTTTAGCACATGTGCACCTCCACACTCCCACTCCTCTGCCAAAACCAAATCATATGGCACTCCTAACAACCAAAACAACTCATCCAATCAAATCAATTTGATCAAAATGGCAAGTAGGCTTACGACCGTATGATCCAAGTTGGGGGAGATATATTCCCCCTCATTCCATTCCAATTAACGTTCTTTGCATTCGATTGAGCTCAGAGGATCAAAGGCAAGCTTCTATAAGTTTTCCAAGCACTCTCAAGCTCAATTGAAATTCCCATTCTCAATTTTCCTAAGCCAAAATAAGGGAGATGAGGAGATTTCCAACTTAGCCAAATCTTAACCAAAGTCCAATTCACTTTGCAAGCACCATCAGGGAGGCAAGTCGAGCTCACCCAAGGGGTTTCCCAAGCAACCAAGCCATAGGAAGGGGGAATTAGACTGAAGCTGCAAGCCATTGAAGCAAGCTTTGGTCAATTGGAAGATCCATTACAAATTGAACCCTCAAACCTTCAACAGGGCTTTGCCTCCAATAGACGAAGCTACCTCAATGATTGGAAGCGCCAGTGATAGCCTCCGACGAGATATGAATCAAAACCAAGCTTAAGTAGAAAATCCTTAGTCCATTGTGAAGGGAAGTGTAATCCCATTGAATTTCCACCATTGGATCCTCTTCTCCTTGCTTCTTGATGGTGTAGGTTGAATTCTAGCCCAATCCGAGCTCAAGTGAGCTCGAATCAAGCCATAGAGGATGGACAGTCTCCGTCTCCCGCAGGCGAGGGTAGGGATGAATCATTGGTCGTCCATCCCGTATGTTTTTGATGGATGGTTCTGATTAAAACTCGCTAGATCCAGAGATTTAATCCTTTGTAATCATGAGTTTAATCCTAACTGTATGATCCTTGATCGGACGGCCTAGGAGAAAGCACATAGTGTCGCCGGCTGACATGACATTCAATTTGATAACTTAAATAATCAATCCCGTCACACCACGTGGAAAGCACACATCGCGCCAGTTAATGCTATGCTGACAAGATTAGTTAATTAATTAGGCTATTTAATTATCCCTTAATCACTAAAACTTCTAAATTCATAATTAAATGTAGAAAATCAAAAATATATATAAATGAGGAATCATTTTAAAGATAATTCAGGGGAATCCAATAAAATTATTTCTAATTAATTTTGAACAATGGATTTTCCTTAATTATGGTTTAAAAAAATATAATAATCCTAATTACTCCTAAATTACTTAATTAATCCAAACTTCTAAGGCATGCTTAGTGGGATGACAGCCTCCCCTAATTTTCTTGGAATTTATTAATGAGTTAATTAAGAAAATTAATTAGTGAACCATTAATCACCCTCTTTGTATAATTAAGAATAATTAAGCACATGAATAGTGAATTAATCATCTAATTGAGATAATTAAATATTGTTTAAGTGAGTAGGAGATTTATGGAATATTTTTGGGATATTTTCCTTAGCTATTCCCTAAACACCCTTTCTTCCTTAATCCAAACCTACTAAGGATTAATTCACTAATAATATAAATAAATTAGCTTAATCAAACTTTCAAAAGTCAATCAATTAATCTTAAAACTTAAGTAAATCCTTAGGTGTTCAAAAGCCTAAGGTAAGCTTAAGGAAATCAAATCCAACCCACATGTGTGGGAAGGGTTATGAAAGTACTTAAACCCTTTAGCTTAATTAATCAATAAGTGTGAGCCAATTGCAGGCCCTTTCTTTCTTAGGAGAATTCGATTTAAATTTCATGTGGTTACATATCATATGGTGGCTCATAATTGTTAGGATAATTATGTTAAAATGGTGTGATAAGGAGTAATTAATGGACTTAATTCACCTTAACCTAAACAAACCATAAAACCAATCTAATCATCCTAAAATAAAACTAATTCACACATGGAAAAATGGGTTAGGACTAGTAAACTCTTCTCACATTTCTAAATCAAATCAAACTCAAAATTAAAGTAAAAATCTCTTTAAAATAATTTTTGTTCACTTTGAATAACCTTATTTTATAGGATTGCCCTTATGAATTAATTAGGATGAATGAAATCACATGCTTGCATCACTTTAACTCTTTCCAAGTATGTTAAATATTGTTTGCCATGTGAAATCATACATTCATATCTTTTGAAAAATCAAATAAATGAAATATTTTCTTTATGTCAAATTGCATGCTTTAGCTAAAGTAAGAATATAAATGGCTATTATCATGATTAAATCAAAAATTATTTTCAAAATCTACAAATCAAACATCATAAATGAAGTTATGCTACTTATAAATATTTATAAGCTTGCATGTGATTATAAGTACAAAATATGTTATGTGATCTTTGCTTCTCTTTTATTAACATAGATTTGAATATGATTTACAAAGTTTATAGTTCATGTGAAAAGAACATAACACTTGCTTAAATTCATTCCTATCCAATTCTATGTTATGACTTAAGAAGGATCTTCACATTTACATATGTAAATTGTATAACCAAATCAAACAAAAGTAAAAATCTTTTTGCATGACTCTTCTTCCATTCATTTCTTTTTGTACATGCACATGTATTTAAGAAAAGTAGTATATTAGTCTGACATCCTGGAGTTGTGAGGCTTTAAGTAGCCTGTAAGTCTTGTACCTTACACCCTTGGTGTAGAAAATAATGGCTCATTTATGTATTCCATATTGTAAATGTGCATTTGATTAATAATGGATGAAAGAGTCACTTTTCTACTTAAACAAAATCATGCATAAAACATCCAAAATTTTCTTAAACAACATTCCTTAGCATTCATCTTCAAAGTGTGCTAAAGATTTGCATGACATGTTTAGATATGCTTAGGACCATTCATATGCATGATATAGATGTTGGAAAGAAATAAAGGGTTGTGTGTTATGTGATAGTAATTCAACTTAATTAATCTTAAGATGCCTTTCTTATTGAATAGGTTTATTTAAAGCAAATCTAAATTTAGGATTAATTAAAACACATAATAAAACATTCACTATAAAAAAAATCATTAATGAATTTATCTTAGAAATTACTTAAGGTAGGGATGAAAGAGAAGTTACTTTTCTTTTCTTCTCTTTATAACACTTTCATCAAGTAAATCATCATTGAGTGTTGAATCTGCTGAGATAGGATGAGCAGCAAGAAAGTCTGCTAGTATCAGGTACATATGTAACATTGAACTATAATAGAAGCACTGCCCATCATGCTAGATGACTTATCAATGCTAATCTTATTATCATGAACTTCAGATCTTTGAGATGAGCGTATCTTGTGATACATACAATGTCTGAGCTTTTGGGTAGCAAAAAAATTAATGCATGATAGTATTTCAATTGGAGAATATCTCACTTCTACCTACTAATCTTAGACTTATATAATAAAGAGTGTTCTCCTTTCCTTCTTCATTATGTTGTGCAGCAATGCCCCAAGAGATTCTTCTGGGTGTATATAAAATGAGGGCTTTCCTAGGATTATGACATAATTGGTGGATTCAATAAGTATATTTTAATGCTATTGAATGCTTGACATTCACTATCGCACGTAAATGGTGCATTCTTCTTCATTAATTTAGCAAATGATTGACACCTACCTGATAGATTTGACATGAAGCATCAGATGAATGCCAAATGTCCCTATATAGAATGAAGCTGACAAAGATTCTTCGATGGTGGCATATCCACTATCACTTTAATTTTATTAGGATTGATCTCAATTCCTCTATGCCACACCACATAGCCAAGAAACTTTTCAGATGAAACCCCAAATACACATTTAAGAGGATTCATCTTGAGATCGTACTGCCTAAATCTTTTGAAGACCATTCTCAGATCATCAAAATGGTCTTCTTGATCTATGCTCTTAACGACGAGGTCATTCACATAGCATGCTACTTTCTGATGAATCAACTCACCGAAGATGTGTGTCATGGTCCTTTGATATGTAGCTCTAGCATTCTTCAATCTGAATGGCATGACTGTGTAGCAATATATATCAATTGACATTATAAATGATGTGTGCTTCTCGTCTTTAGGAGCCATCTTGATTTGATTGTATCCCAATGATCTGTCCATGAATGGGAACATGTTATAGTTGAAAGTATTATCCACTAATAGTTCTGATATTGGAAGTGGAAAGTCATCTTTTAGACATGCTTTGTTCAGATCTTAGAAGTCAATGAAAATATATATTTGACTATTCTTCTTCCTAACTAGGACGATGTTGGCTATCCAATATGTATACTACTCCTCCCTGATGAAGCCTACTTCGATCAGTTTCTTAATTTTTATAATTACCTGTTCTTCAATTTCCAATCTCATTCGTCTAGGAGCTTGCTTAACAGGCATTGCATTTAGTTTAATGTCGAGTTTATGAACTGCTACATCAGGGGATAAGCCTGACATTTTAGAGTATGCCCAAGTAAAGCAGTCCCTAAATTTACATAGCAGAGCTTTAATATCTTTAACCTTTTCATCAAACAGAAGGGCATTGACGAAAGTTGGGCAGGTATCATCCTCTATTCCCAAATTGATTTCCTTCAACTCATCCATGGTAGCTGTTTGTCCACCATCTTCAAGCTCTTCAAGCACTGGCTTAGATTCTACTTCTTCTTTATTTAATAGATAAATCTCATAAAGGGCATCTTCAATTTTGATCTTAGTCTCAATTTCTTCTTTTATCACTGCCTATATGAGGGATTATCCTTCTCAACTTAGGTGATGCATTAGTTGCTTTAAGAAGAATCGACATCACCTTCTTTCTTCATTTTTCCTTCTTCACTTCTTTGGATTATTTGACGTGCCTTTGAAGTGGAAGCTTTGAGTTGTTGAGGCCCAAGCTCCTTTAGATAGTATTTGCATTTTCATAAATTTTAGCTTCATGAACTGAATGGCTGAAGATTACCAGGGATTATATGTTCTTCCTCATCTCTTATGTATTTCATGCATTGGTGCAAAGTATATGGGATTATTCCATACTCATGTAGCCAAGGATGACCCAATAAGGCCCTGAATGAGGTGTCAGCACCAATGATGTGGAATTTGATTTCTATATAAAATTCTTTAAATCTTAGTGGCAAGATAAAAGATCCGAGAGTCTTTTACCCTTTTTCATTGAAGCTGTGGATCATCAATTTGTCTCGTCCAAAATGTTGAATGTTGAGAGACAATCCTTTCAAAGCTCGTAGACTCATAAGATTGACAGATGAACCTGGATCAATTAGAATTCGATTAACTATGACACCATCGCACTTCGCAGAGGCATATAGCAGGCGATTGTGTTCTAATGTTCTGAGCATAAGATCTTCTTCAGAGAAGGTGACTGTCAGAAGGTCTTGAGAATGTAATACTTCATTCATACACCATTTGGCGAAGTACGCTTCATATTTCTCTAAATTATTAAGAGTCTAAGTTAAGGTTTCACGGAGAACTTGCGCAACATCAAGAGGGCATCATACACACTCAACTATATAGGGATCTTTCGCGCGACAAGATGTTATAATCAACTCCTTTATCTATATTAAACTTCTTCTTCGGATCTTTAGGAATGATATTTTTATTAACTTCTATAATTTTGTCCTATTTAAAAGGAGTATCCTTCTTCATCAATTTCTTCCTTTTGGTTGCGAATCTCTGATCGACGCCTCCAATAAATTTTTGATTGGTGGAATATGTATTTCTTCAATCGGAGGACTACGATCGAAGTTGACCTACTCTCGAAGATATGGAGCAGTTTGGCGACGGGATCCCCTAGATGACTCTCCATGGTGTCGACCATCAGAAACTTCATCACATATGACCCTTCTCTTAGGTACCCATTCTCGATAAGTTTTTTTCTTTAGGAGTACAATTTAGATGACATGCCACTATCTTTCTTTAAGACAGTTTCACTTTGAAGTTTTGGCCTCCAAATTTGCTTACCTTTTTACCGAGACCTTTCGATGGCAGATTCTTGAATTTGTGGTCCAAGTGTCACGCCTCGATGCTCACCATGCAGGACTTGAATTGGTTGACATATTGCCGAGGTTGTAGGGGGAGGTCTCCTTGGAGGAGTAACTCTAGCCTCCCTGATGACAGTACTTTGATATTTTTTTTCATTAATCCTTTCTTCTTAGCAACTTTGAGAACCCGAATGCTTGTATATACAGCTTTGAGTTTCCTCACTGAAGAAGCTAGAACCTGACATTGTCAGATCCAAAAGGATTGTTGATTTGACCAATATAGTTATTTTGCTTTACCCATCTTAGGCTATCAAACCTGTTATGAGTTGGAACACTCACTTCTGGTTTCACAATTGATTGTATAATTTTCTGCTTAAACAATAGCTATTGAGCATGCAGTTTAGCATTTCTCTTTCTCCACTATCTTTAGGTTAGCTTGCTTCCAAATGAAGAAGCTTCTACGTGACTACTTCTTCTTAAGGCTTCAGCCACTAAATTTATTTTCCTTTTTGGCGGGACCTTTCGATAGTGGATTCCTGAACATGTTAGGTGTCACGCCCCAATGCTCACTGTGTAGGGGTTATTTAGAACGATCTTGAGTTCTTACTACCACTAATGGTATCTTTTGTAGTGGAATACTCTTATTTTTTTTTATAATTGAGCCTTGATACTTTTTCTTCATAAGACCCTTCTCCTTGATAACTTTCAGCACCCTGTGCACTCTAGAGGACAGAGTCTCAAGATACCTCTTTTGTGGGGTTATAATTTAGTACCGTTGCCATCAGAACCGTTGCCACTAAAATGATTATTTGATATCACCAATAGAGCTATTCCTTTTCACCCATTTCAAATTTTTGAATTTATTATGAGTAAGAATACTCAATTTTGGTTATAAGATAGGTTTTATAATAGATGGCCCAAGTGAGAGTATATGAGCTTGCAACTCAACATTTCTTCTTCTCCTCTACCTTCTAATTAGTTTTCCTCTAGATGAGGAAGATTTAGTATCAAAAGGTTCAACTGGGAGAGTGGTCGCATTCATAAGCGTGATTGAAACTTTCTACCTAGTGATGGTTCTTTTCATGACTGACACATCAAAATGACTAAATCTTTCGAATAGAGAGGTTCTCTTTCGATGAACCTCGATAGCAATAGTGATCATTCCAGTCATTATCCTCCCCTGCATAAGTTGGTGTGCACAATATACAGGCGCTTCATGTGGAGGATTATTTATAGCGGTGATAATTGGGAAGTTTACGCTACCAAATTGGATGGTAGCTATAGCATCCCCACAACAACAACAACAACAACAACAACAACAAGCCTTAATCCCACTAGGAGGGGTCGGCTACATGAATCCTTCATCTCTATTGTGTCCTATTATGTGTCAAATTCTCATTTAATTCAAGTATACTAAGATCATTTTTTATACATCTTAACCAAGTCTTTTTAGGTCTACCTCTACCTTTCTTAACATAAGGCAAATCTAATGCATCTACTCTAATCAGTCATCGGATGGTCTTTTTATGTGGCCAAACCATCTAAGGCAACTCTCTCTAATCTTATCTACCACTAGAGCTACTCCAACTTTTTTCCGAACATACTCATTTTGCATTCTATCTCTAAGAGTAAAGCCACTCATCCACCGAGATCCTCATCTCTCAGTAACACTTAACTTAGTCTTATGCTTCTCTTTTATTGGCCAACATTCTCACCATAAGTCATTGCGGTCTTACCACTATCTTATGAAATTTTTCCTTAAGTTTACGTGAAACTTTTCTATCACATAATAGGCCGATGCATTCCTCCACTTCAACCATCCAACTTGAATTCTACTAATAACATCTCCATCTATTTCACCATCATTTTGAAAAATAGAGCCTAAATATTGAATCGCCACTCTTATTAATGACTTGATCACCTAAAGTCACAACACTATCACCAAAACTTCTACAAATAAAATTACACTTCATATATTCAGTTTTAGATCTACTTAAATGAAAACCTTTAGACTCTAAAGTTGACCTCCATAATTCAACTTTCTGTTGGACTCCCTCTCTAGTCTTATCAACAAGAAGAATGTCATCAACAAAAAGCATACACCAAGGTACATCTTCTTGTAAATGCCTCGTAAGAACATCCATAACTAAAGTAAAAAAGATAAGGGCTTAATGTTGATCCTTGATGTAATCCAAGAAATAGGAAAATATTTTGTCGCCCCTCCTTGTGTTTGGACACAAGTAATCTCTAGTATACATATCCTTAATGACTTGAATATAACCAATATTAACTCCTTTCTCGCTCTAGAACTCTCCAAAGAACATCTCTTGAGACTTTATCATAAGCTTTTCTAAATCAATAAATATCATATGTAGATCCTTCTTACTTTCTATGCTTCTCCATCAAACCTCTTAACAAATGTATAACATCCATAGTAGATCTCTCGGCATGAAACCAAACTGACAGTGAGAAACTTCGTATCACATCGCAACCTATGCTCACTCTCTCCCATAATTTTAATGTATGGCGATTAACTTAATTCTTCTATAATTTGCACACTCTTGTGCATCACCTTTATTCTTAAATATAGAACCAACAAACTCTTTCTCCACTCATCCGCATCTTTTAGTCTTTAAAATAACATTTAAAAAGATTTGTAAGTGAAGAAATTCCTTGATCTCCTAAACATTTCCACACATCTATTGGAATATTCTCCAGCCCCATCGCTTTTCACATTTCATTTTCTTTAAAGCTTCACTAACTCAGATTAATACGATGATAAAATGAAATTCTCTATTTTTGTTTAGGTAAGGTTGCTAAAATCAATTGTACTTTCAGATCCTTCATTGAAAAGTTTATCAAAATGCCTCATCCACCTATTTTCAATATCTTTTTCTAAGAAAAGCACTTTATTATTTTCATCCTTAATACCCCTCACTTGACCTATGTCTTTACTTCTCCTATCTGTAGCATCCCCGATATTAATAATAACATTAGCTAGATGGATGTTGGCTCCACGATCTAGCTGCATGATGAACGGTGTGTTCTGAAGATCCATCGATATAGAGAACAAACAAACTAGTCATAAGAACATGATTGGCTTGAATTTAATTTTATTGATAATTGGCTCTCTTTTTTAAAAATTTTTATTTTATTATACTATTACTATAGCTCATATTCGACTAGCCAAAGATGGAAAGAGAAACATATCCTCAACGGATCACCAGAAATCTATGGGCTTAGAAAATTTGCCACTGGCTTCTCACTTAAGAGAGTAGATTAAATGTCAATTAAATTTTTAGAAGGCAGATGAAATAGTAGATTAGACACTACCCAAAGATTTCATCCTTATTTTTTGAGGACTTAGATCTTGTTCCAAGTTTCTTATAGGCGCAAGCACCTATATTTAATTACCTCTCTTACTATTGAGAGAGAACTTTGATTAAGGCTAGTCATTAGATTATTAAATGCATAGCATTTAGTAGTAGCATGTGGAGTTTTAAAATTTAGGTTTATGAAATTCATCATCATTTACTTGAAGCAGATGGTTGGGGGAATGATGGTGCACCCAACCAAGATTTCATGGTTCCGTCATCCCGGGTTATCATGGTCCCAAGTCTACTTAGTCAAATGAGGTAGTCTACCCAACCTGACCGAAGGATTCTTATCAGTAGCCATGGTTTGAGTCGTCCAAAGGAACCTTGTAGACCTAGGGTGGTGTTTATCTAAGGAGACAGACTTAAGTTCGCCTTAGCAGATAGAGGGCTCTTTATCCTATCATGTGCACCCTATGGTTTACAACTCAAAGGATAGAGCCATTGGGGAGCATACAGGCTACAGTCATGACCATAATATAATAGTGACATTTTGTCGCGTGACCACCACAGAGAGGACTCTAGTAATCAGATCATATGTGGAGCCTCCGACCAAACCATGCAATTAGACACGACACGCCCTTCTGCATGAGATTGATTGATAGTGAACATAGAAATATGACATTGACCCCTTTATGAGCTAGAGCTTTCTTAATTTGTCACCTCTAACAAATAATTGTGGAATGTGGTTGAATTTTAGCTTTAAATTTTTTAACTTAATGATTTTCTTTTAATCATTTTGAGCTTAATAATTCATCATATTTCTCATTTGAATTGATATTTAATTTATATTAATTTGATTTGAAATAACAATCATATTTTGATGAAAGTATCTCCTTTGATTGAAATCTTCATTCAACACAGTCATCATCAGGATATATAAGTTTGCTTGATCTTTTAGTTTATTATTTCAGATTTTATCGGCTCTATTAATTTAATAATAAAGGATCAGATCTATTGTCATATGACAAAATTAACATCTTAGATATTTTATTAAGTTGAAACTTTTATAATAGCATCATTAGATTTTTAAGTTTTGTTAATCCGGACCGAGTCCTAAGACCCAACCGGGAATCAACCCTCGCAACATCCTCAGACATTAAGTTTAAGCTTTCAGTATAGTGTCGAGGCCCATGTAGGTGTACTTAAGAATGATTGCATAATTCTAAGGCATTGAATTTGAGTTTTAATCATGCCTTATGATATATGCAAAACTCATCACATTAAGTCATATGCATGTATTTTAATTCCATAAATTTAAACATGTGATTACCTTATGATGTGTGCACTGCTTGTTCCATTTAAAAATTTATACTTATTTTCATATGTTTTGCTATCATGAATTCAAATGCAATGCCACTTCAAGATAATTTATTAACGCCTTATGTGCACTTGTATGATGTGTTATGAATCTTGTGGCATTTATTTTAGTTCTTATCCAATTAGTTAAGATAATACTGTTTATTTTGCTTTTGGTTTGAATTCATTGAATTCTCAAACTTCAATAGGACCTAACTCCTATTTGTCGATGAGCTTGTAAGGTTGCTGTAAATTTTGTTCAGATTCATTAAGCCATTCTTTATTTTTCTAATGTATCATGTAGTGCAACTTCAAGTGATTATTGAAAGGCTTTGTGCATGCTCCTTACCAAGCTTTCAAGTCTTTATAATTTTATCATGTATGATATTTATTCTTATTTGTAGAATAGTCATTAAATCCTCTTTAAGCTTGCTTGAATCTTATTATGATTTTGTTTTAAAATTTTAGAACTCTCATATGCAATTTTGATTTTAATTTGATACTAAACGTAAGCTTGATTAGATTAATCTTTGGTTTAAGTGCTTTATTTTAATCTTGCTCAAACTTCATTTCCTTTTATATATATTAAGCCTAGATGATAGGACACAAATAAAACTACTCTACTACACCCTCACTTCTGTCATCACTTTACCCCTCTTTCTTTTTTAAACAATGGCATAGTAATAAGAACCACAACTTATTAATAGACCAGATCTCCATTTCGCTCTCTTCATACCAAACATCAAGCAGCTATCACACTTCCCAAGTTTAATAGATACAAGAATAATTTAATAGTAAAATGCAAGCAAAGCTAGCGCATAAAAGAGATCATCTAAACACTCCACTCATCTTTTACTCTTTGGATTTGCCATATCATAATGCCTGCCACATATCCCTAGTGAATCAGACTCTATTTTAGAGAGGAAAAGAGACATGCGAACAATTGTACAAGGTATGCGATGACGGCTAGGGTTCCCACAAGGTAAGTGTTCCTCCTCCGCTGCAGCTCAGAGCTCCAATCTCGCCTCCTTTTTTCTCTTTTCTCCACAAGTCAGTTATCGTTTCTGACCTCCGGCTCTTGGCCGGAGGTCGGGCTCCCCGCATCTCAAACTCTTAATCATGGCGTCTAATGGTGACTGTTCTCATCAACCCTTTCCCCCCTTGAATTCTCCTTCTCCTACCCCCTCTCTTTTGGGTAAGAGACCGTCTGATTCAGCTCCTACTAGGAATTGGAAGGATCTCCTTATTGCTCAAAATGATAAAAGCAAATCGTTATCTCTGTCTTTTATCCCCCCCGTTTCTTCTGAAGTGAGCTTCTCGGAAGAGGATTTATCAGAAGGGCAGAAAGAGTGGGATTTGTCTTTAGTTGGGCATGCGATAGGAAAAAGGCCATTCTATGGGTCTCTTCTTGCTGCTGTAAACAAGAAATGGAGATTTAAAGGGAATATGGAATTGCTAACCTTGGATGGAGACTTCTTTCTCTTCAAATTCTCCTGCAAGGAAGACTATGATATAGTTTGGGACAACGGTCCGTGCTTCCTCAATGGTAGGCCATTTATTTTTCAGAAATGGAAGTGGAATTTTAGTCTAAAGAGCAAATATCCGAGATCCCTCTTTGGATCAAGCTCCCAACTTCCCTTTGTGCTGTTGGAATGAAAAAGGATTTTCGAAGGTTGCTAGTCAGATAGGCATTCCGCTGGCGGTGGACAACCTCACGGCTTCTAGAGCCCGCATAACCTTTGCACGGATCTGCGTCCAAATAAATACTTCTTCTGTTCTTCCAGCTTCAATCCCAATCAATCTAAACGGTATGAAGTTTGAACAACCAGTCATATACGATTGGAAACCTTCTTGTTGTACTAAGTGTCAATCCTTCTCCCATGCTGAGAACAAATGCACTCGGCATCAGGATGCTCCAAGGGAGCAAAATGCAGCACGTTCCAGCGCAGGAGATCAAGAGTGCGCCCACGAACAAACATCTCTAGCTGAAGTTGTATCCCTTAACACTTCTCGGTCAAAATCAACTGCTCTGGTATTAACTGATAACCCCGACCCCTTGGCTCAAAATTTGTTAAAAGCTGATCTTAATCAGCCGCTGATTCCTTCTCCCTAAACTGAAGATGTTTCAGATCCTGCTGCAAACTCTGAATTAAATGAGGAGAGCATAGTGAACGATCAAACTTTGGAACAGCAAATAGAGTATCTGGCTTCAGGTGTATTAACTAGATCTGCTGCAAATTCTCCTAATCGTTTTGAGTTATTGAAAATGCGAGGAAAAATTCCAATCACTCCGGGGAAAGCCCAAACCATCGGGAAAAATCTCCTCCTACCACCAATAAAGGTAAGCGTAAAAAAGGGCAAAAGCCCTCTTCATCCTCTCAATGATTTTTTCCGTTTTAGATCTTGAATTGAATATAATGTGTCTTCGGAAACTAAGGTCAATGCTGAACTTATGCTTAATCCTTTTCATTTGAAGAAATTTGATCTTTTCCTTCAATCTTTTGTTCTAATTTTGATACATCGTCGAGGACGATATGGATTAAATGGGACACCAATAAGCTTGTTTTTGTTCCCATCTTAAAACATCTCAATTTATTCATGGCAAAGTTACATTAGTTGGAGTTACTTTCGTGATGACTTGTGTATAAGAATGATGTTCATTCTGCCTCTCTTTGAATTCACTAGATCCATAGCATCTGAATCTATTGAACCGTGGATTGTAATGGGTGATTTCAATTGCTGTTTGGATAGTATGGAGAAATCGGGTGGAAATTCTTTGTCTCTCAATCATACTCTAGATTTCAAGGAATGCTTGAACGACTGTGAGTTGCTGGATTTACCTAGTGTGGGGTTGTTTTTTACTTGGTCCAACCAGAGGCTTCTAAACCAATCTTTTCAAAGCTGGATAGAGTTCTATGCAACCCACCGTGGCTTGATATCTTCCCTTGTTCTTTCTATAAGGTTCCATCTCCCCTCTCATCCGATCACTCTCCACTTATAACAGTTGCTAAGCAAGTTCCAACTATTCCTCATAGATTTATGTTTAGGAACTATTGGTCTACTTACCCTGATTTTGCTCATATCACTTCTGAAGCTTGGAACATTTACATCCCTGGAGATCCCTTATATGTGCTTTCTAGGAAGTTGGCAAATGTTAAAAAAGTTTTGAAAGGGAGACAGTGGAACACTCATTCTCTTCAATCTCAAATAACTCAGGCAAAATGTGACCAATTGGAGGCTTGTTCCAATCTGGAACAGGATCCAGAAAACCGATTATTATTGCTGGAGGTCAAGAAGTCAAACCTTATTTATTCTATCTTATTCGTAAAGAGCACTCGTGGGTTAAGCAAAGAGCTAAAGTTCACTGGTTGACTCACTCAGATGATGATTTGAAATTCTTGTATAGCTCCATTAAAGAGAGGAAAAACTCTAATCTTATTAGGGAATTACACAAATTCGGTTTGGCTTCTAATCAGAATATATGAGGAGATATGTAAGTTTTATTCCTCTCTATATAACTGTAATAATTCTAACTCTTGGCAATCCTTGAATCTTCCTTTGGGAGAATCCATCCCTTCTTGGCTGATTGATGAGCAGAGTGATATTAGTGACAAGGAAATTCTTGCTGCATTAAATAGCATTAATGAAAACAAAGCTCCGGGTCCTGATGGCTTTACCTCTAAGTTTTTTTCAGCAACATGGGAAACAATAGGGAAACAATTCATGAAAGCTATACATTATTTCTTCACAACTTCTAAATTGCCGAGATGTTTCAAACATACTCTTCTTACTCTTATACCAAAGGGGAATCATTCAAGTTTTATTGACGTCGATCTCTTTGCAATATCCTCTATAAAGTTATAGCAAAGGTTTTAGCAAACCGATTAAAGAAATCCCTTCCTTTATTATTAATTACAATCGCTTTCATAAAGGGAAGAGATATTGTAGATTGCTTGGCTATGGCTAATGAGATAGCTAAGGAGTTCTCAAGTCATAAACATAGAAGTTCGTTCCTTGCTAAATTAGATCTCAGGAAAGCTTTTGACTCTATTAATCGTCAATCTCTAATTCATAGGATGTTGGCTAAAGATTTTCCAATGCGTTTTGTAAAATGGGTGGAGGTATGTATAAAAGATGTCCCATTCTCTGTGGTACTTAATGGCGAAATTAAGGGCTGGTTTATGTCTACAAGGTCTACAAGGGGATGTCCCTCTCCCCTTTCTATTTACTATAGCCATAGACACATTCTCTTGTTTGATGGATAGAGAAGTAAACCTCAAGCTTTACAATCCTTTCACAATGGGATCCTGTAATGTGTCCCATTTATTGTTTGCTGATGACCTTCTTACTATGGAAAAAGCCAACAACTCCACTCTATCCTCTCTATCAAGATGTCTTGAAGTTCTACATGGGGTTAAATATCAATCATGAAAAATCAATTATATGTTTCTCGATGGTTCTTCAAGGATGGGAAACCTAAAGACCTTAGTATAAATAGGGGATCTCTGCCCCTTACTTACCTTGGTCTTCCATTAGTGGCAGGTCAGATCAAAGTGGCTCACTTTAATATTCTTTTTGACAAACTTAATAGATGGTTGTGGTGGAAATGCAAATTCCTTTCACTTGGTGGAAGGTATCAATTAATTAGATCATCTGTTAACAATCTTCTTACCTATTGGTTTCGATCGATCTCTATACCAAAAAGCATATTAAGGAAACTTGACTCCTTCACCTCAAACTTCTTTTATCATAAGGGTGGTCTTAAGAAACTACATACCATATCATGGGCCAAAACTACTCTCCAAGGGATAAGGGGTCCGGGTCTTCTTCTGGTGCTCAACTCTTTCAAAAAACTTAAAATGCTTTGGAAGATTCTTAAAAAGGATACTTTTGTTGCTAATTGGTTGGAAAACAAATATGGCTCAATTTGGGAGCTATCGAATCATAGGGCTTCCTCTTTTGGAAAGAATTGAAGACTTTAGCTGCTTTTAAGGCAAGTTTCATTTCAATATAGGGATGGAAATACTTTGTCACTTTAGACCCATGGTGTGATAATAGTTTATTTCAGATTATGGGAGATAATAATTGCATTGGGTTTCCTTAGATGCAAAGGTTAATTCTTTGATTATAGATGGAAAGTGGTGTCTTCCTTGTGCTTCAAATCATGAATTTTCTTTACTGCTGAACAAAATCAATGGAGTGCAGATTCTGGGAGGAGCTGATTGGATTTCTTGGGAGGGGGAAAAACATCCTTCCAACGGATCCTTTAAAGCTGCTCTATTTGATAGTTTACCTCATACGAGCTGGTATAGGGAAATTTGGTTTAAAGGGAGTGCACTAAACTATGCCTTATATTGTTGGATGGCCTATTTGGGACGTCTCAAGACTTCTAATGTGCTTGAAAATGTGGAATTGGTCGACTTTGTCTTCTTTTGCCAAAATTCATTGGAATCCCACAATCATTTATTTTTTGAATGCCCTTTTTCTATGAATATCATTAGAAATATCCTTCCAAATGGGAAGTTCTTTCTTCTTGATTCAACCCTGAAACAAATTTTGGGTAATGTGGATATCCACTTACATAAAACTATCAAGCATTTATATTATCTTATCACTGCTGTGTCGGTTTATTCAATCTGGAAAGAAAGGAATTGCAGGTTATTTGCCTACCTCTAGTTCACAAGCTCTTATAAATAAAAAATCGAATTGGGTATAAAGTCTCGAGGTGGAAAATAAAAGAAATGGCCTCCATCGGTTAAGCATCCAAAATGGTTGGTTGGTTTAGTCCGTTAAACCTTTCGCCCCCCCCCTTTTATATCCCATGATATCTCGAAGGCTTAAAATGCGGTTTAAAGCCTGGACGATGATGACTACAGCTTATATACAAGGGAGAGTCCTATTGGAGGACATTCAAAGCAACCTGGTTATCATAGTTTTCAGTGGTTCCCATCTAAGGCTATGAAGGAAACCATAGCTCTCATTTTGTTGGAATTCTTTTGATGTCAGATACCATATATGTTTGATCTTGATTTTGAGTCTGAGTCTAGCTCTCTTCACAGAGATTCGGTTTTTTCAGTTCCAGTTTATTTCTTTGGGAGTCTGTTTTTTGCTTTAGCATCAGTGCAAATTGGCTGGAGTTTTGTATATGTTTCAGCTCTCTCACCTTTGAAGCAGATGACACCCGGTTAAGTTCCTAGTTTCTTTTTTCACTTCCCTGGATTGGCATCTAATTGGATGCATTCTTTGGGGGTTTTTATTGTCTTTCTATTGTTCAGTATCTTGTAGTTTTTTTCTTTCCTCTTATTTAATACATGTAACCTCTTTACACTTTGGAATGAATTGGGCAAATGCCCTCAAAAAATTTCCAAAAAAAAAAGACTATTTTAACTTCTTTCATGCCAAACATCAAAACATTGTTATGAGAGAGGGCTGAAAAAAATAAGAGAAATAGAAGTTATTTTCAGTGTACGGTACCTTGCTATAGTAGAATCCGACAGTGCACCGTTACAATAGTGCGGAGTCCGCATAGCCCTCCAATTTTTTTTTTTTTTAAATAAAAAATAAAAAATGGAGCAATCTCAGCGGACTCCCGCTGCATCAGGAGTCCGCACGTAATATTTTTTCGCTAATGTCGGTGCTACAGTAACGCACTATAGTGTTTCCGCTACAGTATTTTCGCTACGAGATGCAAGAGTTCGGCTCGGTCAGCTGGAGCGGAAGAATGAAAGGGTTGGGTGTGGGAGTTCGGTCCTTGGCTTGGGAAGTCACATGAAAGGGACGGACGGCAGCCATTCACGTGCTTGGCTCGTGCAGGTAGAGAAAGGAACGGTGAGGAGGCCGATCGACGGAGCTATTCCGTGTGAGTGGGAAGGCTAGTTCGTCTGGTTGGAAAATATCTGGGAGGAGAATGCTCGGTGCGGCTGCTATTCGTTCCACTGGAAATCAAATGAAGGAAAGGGGGTTGCGGCTGTCAAATGGCTCGAATGGGATTAGGGATCATTAGGTATATATAGGCCCATTTTTCTTATTTAAGTGTCTAATTAACTATAATTTAGTTTTTGCACGACAAAATTATATAATTAATATGTATGTCAATCTTAAGTTATTTTCGTTTTGAATCTAAGAGTTTCAATCGGATCGCTTCAAGTTGAAGGCCATTGATTTAAAATTTCATCGTTTCATTTTCAATCACTGATATTCGATAAACTGTCAATGAAAGACAAACAATCTCATTTGATGTGTTTTGACATTTTAACGCTAACTGCGTGATCAATTTCGAACGTGAGCCGTACATCGTGTCTCACTGACATACGATATGCACGCCGACGGATTTTCTTCTTGACGGACCGCCGAGAATAGGTATATTTTGATCATTTTGATTTTAACGCGATGACAAAATACTCATCGACGGAGATCATTTACTATTTTACGCCGAGTATATTTCAACTTCGATTTGTCATGTGAGTGCATTGACTTCCTAAACTCAACTTAGCCGATGTAGCATGCAAGGAGGTCAATACCAATCAAATTTAGATTTGATCGAATTAAATTCATACTAGAATTTTTTATCGATTTATTTGAAGAGATAGGCAGGAATTGATTATATTGGTGTCAGGTTATTTTTTTAGTTAAGTTTCCACTAATAACCCAAATTAACGCTCATAGACACAAAATATATTAAAACGAACAAATCATCAAGAATCTAAAACCAGCAAAAGAAGAGGACTTCGTGAGGCTGCTTAATGGAGCAGAGAGTTAACAGAAACTAGCTGCTGCTTAAAGGAGATATGCCCTTTCAGCAAGGCCGTTGTGTTCGAGCTCGGTCTAACTGGAGGGAAGAAACGAAGAAGCTGGAGGAAGAGATAGATTATATGCAAGGGAATGATACACTATATATTTTTCAATATCCATATATTTCTGCATTTCAGAGTACATATAGGAGGAGAAGTTTGTAATGCACAGGGTAAAACTTCGCATACATTGACCGCTGCCTTGCTCTTTCTGGCCAGCGGTCGTTCAAAGTTACTGGCTGCCAGTTCCTTCACCTCACCACCGTCAAGACTCCTTTAATCATTTACCGCTGCTCACCGCCGTCGACGCCTTTCATCGGTTATTCATGGCTGCTTGCCGCCGTAGAGACTCCTTTCCTCGGTCATCATCGCCCTTGTTGATGCACGGCGTAGCATGAGGCGCTGCAATCAAATAGGTTTCTTTTCATGATGCACGGCTGATTCAGAAATTTGTTGCTATGTCGGTCTTGTATAAGATTATCAAAATTTGTTCTTTTCTTAAATTATGGAGGATAGAATTGTAATATTGGGAAGTATAATTTGACATATATATATATATATATATATATATATATATATATATTAGAAGATGATGATTATTACTGCTTTGTATAATGATTGTATTAAAATTGTTATCATCAAATAGTTTCATTTTAAGTAGAAAAAATACAACAAAAAATAAAGAAATCTGAATGTGTCAAGATTCACTCACATCACCACCAATTATAAGGAAATCATAGAGAAAGTAAAATTAACTTTAAAAAAAATTAAGTCATATAATTTCAATATATTTGTTTATTCGTAAGAATGTGGAATCATCTAAATCCATTAACACATACTAATTATCCACAAAAATAATTAAAATTTAATTATTGCAATAACTTATTTAATGATTAAATTATTGATAAAATCAACTAAATGATCTAATTTTAATCACCCTTCAAATACAAACTTAGAGATCTAAAAACTTCTAGATGATGCACAACTAATAATTAAGAAATTATAAAATAATAGATGAGAAAACCTCAATAAGTAACCACCAAAACATATTAACTATAAGTCACAGAGCATAAATAAGATCAATTAAATATAAATAATAATAGAATAACATATTATGATAATTATAAATAGTATAAAAAGGGATTTTGAACTTTACAATCATTTAATGTTTTTTATCATTTCAATAAACTCATCAAACTTTATACAACTCATCATTTAATCACAATCAAATGTGAAACATTCGCTTGCAAGTAACTTATATTTATGCATATATAAATGATTTATCAACCATTTTATTATTATTATTATTATTATTATTATTATTATTATTATTATTATTATTATTATTATTATTATTATTATTATTATAATATAAATACATAATATATATTTTATTAAATATTTATGCTAATTGATACCAAAAAGTAGAACTCAATGAAATTCGTAAATTTTTCGAAAGATTCATCTTACATTGAACACAAAGCCTAAAAAACATCAAAATAAACGTTCTATTGATAATGAAGACTTTATTAACTTGTATCATCAAAATCTGTTGGGTATTGTATATCAATATAATCATGATTTAAATGAATATTAGACATTTCTATAATTAAAGAGATTTATATATATATATATATATATATATATATATATATATACACATATAAATACTCAAAATATATATACATATTTAACATCTAAAAGTTAAATATTACAATTAAAAGTTAAATATTACAATTATAGCATTCAAAATATTCAAATCTAACAAAAATATAACTCTCCAATATATAATTTTTAAAAATATAAAAAATTCATCAAAGAAATATATTTTTAAAATAACATAAAAAATAAAAAAAATTACAAAAAAAAAAAATTGATCCAAATAAGCCCTAAAGATTTCAAAATTATGCTCTATATTTTTCAACCAAATTTGAGATTGATATCGAAAATTTTAAAAATTATATATTTAACTTTTAATATAAACAATAAAATAAAAATTAATGAAAATTTTGTAATTAAGACCATCTCAAACATTTTTTTTTTTCATATAAATAAAATTGTTAAGTGTAAAAAATTATAAATTTATCACATATGATGACAACAAATTCACATCAACCAAAGTAATTGTCGAGTTTTACGGTTGATTCAAATCCAAACAAAAAATATTTGGGTCCGTATAAATCAAATACCATGAATTAAATTTGAATAATTAAACATTTTATGACGGCTTTAAAGAAGAAGTTCTGATGCGATTTACAACAAATGCTTTAATATATATATTTTTTGCAATAGATTTATATTTATATCATCATAGAAGTTCATTAATATATTTTAATTCCTTAATGCCAACTGAGAAGTGCTTGCCTCAGAATTCCGTCTTCAAATGGTTTCGATTAAAGATCTGCTTAGACTAGCTTGTTTAATACTTTAATTTTCATATGGCCATAACAAGGTTTTTTTTTTGTATTTTTAGAAAAAATTTATGATAAAAATTTATTTTTTTCAACTAGATCTATTGTCATATGATAATTATAATAATGCAATTATCTAAGTTTTTTTAAAATATATTTATAATAAAAATTTTATAATATTCATAATAACTTTCATAAAATTTTACTCTTTTTTCACAATAATTTTATAATTACTATCACAAGAAGTTATAGGTGCTTCGAACAAACTCTAAGAGTACATTTGGATCGAAGATGTAGTATAAAAGCTTAATATATGTCATTTATGACATTGTATTCTGTACACATTTGATAAATCTATTATAAAAAAAGTCGAAAAACAGACCTTTGCCAGGAAACTATAATTTAACATTCTAAATAAAAAATTTATAATATTCACTGTAATATTTTAAATTATAGATTCTTAGGCAATTATTTCCTATCACAAATAGATCCTAAGATTATTATTTCATAAGAGATTTGTGTTAGGAAAAAAAAAGGTCAATAGAGAGATGGCCTTAAATCCTTTCAATGTAGCTCCATCTATATGTATTATTTTATCAAAATAATTCAGTGACTAAAATTTAATGTTGCTACCCTAACTTGAAATTCATTTCTTACTTATTTTAAAATAAATTTAATAATTATAAAAATTTCTTCTATCAAAATTGAGTACAACAAATTGTTATTATTATAGGATTGTTCCTCATTTGCTTTTTCAAAAAGAAAGAAATCCCAAATCCGGATTTGCAATTGAAAATGAAAAAGTAATAATTGCATAGTTATGAATCAGGCATAACCCACAAGCTCATAATCAAATAGTATTTAAATTAATAGGAGGATAGAAACTCCTAATTATCATAAATAATAATATCAACAATTAATTCATAAAATTTTAGATATAACCCCCTTCACTTATCGCTAATAACATTATTAAATTCACAAAATAAGATAATTCTTGGAGGACTATTATAATGATAGTCATTAAGATAAACGAAGAAATTATTATGCATGGAGCTAAGACTGTTCAAATTATTATACATTAATTATGTATATGCTAGAGTGTAAAGTATGTATACTAATGTATATTCTACATATTTGATACAAGTATACAATATTTAAACACAAGCCCAAACAAATAAAAAATATGTCAAACATCAAATATATAAATGTTAAACGACCCAATTTTCTAACGGCAAAGAAAGAGAGAGAGAGAGAGATATATATATATATAAGAATTTTACAAAGATATATATATTATATATATATTTATATATTTTAATATAAATATAAATAAAACATATAATTAAAACATATAAAATATTTATAACTAAATATTTATATATTTAGTTATTAATTTTTATTTTATATATATAATTAAATATATATTTAAAAAAATATTTTAATTATATATATAAAATTTATAAATTTATTTAATATTTTTATTAATTAATATAATTATGTATAATATATAATTTTCATTAATTTTTTTTGTTAATATAATATAAAAATATTTAAATATAAATAAAATAAATAAACAAAAGAATAAATTATATAAATATTTTATAAACTATATAAATAAAATAATTATATATATATATATTTATAAATTTATTTAGTTATTTATATATTTAAATTATAAAATATTTTAAGTTATATAAATAATTTAAAAATATTTAACATATAACAACAAATAGTTTTATATATATATATATATATATATATATATATATATATATATATATATATACATATCATATACATATATATATTAAATTAGTTATTTTATTTATTTTAAAAATATTTATTTCCTTAAAAATATATAATTAGTTAACAAATAAAATAAATTAATTTAATATAAACATTTAGTTATTTATATTTATAAAATATTTAGTTATTTATTTATTTATATATATATATATATTATATATTTATTCATTTCTTTATTTATTTATTAAAAAAATTATTTACTTATTTATTTTTTTTATATTTTTATATTTTTATATTTTTTGTTATTATTATTATTAAAGATTATATTAATAAATATATATATATATATATATATATATATATATATATATATATATATATATTTATATATAATTAAAAAAATATTCTATAAAAATTATTTCAAATTATTTATATAACTTTAAAAAAATATTTATATAATTTAAAATATAAATAACTAAATAAATTTATATATATATATAATTATTGTATTTTATTTTATATAGTTTATAAAATATATTATATAATTTATTCTTTTGTTTATTTATTTTATTTTATATTTTAAATATTTTTTATATTATATATTTCAAAAATTAATAAAAATTATATATTATACATAATTATATTTAATAATAAAAAAAATATCATAAATTTTATAAATCTAATATATAATAAAAATATTTTAAATTATATATTTAATTATATATATAAATAAAAAATTAATAACCAAATATATAAATATTTAGTTATTAAATATTTTATAAAAAATATTTTAAATTATATATTTTTTAAATAATTATATTATTTAAAAAATTAATAAAAATAAAATCTTCTTTGTCGTTATATAAAAAAAAAAAAAAAAAAATTCTCTCTCTCTTTTCTCTCTCTCTCTTTTTTCTGCCGTTACAAACCAGAAAAAAAAAAATAATAAAAGATCATAAGATTACCATTATTTGATACGACTAAGCTTATTTTGTTAATTATATTTTTCGTGTAAATAAAATTATAATACTAAGCCTATTTTAAAAGTATATATATATATATATATAAACTACGCCTCCGGCCTTGCAGGTCTATTGGAGCCAACAAAGGGAAGAAGTCGGAGAGGTTCGGTCTTCCTGCCTCCTCCATCATCTCCCACATCAAATCCTTCAACTCTTGAGCTGATTCAGATTTGAAATCTACCATATTGGTGGACAAGAAGGTGGTCGATATCAGATTGAGCGCGGTGTAGAACGCTGCTCGAGCAATGCGCACGACCTCCACCTCCTTCCCCCGATTATATGCGATGAGTTCCTGAACCTTTCGCTGGCGGAGTAATTGGTTTGCATCCAGAGACTGTGTGCTGAAGAGGTGGGTCTTCATAAGAGTGCGGAGATACCTCCATGATTGATTTGGCCGCGAGCATACCACGGAGACCTCGTGGTGGCCAAAGTCTTGCAAAATATCAGGGATTTGTCGGCCGTAAATGTAGTGCGCTTTTGTTTTAAGTACTTCTTTTGCGGAGCTTGGTGAGGAGATGACGACTGTGTAGATCCTGCCAAGCTGGAGATACATGACTGGTCCATGGGTTCGGGCAAGGCACGCCAAGGAACGGTGGGGATTTTGGCCTAGCTGGAGTAGGTTTCCCAACACAGGCAGCGATCTTGGCCCTGGAGGAAGCGGTAAGTCTCTCGAGGATCCACGTCTTAGAAGAAGTATGGCGATGGCAGTGAAGAAGACTGACAATAGAAGATATTTAGTCCACTATTCCATTATCTTGTTTACACACGAGAGATATATCTACGGCTTCTATCTGGAGATACTTTTTAAAAGCCATGGGAGGAGGGAAAATATTACTTGGGGAATCTGGACGTAACTTTATGTTAAGATGTTAATCGAAACACAACATATATCTAATAATAAAATATAATTTTACTTATTTTATAGTATTGTAACATAATGATGTCGTTAATGTTAACCAGCCCGGCTCGGCCCGTCCCGTTAAAATAGTGGGAGAAATGCCGTTTGAATGCACGCGAGAAATTTAAAAGTAATATATAAATAGATTTAGGACATAATATATTTTTGGAGCTATTTTGTATATGTACTCTCTATACTCTCATGAGAGTGCACCTCATTTTTTTCAAAATTTTTAAATGTAGGGATTGTCATATATTTAGTATATCTCTTTATAAGATGTTTGGAGATGTTTCATAAAGAATTTGCTAGTTTTATGAGCTACTTTGAATGTGTACTCTCGGTGCTCCCCTCAGGATACACATTATTTTTTTTCTATTTTTTCAATTGTGGGGCTTGTCATATGTTTACCATAACTTATTGTAAGATGTTTGGAGATGTTTCATATAAAATTTGCTAATTTTTGGAACTATTTTGCATGTGTACTCTCAGTACTTTCATGAGGGTACACCCAATTTTTTCAAAACTTTTAACTATATGGCTTGTCATATGTTAAGTATATCCCATCGTAAAATGTTTGGAGATACTTCATGAAGAATTTATTGATTTTTGGAGTTATTTTGAATATGTACTCTCATGAGGGTATACTCCATTTTTTTCAAAATTTTCAACTATGAGGCTTGTCATATATTTAGTATATCCTATTTTAAGATGTTTGGAGATGTTTCATAAAATATTTGTTAGTTTTTGGAGCTATTTTATATGTGTACTCTCTATACTCTCATGGGGATACACCTTATTGTCATATATTTATCATAACCTATTATAAGATATTTTGAGATATTTCATGAATTTGTAGTGAGCTATTTTTAGCATCTCTCTCAGACTCATGAGGTATATATATATCCCATTTTTTCAACTTTTTCAACTATGGAGTTTGTCATATGTTTAGTATATCCCATTGTAAGATGTTTGGAGATATTTCATACAGAATTTAGTAATTTTTGAGGCTATTTTGCATGTATATTCTATATACTCTTATGAGAGTACACTATATTTTTTTTCAGTTTTTTCAATTGTGGGCTTGTCATATATTTACCATAACTTATTGTAAGATGTTTAGAGATGTTTCATAAATAATTTTCTAGTTTTTGGGGTTGTTTTGCATATGTATTTCCTGTACTTTCATGAGAGTACACCTTATTTTTTCAGTTTTTTCAACCGTAGGGCTTGTCATATGTTTACCATAACCTATTGTAAGATGTTTGAAGATGTTTCATGAAGAATTTACTAATTTTTGGAGCATTTTGTATGTTGTACTCAGTACTCATGTGAGTACACCATTTTTTCAAAATTTCTAACCCAGGTTTGTCATATGTTTAATATATCCTATCAGATTGAGATGTTTCATAAAAATTTGATAATTTTTTGGACTATTTTGCATGCAGATTCCTCAGATTTCTCTCATGAGAGTACACCCCATTTTTTAAAATTTTCAACTCTGAGGCTTATCATATGTTTAGTATAACTTATTATAAGATGTTTGTAGATGTTTTTTTGCTAGTTTGAGTTATTTTGCATGTGTATTTTATGTACTCATGAGGGTACCTTATTTCTATTTTTTTCAACTCGGGCTTGTCATATTTAGCATAACCTAATGTAAGATGTTTAAGATGTTTCATGAAGAATTTGATAGTTTTAGAGCTATTGCATGTACTATAATTCTCTCATAAATAACTTATTTTTCAATTTTTCAACTACGATGTCATATGTTTAGATATCCCATTGTAAGATGTTTGAGATATTTCATGAAAATTTGATTTTGGGGCAAATTTTTAAAATAGGCTTAATCCTAATCAATTAGAGTTTAGTACAAAATTTTTTTAAGAAAATAGATACATCCCACGATAACCATATGGTTGACGCACGAATGATATCCTGACTTTCTTTTATTTTTATTTGGGTGTTTTTTGGTAGATCTCCCCAATAAGATAAGATTTTTTTTTATATAAAAAAATGAAGAGTGATTTAAATAAAAAATTGAATTGATTCACTGAATAAAATTTTTTGATTCTTTTGGTGAGAACCATGAAAACTAACATGCTTAATAAATAAATAAATAAATATGTATATATATCAATATTGTCATTGTATAATTAAAATAGAAATATAATTAAATTTTAATATCAAATATAAATTTGATTAAATTAAATCAAAATAATTAATTATTAAATAAATAGTAAATATATAATTTGAATAATCATTATTTATAAACTTCAGTTAAATTAAAACTATAATATCAAAGTTATCAAAAATTATGAAGATTTATAAATTAAAAAAGAAATAAGTCTAAAATAATAAAAATAACAAAAAATATAAAAATATAAAAATAAATAAATAATAATTCATCTTTAGTCACCTGAAATATATATGCATTAACAATTAAATAAATAAATAATTTTTAATATATATATATATATTAATAAATAATAAAAATATATATATATATATAATATATATATATATATATATATATATATATATATATATATATATATATATAATATATATATATATATATATATATATATATATATATTTAATGCATATATATTTCAAATTAAAGATGAATTATTATTTATTTTTTTTATATATTTATTTTTTTTTTAAATTTTTATTTTATTTAAGACTATTTCCTTTTAATTTATAAATCTTCATAATTTTAATAACTTTGATATTATAGTTTTAATTTAACTAAAGTTTATAAATAATGATTATTCGAATTATACATTTATTATTTATTTAATAGTTAATTATTTTGATTTAATTTAATCAAATTTATATTTGATATTAAAATTTAATTATATTTCTATTTTAATTATACAATGACAATATTGATATATATATATATATATATATATATATATATATATATATATATTTATTTATTTATTTATTAAGCATATTAGCTGCCATGATTCTCACTAAAAGAATCAAAAAATTTTATTGCAAGTGAATTTCAATTCAATTTTTTTATTTAAATGAAAATGAGCTCTCCGTTTTTTTTATATATATAAAAAATTATTATCTTATCCGGGGAGAACACACTCTCTCTCTCTCTCTCTCTCTCTCTGCTACCAAAAATACTATAGAAAAGAGTTCTGCCGCCAATGCTGGATGACGATCAAGGCCGACGGCATATGGTGGAGCATCAGACATACGATCAATTATGCCTATTTTCTTTAAAAAAATTTTTTGTGCCTAAACTGCTAATTAAGATTAAGATTAAGCCTATTTTAAAAATTTTGCTTTTTTGGGGCTATTTGCATGTATATTATCTGTACTCTCATGAGGGTATACCCTATTTTTTCAAAATTTTTAACTGTGGGCTTGTCATATGTTTACTATATCCTATTGTAAGATGTTTGAAGATGTTTCATGAAACATTTGTTAGTTTTTTATCAGAATGTGCTCAGTACTCTCATGAGGGTACACCTTATTTTTTTAGTTTTTGAACTATAAGGCTTGTCATATGTCTACCATAACCTATTGTAAAATGTTTGAGATGTTTCATGAAAGAATTTACCGATTTTAGAGTTATTTTATGTGTACTCTCTGACTCATGAGGTACACCCATTTTTTAAAATATTTAATTATGGGGCTTGTCATATGTTTAGTATATCCCATTTTAAGATGTTTGGAGATGTTTAATGAAGAATTTGGTACATGTGTACTCTCTGTACTCTCATGAGGGTGCACCCTATTTTTCTAAAAAATTTAACTGTGAGGCTTGTCATATGCTTAGTACATCCTATTGTAAGATGTTTGGAGATATTTCATGAATAATTTGGTGATTTTTGGGGTTGTTTTGCATGAAATATATTTATGACTGCGTAGGTGAATGAGATTAATGATCAGTACAATGATGAAGCTCTTTTATCTAATGACCCAATTGTGAGAAAACTTCTTGGCACCACTGTTCACAATGAAAATGAGACATATGCATTGTACTGTGATTATGCACATCAAAATGGATTCAGTGTTAGGAAGGACCATACTAGTTATTTGCAGAACTCGAAGAATTTGAAATCAAAGGATTTTTTTATATATAAAAGCAGGCCTGAAGAAAGTTGTCAATCTAAACTGCTTAGTCAAATTTCAGAAAATAGATACGATGAGTGGTTGTCCGACCATGATTAGATTTTCTATTGATTTAGATGGGAATTAGAAGGTTAAAAAATATATAAAAAACCATAATCATTCTTTGGCAAAGTCGGGTAACCTACATCTTCTCAAATCATGAGAGATCACAGAAGGCTAATTATGTCAGTCAATGATAAAGCTAATTGATAACCGATGTGTTTAGCTATCCTAATAAGGAATTTGGCGGCGTGGAGAGTATTAGCTTCACAAAAGAGATGCTTTCAATTACATCCAAAAAAAAGAAGATCAAGGATTGTGAATGGTGATAGTAATTCATTAATATAATTATTCAAGGAAAGGCAAGTGAAGGATGGGATGTTTGCATGGGACATCCAAGTTGATGAGTTGGACAGCTTAGGTTTTTTTTGGAGCAATGATATGTCAATGATAGAATATGATTATTTTAGGGATGTCATAATTTTTTATACAAGTTATCAACTCAATAAATATAATATTATCTGTGCACCTTTTGTTGGAGTGAATCATCACTGGCAAAATATCTTATTTGGAGTAGTCTTTCTATCAGAAGAGATAATTGAGTCATTCATATGACAATTCAAAATATTTCTCCAGTTAATGAATGGCATGCATCATATAACAATATTCACTGATCAATATCAGACAATAGCGAGAGCTATCAAAATTGCATTACCGCATACTCACCATAGGTTGTGCCAATGACATATTTCTAAGAAAGCTCTTTCGAAGGTATATTGCTTTAATAGTAATAAGATAATACAAAGTCTCTTTTATATATGCATGAGTAAGTGTGATTCAGTGAAGAGTTTTGGTACCATGCTAAAAAAAAGGTAATTTGATCATGCTCGCTATCTATTATATAAAATTAGATGCAAGTGGTCCACCACATTTTGTAAAGACTCATTCTGTATGGGTATCTTGTCAACGCAACATAGTGAGTCCATGAATAATGTATGTCATGGAATCTCTAAACCAATAAGTTCAATTACAGATTATTTTTTGGGATTGGAGAAGGTTATGAACACATGATAACATAATGAATATGATAAAGATTTCAAGTGTAGCAAATAAGAATTATTCTTGTTAAGACCACCACTAAAATCAGATGTTTTACACAAGACAGCTTTATACAATGTTTGAAGAAGAATTTTTGTATAGAGTTGGAGGATTAGCAGCAAATGTGTTAGATGACAATCCCATGGAGTATTTGGTGAGAAACTTAGAGAATAAAAGTTGTTCCAAAATATGGACTGTCCATTTTGATAAGACATGCATAAATGTAAGTTGTATTTGTAAAAAAATTTGAAATGATGGGGGTGTTTTGTGGCCACTACATCCGAGTTTTGAGTCTGGAAGATATTGTGTATTCCGGAGAAGTATCTTCTCATATAATGGTCAACTAGAGCAAAGAGGGATATCTACTTTAACAGTGCTTACAGGAACTTAAAAAATGTACAAGGTAATGATAAAAATGAAACTAGCATTACTTTTCGAAACCACATCAGTCGATATGCATATCAAATAACTGTAATATAAGAAGGAGAAGTATATGTCCTTAAAAAATTATCTGATAATGTCAATTCTATATTATGTGAGAATTCACCTCCAACTAACAAAACAACTAAGAAGAAGAAGTCTACTACAACAAATAAAGGAACTGACTTTTTAAAGGATCCAATTAAGCAGCGGCCGAAGAACATTTCCAATGCAAGGCTGAAAGGATATTGGCAGAGAAATAAGAAAGCCAAGAGTAATTTTCTACCTATCTCTGAATTTATAGTCTTTAAATATTGTTGTTAAATATTAAACAATTATATTTTTAATGTTATGGAGACGAAAGAACAAGCTGTGAGGGGTGAAGACCATGTAGGGTCACCCATTGTAACACCTTTTTCTGTTATGTCAAAGTGCTTTTCAGAGGTATGCAGGTATAACATTTCATTCCTGCTGTTATATATCAGTAACTAATATGATATTCTATTTTAGGAATTTAACTTAAGCTCAACAATCAAATTGAAGGGTACACTGTCGATGATATCACAGGGAAATATTTTAATGTGTGATATCATTTAATTGTCATATGTTCTTCGACTGTATATACTTTAATGTCAATTTCATTGAAAGTGTGTTAATTAGTAGTTACTATGTTGTACTTTAAAGGTAATCTTTGCACTTCAACTTATGCTGCTTATGTTTTAAATGTACTGTTAATATTTTGTACTTTAAATTACTAAAAATTCCCCTCAATAGAGTCTGGGTTATATTACCAAAATTTATTGAACATTTTATCTCCAAATATGAGAGAATATCTAAAAAAATTGAGAAAATAGGGTGTACTCTCATGAGAGTACAAAGAGTACACATACAAAGCAGCTCCGAAATTCCACCAAACAGCTTGTAATGAAATTTACATAGCATATGAATGAAACAATGGGTAGAATAGCTGAAAAATTTGAGAAAATAAGGTATACTCTCATGAGAGTATAAAGAGTACACATACAAAATAGCTCCAAAAACCCACTAGGAAGCCTCCAACAGCTTATAATGGCATCTACAAAATATTTGTTCTCCAAACAAGATAGAATATCTAAAAAAATAGAGAAAATGGGGTGTACTCTCATTAGAGTATAGAGAGTACACATACAAAGCAACTCCAAAAATTCACCAAGTAGCCTCCAAACAGCTTATAATGACATCTACTAAACATATGAATGAAAGAATTGGTAGAATAGCTGAAAAAAACCTGAGAAAATGGGGTGTACTCTCATGAGAGTACATAGAGTACACATTCAAATTAGCTCCAAAAACCTACCATGAAGCCTCCAAATAGCTTACAATGGCATCTACTAAACATTTTATCCCCTAACATGGTAGAATATTTGAAAATAATTGAGAAAATAGGGTGTACTCTCATGAGAGTACAGAGAGTGCATATGTAAAACAACTCCAATAATCCAGTAAGCAGCCTTCAAATAGCTTGTAATGACATCTACTAAACATATGAATGAAAGAAGGGGTAGAATAGCTGAAAATAATTGAGAAAATGAAGTGTACTCTCATGAGAGTACAAACAGTACACATGCAAAATAGGTCCAAAAATTCACCAAGAAGCCTCTGAATAACTTATAACTTTGCATGAATTTTCTTAATTTTTATAAAATTTTCATTATTTAGGGAATACAAAAAATAAAAAATATTGAAATTAATAGCACAAGTAGGTTTAAAAGAGAATTATCTTAATAAAACTTTCAACTATATTTTAGATTCTCAGAGTACATAGAGATACAAAATTGATCTAAAAACTCACCAAGCAGACTCCAAATAGCTTATAATGGCATATACTAAACATATGAATGAAAAAAAGAGTAGAATAGTTAAAAAACTGAGAAATGGTGTGTACTCTCATGAGAGTATAGAGAGTACAGATACAAAACTGATCCAGAAACCCACCAAGCAGACTCCAAATAGCTTATAATGGCATCTACTAAACATATGAATGTAAGAAAAGGTAGAATAACTGAAAAAATTGAGAAATTAGGTGTACTCTTATGAGAGTATAAAGAGTATAGAAGCAAAATTGATCCAAAAACCTATCAAGCAGACTTCAAACAGCTTATAATGTCATATACTAAACATATGAATGAAAGAAAGGGTAGAATAGCTGAAAAAAAAAACTAAAAAAATGATGTGTACTCTCATGAGAGTACACATTCAAAATAGCTCCAAAACCAACCACAGTTAGATTTCTAAACACTGCATTCATATGTATGTTTTGTACTCAACATTTTACAGCTCAGTTATTTCATCCCTAAACAAAAAATAGCATAAGCAAACTTAGTTCTGAAGTAATTCATTTTCTTTGGCCAATCTTGGTGCTCAGCCTAGTCCATTGGAGGTTTACTGATCACTACCTCCATATATTTGCACACAAACATCCCACAATCAACACTATTTTTTTGGACTGGTAGACCACTTATCACTTTGATTGGTCATTTTGTAGGATCGCTCTCAAAAGCCTAGCCAGCATCTTGGATGAGTAATTTGATTAAAAGAGTTAAAATTAAAAGGTCAAGAGTTATGCACAAAGTATGCACTTGAGACGAATTGAAAATGAGAAGAATTCTTACAATATCGAAGAATTTTATGATGGGTTTGGCAATGAGTCATAGAAATACGAAGCCCTTTCTTAATATGCCCCACTAATAGTGTCCAATGCTGATTATTGATAACTAGAATTAAGAGTAAATCAGCCCTTGAAACTCTATATGTAGTAACATGCTGGATGAATATTTTGCTTTCTTTTGGTATGCCATATTTAGCATAACTCTGCAAGAATTCAAGAAAAAGTTTAAAATTAGTAGCTTATAACAAAAACTTTGGAAGGCATCATAAAAAACTCGCGGCACTAACTCACAAACAGGTGTAGGCATGAGACATAGATAGGGGACATATAGCCCGTGACGATAGTATACATCTCGTGTAGTAAAAGGGCAAAGGCATCAATATGCATCGATCGATAATCGATATGTCGAACTCATCAATTTGGCCTCTCGTAATAATGATATTGCCAGCCGATAATATGCTATCACTCCTGCATGTGAGAAGCATAGGAATGTGAGCATTACTAAATGAAAAAGGTGATTTTATGTATATAGAATGAGATAAATTAAACAATGACTTGCTTGTCCTTGAATCAGACTTACGAGGTGTCAATAAGCTGCATCATTGGCTTGGGCAGGACATCTCTTGATGAGAAGTCTACAATATCATGCATCTGAGTTGGCCGCAAAAAATTAACAAAGTTTAAGATCTATATTCATTGTGAATTAAAGTTGAATCTTCTAACATGAAGAATACATCCGCATCATCCTCTTCAACCACTACGATAACAGTCATTGGTTCATCCACTGATATTGGAACATCTTTGTTAAGCTACATAAAAAATTATTGAAATCATCTTTTATTAGATTAATCTAAAAGGAAATAAAAGTAATACCACCTCTGCTATCTGTACATCTGTGTAACAACAACAGCTAGAGTTATTTTGTTGCATGTCTTCCTGTACATTTATGTGAATGGAGAGGATTGAACTTTCATTTTCCTAAGCTGCCTAGCCTTCACACTACGTTCAATGCTACCCAGTAAAGGCTGAGCAGCATCTTCCTGTCTAGTGGAAGCCTCCAAAGGAGCTTCTCATGTGGTAGCTTCCACAGGAGCTTCCCCTATGGTAGCCTCCACAAGTGCTTCCCCTGTGATAGCCTCCTCAGGAGCTTCCCCCATGCTATGACCCTTTTGTCCAGTAACCATCACCTCAATTATAGCTACCCGCAAATCAATACAATCGATTCTCTCAGTTATTGAAGCTTCAAAAAATGATAATCTTTCCCCTAAGGCCCAGAAGCCTGAAAGCATCTTCTCTACCACAAAGCTTTGTAGATGGGTACTAATAGATGGTAGGTTAAATACATTGTAAGGGAGAGAATGTTGAGGAGAGACGTATTGAGATTCATTGGGGGCTCCACTCCTTGGACTTGGAATGGGGCTGCTATGGGGATCGATATGGGTTGTCTGCTGGATAGGGGGCACTATTTCAAGGAGCCAGGTCTCCTCCTCTGATATGTCCTCAAATGAAAGGCAGACATATGTTACACAAATAAAATAATATGATGATTTATAATATGAATAAATGCATTTTGAGGTAAATGAAGTCAATTTATTTCACATCACCTAGTGTCCTTACAAACCACTGAAGGAATCATCTGCAAATTTTATTTTTGGCTATCGTAACATATGTAGCTTTGCAGAAGGAATAGGTGGCCTTATGATTCCTATGTGCTCTGTTGCCTAGATCTGCAATGAAGATTTACATAACTTAGCTTCAATGCATAAAATAATGTAAATCTGAAGATATAAAATATACCATTAGAAGAGTGACAAAGCCACTCATGTACCTAGGTGCCTTATGTGTCAAAACTTTGGATGTAATACCATCAAATTGTGAAACTATGAAGCTCTAAATGGATTCTGGCCAATTATAATCAACAAATCTTTCTATGTCGTCGGCATATTCTATCAAATCTGACGCCACTCTATAATTTTGATATATAAAAAAAAGATTTGAAAGAAAAATTAAAAAACGCACAAATTGTGTGTAATCAATCTGCATCCAACTTCTTATTCTTAAAATAAACTGAGTTGGACTTCAAAAGTGGGGATTTTTGCCATATGACCTTATCCCCTCTGTTTGGAATCCCTACAATTAATTCAAACTTCATTGGGGGCGAAAGGAATGCATTGGCCACCAATAGAATGTCTACTTTTCTATATTCCAACAAGACATGATTGAAGTGATGACAGCTGAATCTTGCTGAATCCCATGCATTCTATTGAATTGATGCAAATGTAGCCTTCTCAAAATGTCAAGAACTTCTTAAATAAAGTGTTCTAAAATAGTATCAAACACTGCTCTAATGCGGGTTGGCCTGCATCTGGAAGTTATCCTTTTCTGAGACATTTTAAACTTCAAAATGAAAAAGTAAATTAATTAGAATATTATCTGCACAATGGAGGCCCAGAGAGTACACATGTAAAATAGCTTTTAAAACCAACAAATTCTTTTTGAAACATCTCCAAACATCTTACAATAGGTTATGGTAAACATATGGCAAGCCCTACAGTTAAAAAAATTGAAAAAATAAGGTATACCCTCATGAGAGTATAGAGAGGACACACATAAAATAACTCATAAAACTAGCAAATTCTTCATGAAATATCTCTAAACAGCTTATAATGAGATATACTAAACATATAGTAAGCCTCACAGTTAAAAAAACTAAAAAAATAAGCTATACCCTCATGAGAGTACAGAGAGTACATATGCAAAATAACTTATAAAACTAACAAATTCTTCATGAGATATCTCCAAACATCTTACAATAGGTTATGGTAAATATATGAAAAACTCCACAGTTAAAAAAACTAAAAAATAAGGTGTACCCACATGAGAATACAGAGAGTACTAATGCAAAATAGTTTTAAAAATCAATAAATTCTTCATAAAACATCTCCAAACATCTTACAATAGGATATACTAAACATATGATAAGCTCCCAGTTGAAAATTTTGAAAAAATGGGGTGTACTCTCATGAGAGTACACATATAAAATAGCCTCAAAAATCACCAAATTCAAAATGAAATATCTCTAGACATCTTAAAAAGGATATACTAAACATATGACAAGCTCCATAGTAGAAAATTTTAAAAAAATGGGGTGTACCCTAAAGAGAGTACAGAGAGTACACATACAAAATAGCTCCAAAAACTAGCAAATTCTTCATGAAACATCTCCAAACATCTTACAATAAGTTATGATAGACATATGACAAGCCCCACAACTGAAAAACTGAAAATAATAAGGTGTATTCTCAGGGGAGTACAAAGAGTAAACATACAAAATAGCTCATAAAACTAGAAGATTCTTCATAAAACATCTCCAAACATCTTATAATGGGATATACTAAACATATGACAAGCTCTATAATTAAAATTTTTGAAAAAATAGGGTGTACTCTCATGAGAATACAGAGAGTACACATACAAAATAGCTCCAAAAACTAAAAAGTTCTTCATGAAACATCTCCAAACATCTTAGAATAGGTTATGATAAACATATGACAAGTCCCACAGTTGAAAAAATTGAAAAAAATAAGACGTACCCTTATGAGAGTACAGAAAATACCATTCAAAATAGCTCATAAAGCCAACAATTTTTTTATGAAACATCTCCAAACATCTTATAATAGGATATAGTAAACATATGACAAGCCCCACAATTAAAAATTTTAGAAAGATATGGTGTACTCTCGTGAGAGTACAAAGAGTATACATGTAAAAAATTTCATAAAATCATCGAATTCTTCATGAAATATCACTAAACAGCGTACAATGGGATATACTAGACATATGACAAGCCCCATAGTTGAAAAAATTAAAAGAATAGGGTGTACCCTCATGAGAGTACAGAGAGTACACATGTAAAACATCTTCAAAAACTAGTAAAATCTTTATGAAATATCTCCAAATATCTTACAATAGGTTATGATAAACATATGACAAGCCCCATAATTAAAAAAATTGAAAAAATAAGGTGTACCCTCATGAGAGTACAGAGAGTACATATGTAAAATAGCTCCAAAAATCAGCAAATTTTTCATGAAATATCTCCAAACATCTTACATTAAGATTTTTAAAATATATGATAAGCCCCATAATTAAAAAAATTTAAAAAAAAGGGTGTACCCTCATAAGAGTACAAAGAGTGCATATGCAAAATAGCTCCAAAAACTAGAAAATTCTTCATGAAACATCTCTAAACATCTTACAATAGGTTATGGTAAACATATGATAAGCCTTATAATTGAAAAAACTGAAAAAATAAGGTGTACCATCATGAGCGTACAGAGAGTACAGATGTAAAGTAGCTTCTAAAACTGACAAATTTTTTATGAAATATCTCCAAATATTTTGCAATAGGTTATGGTAAACCTATGATAAGCCTCGTAGTTAAAAAAGCTGAAAAATAAGGTGTACCCTCATGAGAGTACAGAGAGTACACATGCAAAATAGTTTCAAAAATCAGTAAATTTTTTATGGAACATCTCTAAACATCTTACAATAGGATATACTAAATATACGATAAGCCCCATAATTAAAATTTAAAAAAAATATGGTGTACCATCATAACAGTTCAGAGAATACACATGCAAAAAAGCCCCAAAAATTATCAAATTCTTCATAAAATATCTCCAAACAGCTTACAATGCGATATACTAAACATATGATAAGCCCCATAGTTGAAAAAATTGAAAAATAAAGTGTGCCCTCATGAGAGTATAGAGAGTACACATGTAAAATATCTTCTAAAACCATCAAATTTTTCAGGAAAAATCTTTAAACATCTTACAATAGGTTATGGTAAAAATATGGCAAGCTCCACAGTTGAAAAATTTGAAAAAATAAAGTATACCCTCATGAGAGTAAAGAGAGTACACATGAAAAATAGCTCTAAAAACTAATAAATGTTTCATGAAATATCTACAAACATCTTACAATAGGATATACTAAACATATAATAAGCCACAGAGTTGAAAATTTTGAAAAAGCTGTGGTGTACCCTCATGAGAGTATAGACAGTACACATGTAAAATAATCACAAAAATTATCAAATTCTTCATGAAACATCTCCAAACATCTTACAATAAGATATAATAAACATTTGACAAGCTCCATAGCTAAAAAATTTGAAAAAAAATGGAGTGTACCCTCATGAGAGTACATAGAAGACACATACAAAACAACTCTAAAAACCAATAAAACAGTCTCCTTTCCTTTAAAGAACTCAAATGTGCTTCTATTCGACAGTGAGATCAAATGTGAAAGCCTTAAAATCTTTAAAGTTCAAGAATGCATGAAGAAATATCTCATGGAGTCGCATATAATATCTCACTTTTAATGACCCAAATTTAGCAAATCTCTGGGGGAAGGTCAGACGCCTGCCGGGAGAGGGAGCTTAGGAAAATTTTTGCATAAAAATAAAAATACCTAAAATTTTTTTAGGCTCAGAATCTGGAATGTCGTCCGTAATATTTTCTCCCACTGCTTTAACAGACGGTCGTCAGTTAACGTTAATCCATTACGCATGCTGACTATAAACTAAGAATATTCATATTTTATTATTGGACACGGTTGCATTCCGCATTGACGTAAAGCTACATCCGGACCAACATAATAATTTCTCTTAGGATGAAGGACAATCCCGCATGGCCTCGGGCCGATTCTATTTATCAAGGCTAAAATTTCAAATTATGAGTAATTAAAATTTTAATCAAGTAATTAGGCATAAAAAAATTTAAAAATAGGCCTAGTCGTCTATTGAACGGGTGACTGCGGCCGACGTTTTACCTGCTTACGCCTCGCTCAACTAGCTATATAATTTTTATTTTTTAAAAAAAAAACTCAGAAGACCCTTTATTTGGGTCAGATGCATCCGGTCGATTTTAGCGTTCTTGATATCATTGGAAAGGTAATAAAATTTTCTACAACTTTTATGTTGATATCTTTCAAAGATTCTCGCCTAGGTCTCCATAGTTTTTGTGTTTGTATAAATTTTAACGATGCAAAAATATAGAAATTAGTGTAGCCTCTCTTTTTTGGCCGCATGAGGCTCATCCGGTGTCATATTTTAGCATGCTTGATATCTTTGGAAAGATAATAAAATTCTCTACAACTTTTATGTTTACAACCTTTGATGATTATAGCCCGGGTCGCCTAAGTTTTTGCGTTTGTATAGAAATTATTGATGCAAAAATACAAAAATTGATGCAGCCCAGCTTTTATGGCTGTATCGGGCTCATCCAGTCTCGGATTTTAGCGTGCTTAATATCATTGGAAAGGTGATAAAATTTTCTACAACTTTCATGTTGATAACTTTCAAAGATTCTAGCCCGGTCAAAAAAGGTAGGCTGCGCCAATTTTTGTATTTTTGCATCATTAAAATTTATACAAACACAAAACTACGGTGACCCAGGATAGAATCTTTGAAAGTTGTCAACATAAAAGTTGTATAAAAGTTTATTACCTTTCCAACGATACCAAGCATACTAAAATCTGACACCGGATGAGCCCTATACGGCAAAAAAAAGGGGGCTGCGAGTTTAATTTTAAAAAATAAAATATACAGATGATAACAATGGCTGGCATATGTTAGTGCCAGCCTGCTCAACGCGAATAGCCTACTTTTAAATTTTGTTTTTTTTCATGCCTAATTACTTAATTAAAATTTTATTGAGGCCTAATTTAACTTATATTACATATTTAACATCTTAAAAATAAATATTACACTCATGGCACTCAAAACTTATAAATCTAACAAAAATATGACTCCCCGTTAAAACAAACAAATTTCACACCCCATCGAGCCGCAGCTCAGCTCATGACTGAACCTAGCTCACCATCTTCACCAGCAATCTTTGTTAAGGTTCCCTGATTTGTCCAACGCCAAGAAATATTGATTTGTTATGTGAGCACTATAAAATCTTTTTCTCTTTCATGGAGCTATGGCGAAAAATTATGCTCTTAATGTGAAAAAAGAAAATCTAAGATATCCATTGAACGTATCATATTCTCGAATTTGAGATCGATGAGATATTAGTTATCAAAATAAAGATTGGAGAGATGCTAGTCAAGTTGAGATGATCTCAACTAGTAGAGGAAGGAGGAATGTTCAAAATAATCTCCAAAGAGAATGATGGAAGAATTTACAAATCAAAAGGCAGATGTTTCTCTTTCGATTTGTTTTTTCATCTTTTAGGATTTGTAATGACAGAAAAATGCTTCATCATTACTTTTATAGACTACTGAACAAAATATTTCTTCTTAAATCAAGCATTTGAGTAACCAATGGTAGAGAGAATGTGCACAGGTTATTAAAAGAAGAATAATCACTTTTTTGTCCTATTATTCACTACCCTATGAAAAAAAAAAGAGTTTAAAATCCAACGAGTACAAGATAGAATGAAAGAAACTGAAAATAAAAACATAAATTATGCCCGCTAATCCGAAGGAATCCTTTACATTAGTTGTCAAGCAAGGCTAGATGGAAGCATCAGCCATGTAGATGATTTGAAGCGGCATCCTTTCTAGTGGAAGAAACCCATTCATGCAAATGCAGAAGCTTCTTCCTTTAGCCATGGGAATTTTGAATGCTCATCTTAACTAAGGTGGAGACGGGTGCGATAAACAGGCATGCAAGCTCCAGCTTGTTGTAGTTGAGGTTGAGCATTCTCCAAAAATGTGAATTTTGGCTGCAAGTTGCTACCCCCGCAAGTAATCCCGGCGAAGTCTCGGCAAGGGACGCACGACAAGTGACATTCAGTCACAAGCGGTGAATGGCAAGGGTGACGGGATGTTTTTGGCTAAATTTTCATAATAGGCCTGCTTAGTAATTAAACTAATTAGGCATCTTAAAAAAATTTAAAAATAGGCCTAGCCAATGACCTATTCAAATATTTTTTTAAAAAAATTAAATTGGCAGTCCTTATTTTTTGGCCATATCAGGCTCATTAGGTGTCGAATTTGATGTAATTTTGATGCGGAAAGATAATGAAAAATTCTACAACTTTTATGATAAACTTTGATGAATCTTGCCGGTGAGCTTCAGTTGAATCTTTTCATGTAATGTTAATTTAGTATGGAGATGTACCTACATTTGAATATGTACCAACTTAAAAATTCATATTTGGCCAAAACGTTCTTAAGTCAGAGTTGAAATATATGTAATTTTACGTTGAATGTTCTCATATTTGCATTAAAACAAACTAAACTAATAACAAACAATACTATAAGTATACAATCAGAAGAAACTAAATGAGTGAACATTAGAAATAAAAACAGCTAAAACTACATGCCAAGAACCGTAAAAATAAGATAACACAGCTATTGTCGTCGATGCCTGCGTGGTGAATTGCATCGCTACCAGGGGTGTAATGGGATGGTGGTCAATACCGATCACGAGATGATCATGACGGTCCTCCCTCTTCCACCGCCACTGTGTGTTCAACATCGCAAGTCCAGAATACGTGGTATATCAATGGAAGCCTAAGATGGCAATGAGCACCCATAGTACGCTCGTATGGCGGTGTCATATGGAATGACGGTGGACCATATGTCTGGATCGGCAATGCCAAGGGTGCATCCGAGACCACATTGTATTTTAATATGAATACTGGTGGTCGTGTAAATATATATATGTAGACCGTCCCACCACCGGCATAAGATGGACCCAATCCATCAACTAACATCCGTCTACTGGCGGTCTGGAATGTCGCAGATCCTTGTATGCCGAGATGTGCCCGCCTCTACAATCAACTGCTCATAATCGTTGATGTCTTTCTGAAATTCTGTGTCATCACCTCTACCGAAATAGTACTGAAATATATTCTCAGTGTTCAAGATGTGCTCACGCTACAAATAATGTAAATTTATATCATGGTTTCAATATTACAAGGAAAAGGAAATTGTAATTTCACATAAACTAACCATCAAACGCCTCCAAAGACGGGGTAGTATGTGTCGAGGTACTATCGTCGATGTAAAGTGAAGCCCAAGAATGGTACCACCTCATATACTGGTTGATCGTTGGCTCCCGATCATGTTACGATGAATCTACCATCACAACCAACTCACATCGACGCTCCCACTGTGCAATGTAGGAATTGTGGTACTCGACCCAATCAACATCAGCCTTTCCTCATCCATCAACCTGAACGAACGATGGATCTACCGGGGCAACATCAATCATAGGAGGCATGCCAAACTTTCTGACCACACGATCAGGCAGGTACCACTCTACCCTCTTCCAACAAATTAGGCCTGCTAACCATATCTCCTCTCCCGCAAACATATATCTACTGCATGCGACCGATGTCCATATGGTTCTTGATGACTGCATTCAAAGATAAGTTATTCTAACAATTGCAATCACATGATGAGCAAGCTAAATAAAATGACATAAATTCAAAGATACCTAACTCGCAGAAGGCCATCCAACTCATCCATGCATACTGATACCGGCAATTCTAACAAAACCTTCATTCCACCAACATCCAACAGGCCCATCAATGCCTGCATGATAGGAGCACGTAAGGTTCGCCGACATGAATGTGCTCCCAAGCCCATACATGCAATAGATGAATACATCCGCTATGCTGTGCTTTGGCTTGGTTGCCTCATGTAACTCTTCATGTATGTGCAAGCACAACCCAGCCCAATGATAACCCCTAAATGTATGAATATCCTCCAATGGTAGATAATGCGATGAACCTCGAGTGTCTGGAGAAGAAAAGATCCAATGGCAAACAAGCATATACGCATCGATAAGAGAAATTGGAGCTGTAGATCTACGAATCTCTATAGTAAGTCCATCTCAACCATCGTAATGGTAAGCAAGTGCGTGCATGTGTTTACCCCATCCGAAATTTTGATGTGATATATGGATGGATCGGATCATGATACACGATGTGTGGCTCTGGATGCGCTCCTAACAACTCATCACAGCTGTCTGGCCACGTAGCCCACCGTTTCCCTCCACCTACAACAACACTGCCAATCACTGGTGGGTCATCTATCCGAATGCCTAGGATCATCGCAATATCCGATCATCTCACCAATGGCCAAGTGAAATGTGTCCACGCACCGCGCTCCAATAATGCTATCGAGTGATGATCTAGCTTAATATACTGCATCTGGGATACACTGTCTAGGTTGATATCTCGCAAGGCACCCATGAATCTAGGACAATTAACAGGCCATTCCCTAAACATCAATAAGTGCGCAACTGACTCGAGCACTGAAACCTGCAATCACAATGAAGTATGCTTAGAATGCATATGCATAATAACTACATAAGTATAAAAGCTCACAAATTGCTTAGAAAAAAATTTACCGAATCGATGCTTCTAGGCCACCACTGAAAGCATAACTATGCTGTGGTGTACACCTGCCGGTGGGTCAGTAGTCCTCAATCGCCTTCCTCGTCAGCCTCCCCGCAGGGGGGCTGGGAGCTTCATCGACATGTTTGCCTGCAACAAGCAACAGAGTCAGATTAAAAAAAAATATTTTATAGCATTGTATTGGGGAAATGGAAAAAAAGATAACTAAAAATAAACACAGACTAATAACCAAAACATACAATTTTTCAAATTTTAACTGCAAAGGTACAAGCTACAAGCATCCACTATGAAAGATAACTGAAACAGTTTCCATCATTGAATTTGTAGTACAGAGAAAAGCTAAATAAAACAAACACATACTAGAATCTTATTTGCCCTTGCAATACAAAAAACAACAGACACACAAGTACACACACTAGGACATCTGACAGCCAACAAATAAATTGGAACATTTCACACCCTACGCGTGCGCATTTGAGGGCACGTCGACCTATTATGCCCAATAATCTTACACACACCACATGCCCTAGAGCTTCTAGTACTGTTCTCATCCATGCTATTTTTGAATCTGCTTTTCCTTGGCCTACCGACTTTCTCTTGATATTAGGGTTATAATTTTCAGCCTTCAATAATGTGTTCTAGCTCCTCCGATCGTATGACATGAAAATCTCCCTGGTAGGTGCTAATATAATTTAGCAAGCTATGGTATACTGAGACATATTGGACATGGTTCAGGTGTCGATGTCTCAAAACAGCAATCACATGTGCACAAGGTAGATGGTAAGCCTGCGGTTGTCTACAGGTACAGTTGCATTCACAATTTTTAGATATTTCCACCTTGTAGGTTCGACTGACATCAAACACTGATACTCATAGATATCCTAACTGGTTCAGGAAATCTCCTTGCCTCGCATTCATTAGCTAGCAATATAGCTTTAATGTGGGGAGAACAAGTTTTCTTGTTGACTTTCTAGAGTTGTAGTTGTATCAAGATGTTTCATGAAAAGGGAAACTATGTTGTAGTATACTGCTGTGATCAAAGCTTGAATTGGTAAACCATGTGCACGTTTAAGGACTCCATTGAAGCACTCAGTAGCATTTGTCGTCATTGTACCATACCTATATCCATCATCATGAGTTTGAGACCACTGATGTACATCCCTTGAAACCAAACCACCTGCATCAGCCGCTTAATATTCTTAATGTCTTCCATGTACCTTTAAAATGCGATATCCGTGTTTCCATGACATACATTTTCCGACATATGAAATCAACATCGTATGCCTAGTCGACAGCCTTTTTTGAAGTTCTCCTCAAATGGCAATGTATGTAAGCGATGTACCTGTGGAAAGATCTCTCGCACACCAAGAAGACCGCATGTCTATTTGAGATGAGATCACCCTCAGATACTAATGGGATCAAGTCCTGTAATGTGTGTAGAAACCAAATCCATGACTCTACACACTCTGATTCCACAATTGTGAATGCCAGTGGGAACAAGCCATTGTTTGCATCGATCCCAACCGCACTAAGTAGAGTGCCTCTGTACTTACCCAGGAGGAAAGTCCCATCAAGACATAAAATTAGTACACGCCAACCTAGTATTGACGGGCCAAACGGCCATCGGAACCTATTCGATTCTCGTGGAGTGTACCTATTACAACCCGCATAGATGCAAAAACAACAGCCATAAATTTTTCCAATTATCTATATGATTCCTCCCAACTGCCAAAAATTACCTTAACTGCTTTTCGACGTGCATCCCATGCCTTCATATAAGACACTCTTATGTTGAACTTTGACTCAATACTGCCTACAATCTCCCTAAGCTTCAGATCCAGCTGACGTCTGATTATAGGTTGGATGAAATAATTGATGAATTGTGATGTGCATTGCTTGTGTCCAGTATTAAGAATAGAATGAGTATAGCTATGAGGTGAGCCTACTGAACCAATCCTCCAAGCACCACCCAACCTCTTAACTGAGCAGGTATGTAAGCGCCACAAACATGGTCTAGCTGTGTCAGAATGGTGAGTGCACAACACAGTGAATTTTGATTGGTTCGAAGCATATATGTCATACTCAACATTGTTCATAATTGACCAACCCTTAATAGCAAATTGTAATTGCTTTTTGTCACGAAAGCACATACCTTCAACCAATTCATCAGGGATGTAGTTTTCCTCTTCAAAGGATGAATCATCTGATGGGCCATCAAATGCAATGTCTTCATCCCATTCTCTAGTGGTTTGAGCACTACATGTAATCATTATTACGTATCAAATGCTCCTCATGACTTATTCTCATTGAGTAATCGATAATCAAATCTCGACCATATGGGATGGTTGCTGTTCTTAAATCGCCGCCCGGTAACTATCATCAGCCATCATCGCTTATCTCCACCATATAGTTTCATATTGAACATCTTCATCGAGTGGGTTCGCCTATTAAGGGTCATATGAGTAAAACTTGTGCCTGAAATATTCATTTTCTCTTGCTATAGACCCATATAATTCAACATGAGTGCTAAACTGAGAAGGTGGTGTGATGTAATCAATCGTGATTCCAGCTCTCTGCTCCTCAGCATTGTTAACCTCCCTATCTCCACATGGGAGTTCCTCAACTTTGACATATACCATAATAGGTACATGCCGATTAATTATAGCTTCACATACTTCTTCATCGTTAATGTGTGTTGCAATAAATCCAGCTCCAACAGGAAAATGACCCACCAGATTAATAGAGAACTTTGATGGATCTAGCTTCAATGACATCATTACTCTTTTCTATAATTTCTCAAATTTAATCCGTCGTGGGATTTGTACTGGATGATTTCTCCTACCAATATATGTTGGAATAAACTCGTCGCTTACTCTGAGTTCACCACCATAGTAAATAACTACACAAACAATATCTGAACTCATCACTAACTAGTAATAACGAAACACCGGTATCTGAATTGTTACCTATTATGCACAAGAAAGCTTGCATTAATAGATGATAAAGAAGGCTAAAAGAATCACACATTCCTAGACGACAACTTAATCTTGAAACAATCACTCTATCCTAGTATGTGAAATCGACATGGAGCTTGATCTTCAAGCTTTATCACACAATCCTAGAAGAGAACATGATACCTCTCATAAGTTTATTTCAAAGATAACAAATAAAAGCCAAATACTGAATGTCACAACAATCAATTTGAATATACATATAAAAGCCAATCGGTCTCTTTTACATCTATAAACAACCACGTACTTCATTTGCAAAAAAAACATCACACACAAAAATATTAAATCACACGTAAAGTTAACTTTTCCCAGAAAACAAAACTGCATATGCGCCTAGTCCAACTAAAGAGCTTGATAACACCTAATTAAGCTACACATACACACTAAATCAAGCAAAACATATTGCGCACAAATTACAAACCCCTAAAAAAATAAAAACAACACATACAAAGTGAGATCCAACTAAAGAGCTTGATAACACCTAATTAAACTACACATACACACTTAATCACACAAAACATATTGTGCACAAATTACAATCCCCTAAAAAAATAAAAATACCACATACAAAGTGAGATCCAACTAAAGAACTTGGTAACACTTAATTAAACTACACATACACACTTAATCAAGCAAAACATATTGCGCACAAATTACAATCCACTAAAAAAATAAAAACACCACAAACAAAGTGAGATCCAACACAAACTTTCTATGAGAATCATAATAATTAACTTAAACATACAAAATAAACTCATACAATTCAAAAGCTAACAAATTTTTTTAGTTTAAGGTTAGAAATACCTAAATCGGCGAAAAATTTTAATAAAAACCCTAGTGAGATCCTTCTTCACCGGCGGCGAGCTTCCCTGGCCGGCGGCAAGCACCTTCCGGCCGGCGGCGACGGATCTGGCCGGCGACTACCGAATGCGGTGGGGGATCACGATGGAAAACAAAAAACCCGAGAGCTGGGAGCGAGCGCAGCTCTCGGATTTTCGTTCGGCTCTATAATTTGGGTTCAGAGCCAGTCGCCCGTTGACTGGGCGACTAGGCCTATTTTTAATTTTTTTTTTAAGATGCCTAGTTAGCTAATTTAATTACTAAATAGGCCTATTATGACAAATTTAGCAATGTTTTAACGGAGAGTTATATTTTTGTTAGATTTGAATATTTTGAGTCTATGACTGTAATATTTAACTTTTACATGTTAAATATGTAATATATATAATTTTTGAGTGTTATGTATGTAAATCCCTTTATTTTATGTAAAAAAATACGCATGGCATTTATTGAGTATTTTGATTAATTTTAAAAAATTATCACCTTCAAATATATTCCATTTTAAATAAATTATAAAAAAATGTGATCCCAAACAAATAAATTTCTTAACTTACATAAGAAAACTATCATTTTTTTTATATACTAATATGGATCTTCCCTTTAATATATCATTCAGAGTAAAAATTAGTGAAAAAAATTTGCTCAAAATTTCTCTAAAATTACTCAAAGTCGCATCTAATGATTTTATTGAGCTTAAAAAAATATTAAAATTTAACTTAGAATATAACAAAAAAGTCGCATAGACCCAAAAGAGAGTCTAAAAAAGCTTATATATGCTAGAACATGTTGACCCTCGTATATATTCTGATTTTAACGCGAATGATTAAACTGCATGCATGCTGCTAGAATGCATGTATAGATGCATAGGTTTTGGAATAACAATCCTACTGTTTGACGTATTGTCCGCAACACAGATGTCTTGGAGTTGTGTGGGATCGGTGGCGATCGCAATCGAGGAGGCCAAAGCAAGCAGGGCGACGATAAGCAACTGGAGGTCATGAGAATTGGCCATTTATTTGATTTGTAAATGGCTGATATTCTCTCTCTCTCTCTCTCTCTCTCTCTCTCTCTCATTCTTTCTCTGCCATTTATCTTGCTCTATGTTGTTTATGGCGAATTGCCTATAGGGTGTATGCGTATATATATAATTGGTGCTGGAGACAATTGGAGTTAAAATTAATTCCAGTCTACAAGTCTTTGAAGCTGTCATGGACTGAACAAGTCATCTCTTCGGCTCGTTGGTAGGTTTTGCTCAATTTCTAGCCATTTCTTGGGTGATGAAACATTTTTTATTGAATAATTAATTAAGAGGACAACAAAAGCATATAGCAAAATTGGTTAGGTATGAGAACCACCACCCAGAAAAATTAAAATATATGCATGGCTAACAAATTCATCAAGATTATTGTTTAATTTGGTTTGAACGATGTTGACCCTCGTATATAATCCACGAGTCGAATCAAGTGCGTATGATAGTAACGACAAATTACAAACTAATATCACATGAGTCAGAATAAAAAAGACTTTCTCTGCCCATTGACCCACATCCACTCACTAAATAGACAATGCAATGAGCTAAATATTAAAATTATTCTTTAGAGACTTTAAATTGATAAAGTTACAAGTGGGAATTAGTATAATTCTTTGAAATGCAAATGCAGTAGCACATAATTCTTGATGAATACTAATTATTAATTCATTTAAAGAGTGACATCCATATATAAAAAAGAGGGATTACCATATAAATCAATTTAAAGAGATTAAGTCAAATTAAAATAGCTAAATTTTTAAACTAAGCACCTTTAAAATCTTAATTAGCAAAATAGGCTTAAAAAAACAAAAATTTTAAAATAGACACGCTACATTTAATCTACCGACTATATACATATAGCAATGACGACCGACCGCAATTTTATTTTTAAAAAATTGCAAACCGTGATTGGGACAGAGCCCGATCTCGTTCCGGCCGGTCGCTGAACCGATTTCTCGTCTCTACCGTCCATCACCGAAAACGCTCTATTAGCCAAGGCCGCTGCAGCCAACGCACACGGCTGATCACCGCCCGAGCCGAAAAGTTTGTCTGCTGATTGATTTAGAATTAATGAATAATATGTGAATGTGATTTATATTTATTGTATTTTATGATGTTATTAGGCAAATGTATTATGTATTTTAGGTATTTTAGGTATTTTTTAGGTATTTTAGGTATTTGTGAATGTTTAAAGTTTTTATTTTTATTTTGTTTTTAAAATAAATGAATAATGGATTACATCAAGGATTATATTATATCAAGGATTGGTTTTTGTGGTATTTGTAATGTAGGTGTTTTTTTTGTGTTTTTTTACTTTTTTTTCCTGTAAAATGAGAAATATGCTAATGGATTGGTTTTAAGCCTTATCTTTTTTTTTTATATGTTATGGATTTTCTTACTATATATGCAATACATTTGTTAAAAGGTTTGATGGAATAGTATTTCTGAGGACCTAAATATGATATTTGTTGATTTAGAGAAAGCATGTGATAAAGTTTCAAGAGAAGTATTTTGGTGAGTTGTAGAAAAGAGATGAATTAATATATGATATTCAAGTCATTCAGATATGTATACTAGAGTCAAGCATTTGTGTCCAAACACATGGAGCATCTGTTATCATATGTATTATGTGAATGTTTAGTTTTAGGATCAATTTTTGTGTGTTATCATATATATTATGTGAATGGTTATTTTAGGGTTGATTTCAAGTAAATTATAATTGGCTGATTAACATCTGTTTGATCCATGATGCTTCTAAGTACCATTCTTTCAGTTCATCGGCACCTCTATCTAGATTACGCTTCTACAACGAATTATTTTCATCATTCTTGCAAATTCATGTAGTACTCATGAATCTAGCTAATTTAAACAGGTGTGCTTTTCAGCATTCATGCCTCCGATACACACATTTGACTCAAATATGAGTTCTATTAAATGGTGACAGTATATGCAACTTAGTGTTAGTGACGATTTCTTCCCTACGATAACAAAAGAATCGCCCTATATTAATTTCACGAATTTAGAAATTATATAATCGAATCATGCGGTCACTAAAAGTTGATTACATGGTTTAGATTAATCTCATATGTAGATTTCCTGTTGGTGCTAGTTTCATTGCTACAGCATTAAATGATGATGAATTATGCGAGTCAGTCATTAATGCAGCGGATGTACAACCTGCAGTTGTATACGTCAAAATGGAGTTGAAACCAACGGATGATACCAACTTCTAACTATTCAATTTCGCCAACCTAAGCATATCGTTGGTAAGTTCCATAAAATGACATTGAGTCATTTTAGTCCTACATTATATTCAAATGCAAAGACTGATGATGGAGATGTAGCATCTCCTATGCATGTTCATCATACCTCGACTTCTGTAAGTATAGGTGAATATCATAACGATCAGGTGCCTTTTCTACAAACCAAAGATCTTAGACAACCACATCTTACATCCACATTTCACATGGGGCAGGCACACGCCGGGACCTGTTTGCCTTTATGCTGGTTGCGATGGATATTTTATAGGGATTCATATTTGGATCTATCAGATGAAGACTTTTTGATGCACCTGAGCATATCTTTCACCATTTCGCTTCCTCATGCCCGATATCCCGTCGAGATACATCTATACTTACCTTTACTAGATGATTTGAGCTTGTTTATGTGCACTCCATTGAGTATGTTAGCATATATAGAGAGTTGAATGAGGCAACTAGGCCAAAGCGACATGCGGATGGATCTACTCTACTCGTCGTGAGTATATATTTGTTTTACCCACATTGTAAATACCTTTTCCAACAGAGTTGAGGGTGAAAGCGGCTGTGTGGAATGAGGGTTACGAAGATGACACTTGCTGTAAAGTGTAGAGATGAGCTTGATGGTTTTGGTTTTGCAGTCGTGTGGTATGTAAGTTCACATTTGATTCATATTTAATCTTACTTATGACATATAATTTTAATATGATGTTGTGATAGAGATTCTTACTACAGATACGCACTAGTGGTGATGTCTGTATTTTTTTTGGCTTGTTTTTATTACCATTGATCACTGAAGAGAATTGAGTGGAACCTCCCAGATCGTGTCCTTAGATAGTTTGGTCCTTCGCCTATGGTCGACGTGGAGCCTATAGATACTTTATTTCATCGCGTCGATGGTCGGGGGAAGACTGACATTGATTGGGTTCAGTACCACCGTGGTTACAGCACAAAGGAGGCCGGACATTCTTCGCTTGTTGTTGAGATGCGGTTCCACCTCCAGTGACGCTATTAAGGTGGTATCGATCATAGGCCTCCTTATACATGCTTAGGGCTCCAACCATCCCGCCTATCACTTACGATCCTCGAGCTCCTGAAGATAGACCATGATGTATTGAAAAATTGTATGCTAATCAAATATTTATATGTTATGTGAACTAAATTATATACTTGCCTCTGCATTGGGAGCATATCTTGGACACACAAGATATTTTTCAGCCTTACTTTGGGAGAGACTTGGACACTGATTTTCAGCATTCCATCAATACTTATGAGATATGTGAAAACTATGTCGACATACACATATCGATAGCAATATATAGATAGATGATGCCGCAGCTTCCTGCAAAGACCTTCATCTTCTCACCACATATTGTAGATTTGACACACCCATCGCCTATATCGATGTCGGATATACTCATATGGCACAATTTCCCATACCCCATCAAAGATTTCGCCATGGTATGAGACTCTCCTATGTATCCTCACCACATGTACATGCCGCAGATGCACGCATGTACATCTTTGCCGTGACCATCGCATGAGATAACCGAGCACCCTCATATGGATGTATAATGCCATCAAGATGCACAAAAGCACCATCTACATCCTACACTACACAATATAGGAGGACGACTTCCACCACGCATGGCCGTTGATGTCCCGCTTGTCGGGTAGTTGTATCATTGTAGCTATTGTACATCATTATTTTATACTTCATGTACTCACATGACACCATTTATCTATGTTACATATCTTAAGTAAATTGCATTCTTTCCCATCTATGTTACACCGCTTATCTTATTGGTATTGAAATTACTTGAAATTTTGGAAGTGATAATCATTTTGAAAACATAATTTTCCACATTGCTACGCTGGATCCAAAATCACATCTTTATGTCAACATAAAAGTCATGGAATTTTGTGATTCCAACGATATGCTCTAAATTCGATAATAGATAACTCGATACACATAATACCATCTCTAAATTTCAAATGAGCCTTTTCAATAGAAACATGAAATCTGGTGCAAGGAGACAAATGATATTTTGGTCAACATGAAAGTCGAATTTTGATTCCAATATTGGCTCATAATTTCGACCGCACTCGTAAGATCAAAATACTGAATCATAATTTTTTTTTTAAGAAATGCCAGCCCGTAAACTCAAGCGTATCATTTTAAAATTTTTATTTTTTAATTATTTCCCATATTTTACATGGTTTAAAAATATAGCCAATTAAATTATATTTATTTTAAATGTATAATCCTAATCTTAATTAAGTTTTATGAAAAATTTTTAAAAAAAAATAGGCCTAGAAAAGGTGCTTAGTTTAAACATCCAAAGTCATTCGTCAATCATAAAAAGACATTTGAATTTAATATTTTTTTTCAACGAAGAGAGAGAGAGAGAGAAAGAGGTTTTATTAATTTTTAATTAATATAATTATTTAAAATATTTAAAATATATAATTTAAAATATTTTATAAATATTTAATAACCAAATATTTATATATTTATTATTAATTTATTTATTTATATATATAATTAAATATATAATCAAAAATATTTTAATTATATATAAAAATTATAAATTATTTAAAAAAAAATTATTAATTAATATAATTATTTAAAAATATAATATTAATTTTGTTAATATATAAAAAATATTTATTTAAATAATTTTAATAACAACAAAAAGAAGTATATAAATGCAATATATATATATTATATTTTCATATATGATATATATTACATATATATATATATATATATTATTTTATATATATATATATATATATTATGAATATTTAAAAATTATATAAATTAAAATATAAATAATTTAAAAATATATTATAAAAAATTTTTTTTATAAAATATTTTTTTATTATATTTATTTATATATATAACATATATAATATATATATATTATATATATTATATATATATATATACATATATTATATATAACTAAATATTTTATAAATATAAAATATTAAATTTTTTATAATTATAAAATTATTTTAATATTTATTTAAAATATATTTAAAAAAATAATAAATATTTTAATAAAAAAAAATAAAGAATATATATATATTATATATATTATATATAAATATATAAAATAATATTTATTTATATATTAAATATTTTAAAATTTATATAATAAAAAATATTTTATAATTTAAATATATAAATAACATATATATATACATATATATATATATATATAATTACTTTATTTATATAACTTATAAAATATTTATATAATATATTCCTTTCTTTATTTATTTATTAAAAATTATTTATTTATATATTTTAAATAATTAAATTAATTAATAAAAAATTATTAATTAAATTTATAAGTTTATATATAAATTAAAAATATTTTTAAATTATATATTTAATTATATATATATAAATTAATTAATTAATAACTAAATATATAAATATTTAGTTATTAAATATTTTATAAAAAATATTTTAAAATTATATATTTTTAAATATTTTAAATAATTATATTTATTAAAAAATTGATAAAACCTCTCTCGTGCTTCAAAACAAGAAAAATTAGTCCATAAACTGAAGCCTATTTTCTTAAAAAATAATTTTTCAAGCCTAAACTGTTAATTAAGATTAGAATTATGTCTAATTTAAAAATAAACTTTAAAATTAATCTAGATTAAAGTGTATACAAAAAAAGGAGAGCATTCCTATATTTAAATTGAATATTAATTAGTTGTTATATATATAATTAAAAAAATTATTATTAAATTGAATCGCTAAAATCATAAAAAAAAGAGAGAGAAATAAGAGAAGGAGAGAATATATATATATATATATATATATATATATATATATATATATATAATATATAATATATATATATATATATATATATAAATATATTAATATATAAAATTAAACAATAAATTTAAATATAAATTATATCCACACATATATACATATTCTTATAATAAACCAATATTTACATTAGAATTCTACTCCAACAGCTCATATTCTTCTTATAATATAAATATTTATATATAAAATAATGCATAAAATCATTCTACCGTTGGTCCAAAGCTTTTTTTTATTTTTTTATATATATACATATATTAAATAAGTTTTCTTTCAATTCCATGTTCTTCAACCGCCCAAACCGTCCCTTCCAGCCAATCACAAGCTTCTAATTTTTTTTGACAAAATTTTTAAACTAAGCATGATTAAAATTTTAATTAACAGATAAGCATATTTTTAAAAAAATTTTAAAATAATTTTTTATTATAATATATATAACGCCAATTAACACTTGGTTAAAATAATTTTTTTAAGAATTTACATAGATCACACAATTCTTATATATTTACATATCTATATAAAGTCAGGAACGCCTCTGAGCTCTCTCTCGTCATTATTTTCTCCTAAATTTTTGTTAATATATATAATTTAAAAATATTTAAAATATATAAATAAATTTTTAGTAAATAAATAAATTATATAAATAAAGCATATATATATATATATAATTTATTTAGTTATTTATATATTTAAATTATATAAATATTTTAAGTTATATAAATAATTTAAAAATATTTAAAATATATAAATAAATAAATATTTATATATATATATATATATATATATATATATATATATATTATATATTTATTTATATATAGTTAATAAATATAATTTTAAATAAAATTTATATATTATAAATATTTATATTTATATATATATTTAAAAATATATATATATATTATATATATATATTTATATATATATATATATACATATATATTATATATATATATATTTATTATATATTTATTCTTTATATTTATTTTATTTATTTATTTATTTTTTATATTTTTATATTTTTTTATATTTTGTTATTATTATTAAATGGCGCAGGAATGACGGAACGTCTCTCTCTCTCTCTTCGTTATTTTCTCCAATTTTTTTGTTAATATAATTTAAAAAATATTTAAAATATTAAAAATATTTTAAAAATAATAAATTATAAAATATTTTATAAATTATATAAATAAATATATACATATATATATATATATATATATATATATATATATATATATATATATATATATATATATATATATATTTATATATATATAAAATATTTAGTTATTTATATATTTAAAATATATAAAATTTTTATAAAATATTTTAAAATATATATAAAAAATAATTATAATATATATTTATTTTATTTAATTAATATTATTTTATAAAAATATTATTATTTAAAATTTAAATAAATAAATAAATAAATTTTATATAAATATTTTGTTATTTATATATTATAAAATATATATATATTTAGTTATTTAAAATATTTAAATATATATATATTTTAAATATATAAAATATTTTATATAAAATATTTAATTATATATATATATAATATATATATAATATATATATATATAATATATATTATATAATATATATATAATATATATATATATATATATATTTTATTTTATATAGTATAATAATAATAATAACAAAAATATAAAAAAATAAAAAAAATAAAAAAATAAATAAATAAAATTTAATAAATAAATAAATAAAGAAGAAAGGAATATATATAATAACAAAATATATATATATATAAATAACTAAATATTTTCTAAATATATAAATAACTAAATATTTATAATAAAAAATTATTTATTTATTTATTTAACTAATTATATATTTTTAAATAAATAAATAACTAATTATATATATATATATATATATATATATATATATAACTATTTATTTATTTATATATTTTAAATATTTTAAATTATTTATATAACTTTAAAATATTTATATAATTTAAATATATAAATAACTAAATAAATTTATATATATATATATATATATATATATATATATATATATAATTATATTTATTTATAAATTATTTATTTATAAAAATATTTTAAATATTTATAATTATTTATTTATGGATAAAATATGAAATATATAAGAATTGTGTGATTTATGTAAATTCTCCTTTTAAAAAAAAAATTATTTTAGATAGAATGATCTGGCATGACAATTGACTGTCAGCATCAGTCGCCCATTAAACGGGTGACTGTGCCTATTTTGAAATTTTTTTAAAAATATACTTAGTCGAGATTTGAAATTAATAGCTATTAATTTTAATTTTTTAATAATAATACTTAATTACTAATTTTTTAATTTAAAAAAATAGCCAAAACAAAACGGCATGCATGCAGAGAGGGCGATCTGGTTTTGGGAGGGAGAAAAAAGGGTAGGTCATTCTCTCCCTCGCTCTCTTCGTTCTGCTTGAGGCCGCACGAGAGGACAAGCTCTCTCTCTCCCCGTCCGTCCCTTTTTAGCTCCAGTCAGACGTAGCAGCTTCCCTCTTGGCTGCACCGAACTCTCTCCCTATCTCTTTCGGCTTCCCTTTCGCACGCGAGAAAGGCAAGTCTTGCCGCCAAATTCTCTGATCGTCGGTGACTTCAGCCGAATCATCACACTACAACTCTCTTCCTCAAAAAAAAAAAAAAAAGCAGTAAAAGTCGTGACTGTTGTCCTCATCTCCTCCACTCCCTCATCTGCTCCTTCCTAATCTATAGCCGATTACAGCAAACGTCCACCTCTCAACACATCTCGCTAGTTCATCCCTATAGAAACTGATCCATCCTAACCCATACTCGATCTCCAAATCCAGCCGATAGTCTTCCTAGCCTTCCAGATTTTCCAGTTGACTGGCCATATCCCAACCTCATTGGTCAGGAAATCCATCCTCTAACTACTCTCTTCCTTCACCTTTTCATTTTTTTATTATTCTATTTCTTTTATTTTCCTTTCAAAGCTTACAGTAACAGTTTATATGCAGTCTGGGCCCACCACACATTTTCTTTTTTTCCTTTGCTTCACCTGACAGCTCAAGAGGTGTAATGGGCTTTATAAATGCAAGCTGATTTAGGCCCATTATCCATATCCAATTGAATCTGGATCTTGAAACAGAATACGGAAAAGAAAATATCTCAGGATATATATATATGAGTCCAGGTTGTATGTTATATATTTATGCTTAGATGATATGAGTCCAGGTTATATGTTGTAAAGTTTAGAAGAGCAAAATTATATATTTGGAATAAGATAAAAAAGAAAGAACATATATGTGCAAACTTATATTATGTTATTTTTGAAGACCCCACTGCTTAGAAGAGTAGTGTGATTAAAGATTAAGATCATGCAAGATAACAATCCGTGCAAGAAATGCAGGTAATACGCAGCTCCACGGGACAACGATCAAATTTTGACCGATGGAGACTTAAACAAGAACAAATAAAAGTATTGATAAGTTTAAATTAAACTTATTTGAAAATGATAAATTAAATAATAAACCAACATATATGCTTCTTTATGTAGAACCAAGATATGTTATGCCAGAGTTAACGGTAGAAGATACACCATAGTGTCAGAAGACACTAACCGCTATGCCAAGATAGAGAAATAAAAGCCCCCTCTAGAGGACAACGCGGAGTCTGTCGAATTTTGAATTGATGGGAGACTTAAACAAGAACAAATAAAAGTGTTGATGAGCTTGTTTGAGAATGATAAATTAAAGAATAAACCAACACATAAAATTCTAAAAGTCTTTAAATAAGAATGATCTTATAGGGGACTCGACGATTTGTTGATGATCATAAATAAGACTTTTAACGAACTTGAGAATTTGTCTCCTAACAAGAATAAAGCTTCAAGTAAAGCTTCTGATTATCTTGGTAGTTGCCTACGAGCACAAACAAAACTTATAGTGGATTTGAAAGCTTGTCCTTCAATCAAAATAAGGATCAAATATAACGTGAGCAAAAAGAATTTGAATGAGACTTGTGATGAGCATGAGCTTCTTAGATCAATGAAGCTAAGTTTCATTAAAACTTAAAGAACTCAATGTGCTATGAACTAAATGCATACAAATGAATATTAATCTAAATAATTGAACAAGAGTGAAATGCCACGCTAGAATCACAACTCATCTATGCTTGTAAAATGTTTAATTCTAAATAAATCTCACATGCTTCATAAGAAATTTATTAAATTCCACTTGGATATATATATTTTTAACTCATATAAATGTCCAGATGAATTTAACCTGATATGCATGTATCATAAGATAAACTTCTAATTGAATTCAAGTGTTTCAAAATTCATATCAAATCATTGGTATCAAAATACACTAAATTATTTGAGAGTTTATATGAACACTTGAATTGAAGTATCTGCATGGGCCCCGACACTATGTTGAATGCTTAAACTTAGTCCGAGGATGCATGGTTGATTCCGTTGGGCCTTAGAACCGTCGTTAACAAAACCTAAAATCAAATGATTTTATTATAATATCTTCAATCTAATAAAATATCATCTAGTTAATTCATATATGACAGATCTGATCCTCTATTATTAAATTAATAGTCGATGTAAAACAACAAAAATAATAAACCACCTAATGATCATGTTTAATATTTCAAAAGGATTTTCATAATAATAATAATAATAATCTATTCAAATTCTAATATCAAATCATTATTAAATGATCAAATATTCAAAAAAAAATATAAATTAAATGAAATTAATTATTTAAATTTAAAGTAAAATCCATCCACCCATCTAACGCTTATCGACAAATTAAGAAAATTTTTGCTTACAAAAAGCCAATGTCAAATCAAATACATAACTATTTTCACACTCAAATACTCTTAAGACCGTAAGGACGTGGCCTGTGTCCTTTGTTCACGTGATTTTGCCACAAAATGACACCACATATGCATAGAGCCCTCCGGGTGGTTCTTCGTGATATGACACACTAAATTACCACGGCCGCAATGTTCCCCAACGCTTTGCTTTGAGTGGAATTATAATGCATTTGATTGAGCAAAATCCTCGTAGCTAAGAGCTTGTCTCTGACAAAACCATCAGCCTATAAGGATACCTTGACGACGTAACCCATGTGTTTACAAGGATCCTTCGATCATTGACTACCTCCTCCACAAGTAGATTAGGGATCATACACGAACCATGGGATATAGATCGCACATCATCGCTCCCCAACCATTCACTTTAAGTTAAATATAATGAATTTCATAAATCTAAATTCTAAAACTTCACATGCTATTATTATATGCTACGCATTTAGTAATATAACAACTAGCCTTAATAGAAAGTTCTCTCTCAATATTGGGAGGGTAATTAACTATGTATTTGTATAGAAACTTGGAACCATCTAAAGTCCTCATAAAATGGTAAATCTCAGGTAGTGTCTTATCTACTATTCATCCGCTTTTGAATATTTCACTACATTTAAACTACTCTTCATCAAGACAGTTGAGCCACAATGTGTGAGTGTTAGTCAAACTCACCATATAGCCCATTACTACTGGCAAGTGATAATGTCCACAATTGGTTGCCTAATAGTGGAGAGGTCTACTATTTTATTTATTACTATTAAATGAATTTTTTAATTGTATTTCCATTATATCTTCTTTCTAAAATTAAAAACTCTTGGATGATTTCTCAAATAAATATATATATATATATATATATATATATATATATATATATATATATATATATATATATATATATATATATATATATATATATATATATATATATATGTTATTTCTAAAATTTTCAAATTTAATATACATTGATATCATGCTAACTATCGAAGCCGATCACCTCCTTACGAGTCTTATACAATATAACATCACTCTATTTTGTATAGAACAAAAATATTTCACAACAAAATTTGTCTTCCTTTTTAATAATCTCAATATAAATCGATGAAATATAAATAAACATTTATTTGAATCATTTACTTATAACAACATGCCTTTCAAATTAAACAGCTAAAATCCACTTTAATTAATATACAAAAATTTTGAAATAATTATCATCCAAATAATTAAAGCAGATCATCAATTTTAAGCCCTTTTTTAAGAGCATTTATATATATATATATATATATATATATATATATATATATATATATATATATATATATATATATATATATGTTTAATAATAACCAAATTTTGACATGTATATGTATAATATTTAAAATTTAAAACACATATCAAATTATTATTATTATTATTATTATTATTTAAAGTTAATATATTTTTATTTAAAGATAAAATATTAAAATTTCAGTATTATATATATTATATTATGGAGACAATTTTTATTTTAAGCATTACAAAACTCCATACCAAATTCTCCGAAATTGTCGTTAACTTCAAATAATCAAGATTTCATTGTCGTTATCGAAAACATACTTTTTTATATTTGTATTTGAGCGAATTTATTGATAAATTTATATACATAATGTATATATATAAATTTAAATCTAAAATTTCTTAGTTAAAAATTAAGATTCACAATTATTAGATTAAAATATCTTACACAAAACAAAAAAACACTTGAAATCAAACATAGGACGGAAACCGTCAGAGCCCAAAGGGTCTCGTAATTCTCCTCCTTCCACGCTCAACTTTTCATCTTCCTCTTCCGCTTCCCCACCTTTTCCAGCTACTCACTTCTTCCTCTTCTTCCTCTTCTTCCTCCTTCCAATGCCGAACACATCTGATCTCTCCCAGCTCTTCTCACTGCAGTCTCTCACCTCGGTGAGGGATTATTCTTCCTCTGCTCCTCCTGCTTCAATCGGATCAGATTTTTCCCTGCTCTTCTTGAATCTCTTCTCGCATTGCTCTGATTGTTAGATCTCCGAATAACGTGGAATAGAGAGACAGGGCTAAAGATTCTGAGCAGCTGATTTCCATGCAAGGAGGTGAAAGCTACAAGGAAGCTAGCTCAAGCCTTCCCTGCCTCCGCTGTGAAGCAACACCGATGGGGTAAAGCCAGCCACATGGAACTCACCATTCTTCCGATTCTTCTCGTCCAGGTCCCTCGTCTGCCTGTTTTCTTCTCCTGCCTCTGCATTTTCTATATCGTCACCTTCTCTCTCCTCCTCCTCCTACACCACCAATCATCCCCATCTCCGAATCCGACGAACTCGGCCCATTTATCTCAAGCTCCTCTTTTCATTCTACTCTTCCCGCTTCCCTTCCTCCCCTCGTTTCATCTTCACCACCGCCGCCGCCGCTGTCGGACGCTACTGCGACGTGGATTAACCACATTGTGTTCGGCATCGCGGGCGTCGGCTAATTTCTGGCAGAAACACAAAGAATACATCAAATTATGGTGGCGACCTCGTCAAACGCGTGGCTATGTCTTTGTCTCGCCCGTCAGAGAATCAAAATCCTCTGCGGCTTCCCTACCCACCATCAATATCTCAGAAGACACGTCCAAGTTCCCATATAACGACAAACAAGGCAGCCGTTCCGCTATCCGTATCTCTTGCATCGTCTCTGAAACTATCCCGTTGGCCTCGACAATGTTGACCCTCGGCTCCGTCTCCCGCAACAGCGAAGAAGCAACTGCACGCTCGACTCTCCCTGGCAATCGCAAGCAACTGTTCCCTCTCATGCATTCGATTCCTTCATAACCAAAGCACACTCCCTCGTCTTGCTTTTTGTCTTTCCCATTTCGTTCGATCCTCTAGAAGCTGAAAGAACCTCGCTCGACTCTGTCTCCTTAAAAGGCAAGAATCGCAAGGCCTCCTCTCTCGCATTTCCCACCCTCGATTCCTCTCGTACACTTGCAAGCCTTCGATTTCAAAGCCCTTTACTCGCTTCACTCTTCCCTGAGCTGTAAGAAGCATCTCCCTCGAATCCTTGCTCACATCACCAATCGAAAACCCTTCCACTCTCGATTGATTCCTCCGATTTCCCTTCTCCCATTGGATCTACCTCAAACTGAAAGGGTTCGGTTCCTCCAATCGGACACCCTCGAGCTTTTCCCGCTAGCCATCCGACCCGATCATTGCCCTCCCATCTCTTCTTCCCAGCCATGCGAGGCGCAAGCACCCTCTTCACGCGATTCTGTTTTTCTAATTCCCGTAAATCCTCCTGCCAAAAGAATTGGTTAATCCAGACTTAACTTACAAAAGAGGCTTTACGGAATTACAAGGGCAGAAACTGAAAATATTGTTCGGTTAGATTTAAGTTAAAGCCTGCTTAAATCCTGCTTAAATCCTGTAGCTGAACTTCATACCACTCCACTCCCATCTTTTTTTTTTGGAAAAAAATTGAGGGCATAAGCCCAATGTATTCCAAAATGTAATGTATCAAGTACAGGAGAATAACAGGAAGAGAAGACTATAAGAAAGTAAGAAAAGAAACAGATTACACAACAAACTTAAGACAGCCTACACACTGTTAACAAGAACAAGACTACACAGCAAAAATGGACTGCCTCAACTATGTAGCAGAAAACCCAAAAACAATGGACTTAGGATTATAGTTCGACCGCCGAGCATCCGCCATCCGACGGATCACGTAACAAAACCATTTGGAATGGGTAGACTTCCACAAGAAAATCGGTTGCAAATGCTCTAAAAATTGCAACAAGAATAAAACCATAAGCATGTAGCACATCAAGTCCATTTCAAAACCATATTTCGTGTAAACCCAAATAAAACCATTTAGAATGGGTAGACTTCCACAAAACCCGGTAAATACCTGCATAACCGCAACAGAATAAACACCATTAGCATGAAGCACATCAAGTCCATTTCAAACCATATTTCGTGTAAACCCAAATAAGAACAGCCGCCCTTCACAAAAAAAAGAAACACAAAGTATTTTTCGGCCAGCACAAACCATACGCCACGCCTCTTATACAACCAAATAACAATATCAAGCCATAGGATAAAGCCAATCCAATCCAATGTCGGGAATACCAACACCAAGAAAAAACCTCCAACCCAGTATGTGAAGGAAGCATCCCTCCTCAGAACAAAGACAAAACAAAACTCCAACCCATATAGAAGCAAACAATAACCGTAAGGAAGGAAGTATCTCTCCTTATAAACAAGACAAACAGAAGCACACAATCTCCCATCATAATGTAAAGATTTATAAATAATAAAACTGACTCGACTTTGAAAAACCAAAAAAGAAAAAACCATCTCAAGCATACACGGATGAACAAATGACACCACCACAGCTCCGTTGGTGAAGCTTAACTCCATCCAAGGTTCTAATGAGCATCCAGTGTTAATATTTGAATACCCTTGGGTAAACATAAGTGTCATCATCGCCCGATTGCATGATACCGCAACCATGTCCAAAGGGTCCGATTGAATGTTCGACGAGCAAAGATAGTACAACAGAAAATAATCAAGAATGGAATGGGGGATTAGGGGATCCTATTCCTCCAACTTAAGATGATTTGCATAACACTTGTCCAGACTCATTAACCTTCCATCTTGCTATTTTAAAGGCAATTCTATTTTAATATGATCAAGTAAGTCTGAGAGGAGAAACAAAGGTGAGTTATAAGTTTTTTATTTTCTCTCCAAATACAAGTAGACTAAAACAAAGAAGTGGAAAGAAAGTGTATTCTTTTGTGATTTTATGCACATTTGGTTCTAAACTATTTAGAACTTGTTGCAAGGTAGATTGCATTAAAAGAAATTGCCATTGGGTAGAATACTTCTAATCGATGCATCAAAATGGACATTCAAAGAAGAGATGTGAATGTGTTTTAATCATTAAAACAAAACGCATATAGTTTGGATGCGAGCCCTCTTTAGCAAGCAAATCAAAGTTTTAACCCACCAAGATAAGTCATCCAACAATATAAAACATAATTACAACCAAAAAACCGATAGACTTAAACCAATTTACGTGAAGGTAAGTGCTCAAAGAGAGCTGCTTTGAAATCCGATTAGTGGGATTAATAAACCCCAAGTAATCCAGTCATCACCACCCGCAATAGGTATAGAAACAATAGAAGCATATAACAGTGGATATTCAACAGCAAAGAAGGATGGAATTCTCCAATTCCCATCAGAAATAAAAGTGCAAAGCTTAGCATTTGTATAAGTTTGTTGCAGATGGCTATCATTAGTATCCCTCATGTTCATCATAGATTTATTCCCACACCAAGGATCAGAAAGCAAAGAAAATGAATGGCCATTTCCTATGTGATAGTTTAATTTATCACAATAGCATTTGCATACAATTTCATTTCCTTCCACATAGAGGAAACTTTGTGTATAGAGGGATTCCAAATAGAACAGATTACACCATTTCAAAGAGAGATTCCTGCTTTAATGTTTTCCACATTATTTTGATTTTACATAGAAAATTAAGAGAAAAAGCCGAGAGAATGCCTATTCCACCTTTCTCCTTAGGTCGAGATGTTTTATCCCAAGATATAGTAGTAAGTTTGTTTGAAACTCCATTATGATAGAAGAATCTTGAAGTGAGTGAGTAAATTTGCTTTAAAACACCTTTGGGAATGATCATAGATCTAAACCAATAAGATATGAAGTTGTTAACAGATGATCTAAGTAATTGTAATCTTCCTCCAAGAGACAGAAACTTACACTTCCAACCAGCAAGCCATCTTTGCAATTTGTCAAATAAACTTGAGAAGTTCATGAGTTTAGAGATCCCAAGGTTGGGGAAGACCCAAATATTTGATGGGGAAAACACTTTGAGTAATATTAAGAATACTACAAAGGTTGTCCACCTCCTTGAACCTTTAGAAAACAAATGAGGGATTTGTCCATTAACGACAAGTCCTGTATTTTTTTAATATCTCAAGACAGATTTCAATCGAATGGATATCTCTCAGCCACTAAGAGATCATCAGCAAAAAGCAAATGAGAAATTTGACAAGTTCCAGCAATCAGAGGTCTGTATCTAAATAAGTTAACCTCTCTTTCAATTAAACAGGAAAAGGTGTCTATGGCTATGGTAAACAGGAATGGGGATAATGGACAACCTTGCCTGAGACCAAATTTTGAAGTAAAGTAACCTTTGATTTCTCCATTTAGAATGATTGAGAAAGGGATATCAGTGATACATGCTTTCACCCAATTAATAAATCTGCAAGGAAACCCAATAGATTTCAGTCTATGTAGAAGAGCATCCTTGTTAATAGAGTCAAAAGCCTTCCTAAGATCAAGTTTGGCTAGAAAAACCCAATGTGATTTGCTATGAAACAACTCATTACAAATTTCACTTGCCATAGTGATATTATCCAAATGTCCCTTGCTTTAATAAATGTAGATTGGGCTGAGTTAATTAAAAGAGGAAGGACTTTCTTCATCCTTGAAGCAAGAACTTTGGCAATAGCTTTGTAAAAAGTGTTGCAAAGAGCTATAGGTCAGAAGTCGAAATTGAGTTGGAATGTTTAACTTTAGAATCAAAGTTATCAAGGAATGTTTCACCTCTCATGGAGTTTTTGGGTTTTGAAAAGTGATGAGTGCATTTAAAAAGTCGTTTCGAACTTCCCAAGAGGCGTAAAAGAATTTGGAAGTAAAACCATCCGCACTGAGCTTTATTCTCACTTATACTATATAAGGCATCTTTAATTTCTTGATCACTAATATCACCTCCAAACTCATGATAGATTGAGAGAGTGAATTGCCAATTGGGATATCCCCGCAAAATGAAAGAGTCGAGGAGTTATCAAGAAAGAGAGTCAATAGTACTGCTAAACTCCTCAGCTATGGAATCCTGATCATATAAAACACCATTGTCGAAGCTCTCTAATCACATTAGAGCTTCTCCTTTCTTGAATGGAAAAGTATAGAAACTTAAGATCACATCGAGGAAGTAAGCCAATGAGCCTTAGACGCTTGCTTAACCCATGCATCCTCCATATGAAGTAAATTAATGTAAGATTCTTTAATAACCTTAGCTTTAGCTAGAAGGAGATCATCAGTTGGATGCCTTTCCAATTTTTCAAGAATTTCTTTTTGATTCCATTTTGCTTTTTCGATTTGGAGTTGTAATGGTGATGAGTCTCTCATGGCTTCTTTGAGTGCACTCTTGACCTTGGATAATTTGTTTGCAAGTACAAAGATAGGGTCACCAACCACAAAGTTCTTCCAAGCATCTTTGATAACTCCCAAGAAATCAAAGGGTCCAATAATTTCGAACATAAACCGATTTACCCGAAAGCTATATGGTGCATGAAAATGATGAGAGGAGAGTGATCCGATGAGAGAGGAGGAGGGACTTTATAAAACGAAGAGGGGAATTTATCCAACCAAGCAACATTGCAAAAGGCCCTATCAAGTTTACTGTAGGATTGTTGGTTTGTTGATTGGACGTATGAGTAAACCTGCATCGGAGCTCGAAGTTCACGCCTTGGACACAGGAAGAGAAGGAGAGGGTATTGGTAAGAGATAGAGGGTTACCACCCATCTTATCTTTATGGGAAAGACCACAATTAAAATCACCCATCAATAACCAAAGATCCAGATACCAAAGAATCTCCTGGGGAGCTCCAGATGGTTACGAGATTGAGAATCATTCTCGTGATAGATACGTGTAAGGAAAAAAGGGGAGTTCTCACAAGAGACTGAGCCGTGAATAAATTGATTAAAGCCTAACGGTTGGAAATTTATACCGTAACACCATTTAATCCATTCGCCACCCCCCGCCAACTCAAATTGGAACAAAGACATTCTGAGGGAAACATCAAAAACTTTCATAAAAGAAAAGGGTCACTATAGGATCTGAATCTTAGTTTCCGTAAGACAAAATAGATCCAACCTGAATTCTTTGATAAGTCTTAAGGTCTCTACTGAGCCTAGGCCTCTCACATTCCAAATACCTAGTTTAGGAAAAATCATTGGGAAGGGAAAGAAGAGGGCTTTTTACCCTTTTTTTTACCTTTTTGATTGGAAACATTAACATTAGAGCTTACCGGTATCTCTCCATCCGGCCAGACTTTGAAGTCGCGATAGGATTCTTTCCTTTATCCATACCCGCCAACCGATCATATTGCTTGGGAGAGGAGGAGGAAGATCTAACAACACCAAGCTTTAGTGGATCACCAGTGGAATGGCTTCCCTCTAAATATGTATCCTGGGGGGTGGAATGATCTGCCGAAGCCTCAGATTTATCAGCAGGTGAGTGAGAAAGAGTGGGAGGTTGATTGAGATCGTCGGAGAGGACAGTTTTTGAGATCACAGCGACCTCCATTGCGGCATTAAGAAGAGTTTCATCTTCCATGATTTCGCCTTCTTCTGATAAGGCAGAGAAATTGTTAACAAGAGAAAGTACATTATCTGGTTGGCGACTACCGCTCCTACCCCTGTTCTGGATACGCTTCGCAATCGGTTTTTGAGGTAAGGCTTTATTCAAGGACAAGAGGTATCACCGGTGTGAAAGTATTACATTGAGTACAAGCGGCGACTTCCAATCGTAGATAATTGGTTGATGAACTTCTTTCCATTCAAATTGATAGAATCGAGTGAAGAACGGAGGAAGTGTTAATCGCACACGACGCGAACGGATCCTAGCTTTGGAAGCCGTTAGGTTGTCACAGGGAATGCCAATCACACTTCCGATCTTCGAGAATCCATTCTCGCTCCAACAAAGATAAGGGAAATTGATCCACAATGGGATCTCGCCACCGGATCATTTGACTACCGAAAATCCCAACTCCACTGAATATAAACGCCTACCGTTAAGAAAATAAGGCCCGCCGCTCCACACCGCATTGTAATCTTCGAGTAAATTTGAATAAAAAGAAATCCCCTTCAAGTGATAACAACTCAAGATTTCCTTTAAACCGCCATTTTTCTTTACCGCACCAACTGAGATCCATAAAATGGACGCTTGCCAATAAGATGACCAACTAGAGACAAATTCCACTCCTGCTGGCCTTCCAACAAATCTTCCTCAGAAAAAGACACTTCAGAGGAAACTGGTGGAATGAAGGAAAGTGGGAAATCCCTGCTTTTTTCATTTTGAGCAAGTAACAGCTCTTTCCAGTTACAATGTCCACTGGATCCCTCCGTGGAAGGCCCTGCAATCGACATTGACGGAGATGAAGAAGAGAGAGGTGGGAAGGAGTGATTAAGAGTACCCATTGCTAGAAAAAAGAAAGAAAAGAGGGGATGACCCGCTAAGAGAGGTCGATGGAGAGATGATTGCAGTGTGTGAGGAATGTTGGATTGACTTAACTTACAAAAGAGGCTTTACGGAATTACAAGGGCAGAAACTGAAAATATTGTTCGGTTAGATTTAAGTTAAATCCTGCTTAAATCCTGCTTAAATCCTGTAGCTGAACTTCATACCACTCCACTCCCATCTTTCTCTCATGATTTTCTTTCTGTTCCATCTCAATATAAAAGAAAGATCATATTTAAACATTATTTATTTTAGGCTCCAAATCAGTTACACTCTTTTATAAATTTATTATTGTCATTGATTGTGAATATGCATACGTGTGTGTGGAGATTATATATATATATATATATGTTTGATTTTATACAGGCTTGAAATCCTCATTATGACGAGATGAAAATGGGGTTTAAAGACACCGCCGCTACACTCATTAGGCACTGAAAAGCCCAAAATTGTTAGATGATGCCTCCTATATTGAAAATGCTGTCAAAATTTTAACTAAATCTATGACCTAGAAAAAAATTTTGGGGAGAAGAATATTTACATATATATTTGCTTTTACGTGATTGAGCCACGATCGTAGAATGGGATTAAAATTGACGAGTACTTCAAACACTAACCGTCACTCATTAGGCGTGATGCCAAAAGCTGATATAGCCCCTACGCGGAATCAAAATACTATCGATATTCTGTCGAATTTTTCATTGACAAAACTCAAATAGATTAGTTTAAATTAAAAAAAAACTAAGCTAATTTTAAAATTTAATTTGAGTTTGCTAAATTTTGAAATAAACAAAATTATCAAAATTTGACACAAGTGAAATTAAGGATTAGTCAACGCCTCTGAAATGAACAAACATCTCTCTAAATATTTGAATTATTTTGGATTTTATATTGAGATAATCAAAAGAAATTTCAATCATTTTTAATATTGAAATATGCAATGTCTGAAAATTAATATATTCAGATACTCGATCATTAAGTAATTGAAATAAGTTGGATATTTTGATGATAAACATAAGCTTAGCACTTCAATACCTCATTTCAATTGATGTGAAAGATGATCTCATTGAATATATAATCAAAGCACAAGAGATCCCTTTGGAATTAAGATATAGTATTCAAATATAATTCACTCCAAGTAAATTAAACAAAATCAAAGGATTCATAAGAGATTCCTAATGAAAATTGATGGATTGCTAATAAACATAATCAAGGAATTCTTGGAAAATATTTGAAACATATTATTCATCTTATTAAATACTTGAATTGGATCAATGAGGAATGGAATAGAGTTCATGATGAGTTTGAGAATTAATATATATATATATATATATATATATATATATATATATCTATATATATATATATATATATATATATATATATTGATAGTATTGAACATTCAAAGATTCATCAATTTTGAATAAAATAAAATAATTAAAATTCCAAGGGATCTAATAAGATATTAAAAAAAATAAAATGCCTTCAACGCCATCGAATCTTTAATTCTTCATACAAGCACACAGAAGGAGATGCTAAGTTAAATTCTCCATGAGTTTTAGAGTTCTGTTCAATCCAAATAATTAAGAAATTTCATTCAAATTATTATTTTCAAAATCAATGATTTCGTTAATTAGATGAAATCATCTAAGCTAAAAATACATATATGTGCTCGGACATTGAGACTTAAAGTACAAATTTTAATGTCTAAAAAGGCTACTAGGCTAAGTTGGAATTAAGTGAAAAATATGAAATTAATCTCTTGATTTAGAAATAAAATTATTTGAATTATTAAACACCGCATGGGCCCCAAAACTAAGCTGAATGCTTAAATTTAGTATCTGATGATGCTGCACGGGTTGCTTCCTAGTTTGATCTTAGGACCGAGTCCGGGTTAACAAAACCTAAAAATCTAATTATTATTAGAATTTCAACTTATTGAAATATGACAATAGATCTGATCCTCTATTATTAAATTAATAGAGTCGACAAGATCTGAAATAATAAATTAAATGATCAAGCAAATTCATGAACCCCGATGATGGCTGTGTTGAATGGAGATTTCAACCGGAGGGAATACTTCCATCAAAAATTTGATTTTAATTTCAAATTAAACTAACTCAAATTAAGTATCAAACTAAATGTGAAACCTAATATGCTATTAAGCTATAAATGTCTAAATGAAATTCAATCTAAAAAACTTTAAGTTTAAAATTCAACCTACCTTCCATAATTATTTAATAAATTAAGAAAACTCCTACAAAGAGCCAAAGTCAAATTAAGTGTTCTATGTTCACCCTCAATCAATCTCACGCTAGTAAGTATGTAGCGCATGTCCTCTGACTCGTGGCTTGGCCAGTAAGCTCCATATATGCTGTAGTTATGATCAGAGTCCTTTGATCAGGTGATTACCGCCAAATGACACCATTATATTACGACATGTAGCCTTTGTCTCCATAATATAGCCCTTTGAGTTGTGAATCATAGGGTATACTTGATAGGGCAAAAAGCCATCTGTTAGCTAAGGTAGACTTAAGATTGTCATCTTAGATAAATACCACCCCACGTCTACAAGGATTACTTGGATGAAGTAACCTATGTGTTGCTGATAAGGATCCTTCGATCTAGTTAGGTCGAGTACCTCCTCTAACTAAGTAGACTAGGGATTACGATAGCTCGGGATGATAGAACCATGAGATTTAGATCGGGCACGCCATCATTCTCCCAACCATCCATTTTTAAGTTAAATAATGATGAATTTCATAAATCTAAATTTTAAAATTATTTATGCTGCTACTATATGCTACGCATTTAGCAATCTAATTATTAGCCTTAATCAAAAGTTCTCTCTCTACATTGAGAGGAGTAATTAACTATAGGTGCTTGTGCCTATAGGAAACCTGAAACATGTTGACCCTTAGTTTCAAAAATGAAGAACCACTCCAACGTCCTCTTTGTTCGATGCTCTCCACTGTTCCCTCTCACTCTCATTCAGTTTCTCTGTAAACCGTAAGTTCCCCCCTCTCCCGTTCATTTTTCCCTCAACTGCAAGCCATAGACGGATCCTCGTCATTTTGATCTCTCCGTGCTTTCCTTCTTCTCTCTCGTTCATGCTGCCCGATAAAGGAAAAAAGGAGATGTTGTGAAGGTAATCCCCGTCTTCCTTCCAACCATCCTTCACACCTCTCCCTATCTCTTTCTCTCTCTTTCGGGTTCACAACAACAACAAAAAAAGAAAAGAAAAGAAAATCCCTCACCACTCTCATCTCTCTCTCCCCCACTCTCTCTCTCTCTCTCACACACACACACACACACATAATTTTTCTCTCTTTCGGGTTCACGACTGAAAAAAAAAGAAAAATCCCCCTATCCTCTCTCTCTCTCTCTCTCTCTCTCTCTTTCGGGTTCACAAAAATAAAAAAATAAAAAAAATCCTTCATGCGTCTCTCTCTCTCTCTCTCTCTCTCCATCCGTTAAAGAATCATAATTCCATTGTATTACTCCTCTTAGCAAAACATTATTAGGTGCTTGTGGCACACTTTAGAACATATACAATACACATCAGTAGATCTAAAATTTTTTTATTTATTTTCTTTCTCCCTTTTCTATCCCATTTACTACAATACCTGCAACACCAACCTCCCATACGATCCAAAACTATGAGTCAAATTATTTATCTTTATGGTTGGTTGTGGATGTGTAAAGAAATGTGAATGTGGAAGCATATATGTATATGTGATTATTTTTGCAGGTTTCAAGACCTTGCTAATGCTCAATAGGGTGTAGTGGGTATGAAGAGACGGTTGTGGTGTCGACACATATCTCAATAGGCGTCAGTAAAAAAAATTGTTAGATGTTATATCGAAATGTCGCCAAAATTGGGACTGAATTTTGGACTTAAAAGGGGGGGGGCTTAAATATGTGAAAATTATATATGTTTGCTTCATGCAGGTGATTGAAGATCCCACTAATGCTTAATAGGGCTTATTAGGCATGAAGACTCAGCTATGGTCTCATAAAACACAGTCTGTTAAACTCAATAGAGCATATCAGGTAAGCCAAAGTAGTTCCAATGTAGCCCTCTATGCGGGGATGATGTCGGAATACTACCGAAATGTTGTCAAAATTTTATTTAAAATTCATATTTGCAAATAAATTCAAGCTAAAAAGATAGCATTAAATTGAATTTTGAATTATAGTTGAGAATAAATTTGAAATAAATTTAAAGATTATATTTCAAATAAAAAAATTGAAAAACATATTTTGAACTTGAAGTGAACTAAATATTTTGATAAGAAATATAAATTTAGCACTTCAATATCTCAGTTCAATCGATTTAGAAGATGACCTGACTGAATATCCAATTAGAGCACTAAAGATCTTCTTGAAATTAGAAGATAATTTTCAAATCATAATTCACTCTAAATGAATTAGAGAAAATCAAGAAATTCATAAGGGATTTCCAGTGAGATCGAATGATTGCTAATAAGCATAATCAATGAATTCTTGAAAAATATTCGAAGGATATTATTCATCTTATTAAATACTCGAATTGGATCAAGGACAAATTGAATAGAGCTTGTGACGAGTTTAATGATTGTCAATAGATATAAATGAGGGTTTATTGAACATTCAAAGACTACTCAACTTTGAATAAAAGAAATCAATTAAATATTATTTTCAAGGGATCTAGTAAGTTACTAGAACAATTTAAAATGCCTTCAACGCCACCAGATCTACAATTCTTTGTACAAGCAAACATAAGGCTATGCTCGATTAAATTCTCCATGAATTATAGAGCTTCTTTCAATCCCAAAAATAAGGAATTTCATTCTAATTATGATATTCAAAATCAATGATTTCATTAATTAGGTAAAATTATCTAAGCTATAAATTTTTGCATGTGCTCAGACATAGAGATTTAAAGTGTAAATTTTAATATCTGAAAAGGCTGTGCAGGCTAAGTTGAAATTAAATAAAATATAAAATCAAACTCACAATTAAAAAAAATAAATTTATATGAATTATTAAACTACCAGCACGGGCCCCGACACTATGCCGAATGCTTAAATTTAGTGTCTGAGGATGCTGCATGGGTTGCTTCTCGGTTTGGTCTTAAGATTGGGTCCGTTAACAAAACTTAAAAATTCAATTACTATAAGAATTTTAACTTATTAAAATATCTGAGAAGCTAATTCTGTTATGTGATAGTAGATCTGATCCTCTGTTGGGAGCTAAATAGAGTTGACAGGATCTAAAAGTTCTTAAAGATATTCAAATTAATCAAGTAACTACCTCGATGATGGCTGTGTTGAATGAAGATTTCAACCAGAGGGGATACTTTCATCAAAATGTGATTACAATTTCAAATAAAATTAACTCAAATTAAGTATCAATCTAAATGAAAAATCTAACATGTCATTAAATGTTAAATGTTTAAATTAAAATCATCAATTTAGAAAACTTAAAGCTAAAAATTAAACCAACCTTCCATAATAGTTTGTTGAATGTGACAAATTAAGAAAACTCTAGCTCCCAAATGAGCCAATGTCAAATAAAGTATTCTACTAGGTTTACTCTCAATCAATCTCATGCCAGTAAGGACGTGACCCGTGTCTTCTAACTGCATGGCTTGGCCAGCAGGCTCTACATATAATGTAGTTATGACTAGAGTCCTTTGACTGGGTGGTTTGACTAGTACGCTCCACTAAATTATGGTCATGGTTGTAACCCATATTTTCCCAATGGCTCTGCCCTTTGAGTTTTGAATCAAAGGGTACACCTGATAAAAAAGCCCTCTATTAGCTAAGGTAGACTTAAGTCTGTCTCCTTAGTCAAACACCACCCCAAGTCTACAAGGATTTCTTACGATGGAACCCATGTGTTGTTGATAAGGATCCTTTCGGGTTGGACTACCTCTCTCACTAAGTAGGTAGAACGACAACCGGGATGACGGAACCATGGGATCTAGATCGGGCACGTCATCATTCCCCCAACCATCTTCTTTAAGTTAAAATGATGAATTTCATAAATTAATAATTTTATACTCCACATGCTGCTACTATACACTATGCATTTAGCGATCTAATGACTAGCCTTAATCGAAAGTTCTCTCTCAGTATTGAGAGGGGTAATTAACTATAGTGTTTGCTTATAAGAAACCGGAACCGGATCTAAAGTCTCATCAAATTAGGGTGAAATCTGTAGTGTCTTATCTACTATTCCATCTGTCTTTTGAAAATTTCACTGATGCTTAAATCATACTCTATTCAAATAGAAGAGGTTAGTGACAAATTTTTGGAGCCTACAGAACCAAATCTAAAGTCCTCACAAAATGAGGGCGAAATCTCTAGGTAGTGTCTTATCTACTATTCCATCTACGTTCTAGAAATTTCATCGATACTTAAATCAAATCAGTCTCTTCAATGTGAGAGATCGATGGAGAATTTTTGAAGCCCATAGATTTTTGGCGACTCCATTAGGGATAGGTTTCTCTTTTCATCTTTGGCTAGTCATATACTTGATATAATAATAATAAAATATTGTAAAATTTAAGAAAATGGTGATTTAAATGTGTAATAAATTCAAATTAGTAATGTATGAGATTCGATATCGAATGAATTATTCTATAGAGTATATCGTTATTACACTATCATCTTGTTCTGTGGTGCCTCTGTATTTTGAAAGTATGTGGTAAAATAATATTTACTAATTACTAATCCCCATCTTTCACTTTTATAGAATGGATCTATAGAGCACTCCTTTCACTGTTCAACTAGGGCGTGATGCAAATATCTGCTTAGCTAACACCGTCATCAACACAGGAGATGTTGGAGCTACCATTCAATTTGGTAGCATGGATTTTCAAGCTATCATAGCTATAACTCCTGAAGTATCCACCCGTAGTGCACTCATCTGAGGTCATGTCGGAATGCCTCAATTTACTGAAATCCTACTCGTCATGCTCGCTATCCAACTCAGTAACTAACCTCTGTTAAGGAGTCTCTCGATAGAGAACTTCAATTTTTGAAAGATTGGATCAATCTGGATCCCCCTTGAATAAAAGAACTGTTAGTGGGCAAATTCTATCTTTGATGCCTCATGGTTTGCCCCAAACCTTTGTACCGAAGACATGATTTTGAGGCTACCTCATCAGAAAGAAAATTAATTAGAAGGCAAAGAAGAAGAAGAAATATGGAGCTAAGAGCTCAACAAATCCTACCTGAACGACCCAGTGAACAAGTAATACTACCACCAGAAGTGAGTATTCCTACCCATAACAAATTTGATAATCTAAAATGAGTAAAAAGGAATAGCTCTACTAGTAAGGTGGAGAAGTCTTTCTAGACTCAACAATGTCAAGCTCGACCATCGTAGAGGAGATAACTTGAAACACTGTCTGCTAGAATACACAACGTTCTTAAAGTAGCCAAGGATAGAGGCTTAATGAAAAGAAAATTTCAAAGGCCTGTGATGATCGAAGATACTGAGGTTCCACCAAGAAGGTTGCCATCTCTTATTGTAATTAGTCATCAAGCCAAGTATGCTTCATGCGGTCAGCATCTGAGCTTGACACTTGGACCTCATGTCCAAGAATCTGTCGAAAGGTCCCGGTGAAATGGTAAGCCGATATGAAGGCCAATGCCTTATGATTAAATTACTTTGGAGAAAGAAAGAGGTGTGACATTTGATGCACATATTCAAAATCTACCTGAAAAATAATTTATCAAAAGTGGATACCTAAAAGAAGAGATACCATTGATAAAAAAATATGATGATGGTAAAGAATCCTCTGGGGATCCCATTATTGATCAGATTCATCCCCACAAGAGAAGGTTGACTTTGATTGTAGTCCCTTAATGAAAGAAGTGTTTGTTCTGCACACTGAACTAGAGATCCATTGGAAACATCGATCAAAAATTCATGTGCAAAAAGAAGATGATGAGAGGACACTATAGAAGTGGAAGTCATTTATATAGTCAGAGATATAGATGAACTTTCCACTCAACATCGACAACATGAATCTAGGGAGCCTAAATTTGATGTTTATGAAGGAGAGTCTTCATAGAAGCAAATAAAAGATGGATCTCCAATCTCCACAAGAGGAAGAAGAAGAAAATCAAAATGAGAAAGAGATCATGGGTATTAAAGGCTTATATGGTTGAACCAAGAAATGATCATGGTACATAATCATGTCATCATGGTTTATAACAACTATCCTTGTAAAAAGAGAAGGATAGTCAAGTTCTTCCCCAAGATGAGCAATGAGCGAATAACAATGAGAAATAGAAGAAGAAGGGCTGTATTGATTGGCATTATGACTAGCTAGAATAAAGATAAATGTCAAATGGAAGTCAAAGATATGAAAATTTCACAGCTTGGTGCCAAGATGAATGACATGATGGTACAAATGAATATCATGATGAATATGTTATAGAAAAATATCACATCAAATGCAACACCTATTTTGTCTTCTAATCAACATGTAGCTAATATGACAACCTCTATACCACCAGTCACTCTAATACCTCAAGCTCCTATAGTATATACTATACCTAAAGGGAGGACTGAAGTCAATCAGCTAGCTCTTCAACTTATAATTCAGACTGTGGAGAATACACCTGGAACAATAATAGTTGCCCAACTAGAAACAATAATTAATGAAAAGATAAAGGGTTATAACCCAGCTTGAAAAGTTGGTGAGTAAAGGCCCCTTACTCACCAACTTTTCATGATCAAGTGTCATACAAAGGTTACTATAAAATTTAATACTTTCAGTGGACATGGTAATCCAAAACAACATCTAGCCCAATTCAAGGCTACTTGTGGTAACATAAGAGGGAATAATGCACTATTTTTCACCTTCGTTAGCGACCTGCTCGGTGAATTAAAAACTAGAATGATTCATCAAAATTTTCTATTCTAGAGATAATATTTATGAAAAGGTTTCTAGTGCAAGAAGATAATGATCACCGACCTTGCCTTGTTAAAAAAGAAAAGATTAGTGGTGACAAAATTCATAACTCATTGGTGTAACTGTAAAGCATGAAATGTGAACAACATTTGGAGAAAGAACATGCGATCCAATCATTAATGGGAAATATGGATGATAAAATGACACCATTTTATATATGATGTCAATTATAACATTCTAGGACTTGCTCGATAGGATGGCCAAATTTGAAAAGCTAAATCGCCCTGAGTTTGAAATATACACAGATAAATCAAAGAAAAAGAAGTCTTCAAACTCAAGAAGAAATAAAACTCATCCTGCTTCTTATTGTTCAAGAGGTGAACGACGGATAATCTATAATGTAGATAAAAAAAATAACCAATGTACAATGATGACAAGAGAAAACAACCTGTCCATCCTAATCCATAGCCAAAATTGGTATTGGGAGGTAATAATAAACCTCAGATTCTTTCAGGTGGTGGAGACTGTCTAAAATAAAAAATAAGAAATGTTGAACAAATGCAGCCATCTCTTAAGTAAAAGATTAATAAAAAATATTCCTTTAGAAGCAATAGTATGGCTAAATTATTTTGACAAGCAGTCATAGCTGGTTTATAATTACCAAAAATTAAAAGGCTTGAAGAAGCTGATCAAGTCAATAATCCAAATTACTGTCCCTATCATCAGATGATCAGTCATCCTATTAAAGATTATTATGTCTTCAAAGATTGGCTAGAAAGGAAGTATCAACGAGGTGAATTTATATTATCTGATAGTATTCTAGTTAACCTGAAAAGAGAGTCTACAAGGATGATTATGTTCTTTTTTGTATCATCCAATAAAGATAAAAAAGAAAGAAAAATTAATTCAGATTGAAGAATAGGAAACAATAGTCTCTAAGAAGACCGTGAAAATGTTGAACCAGCTAAAAGGTGTCCCTAGTGTTAAGTGGAAATCACCACTAGAACCTATATTGGACTTAAGAGAAATGCCTAAACTAAGCATTTTGGCTTCTCAGTGGCATTTTCATAAGGCTACTTCATCACAGCACAAGGAGTAGTCTACTAAATGTAGGCCTCATAAGTCAAAGAAGCCTGTTAAGAAAAAGAAGATTAAGAAGAGAACTATAACTCAAAATATTATTAATAATTTAGAGGAGTATCACCATTCGACTGGACAATCACTTAGGCTTGCAAACTTTATGCCTAAACTCCATATTATCGAGGCGGATGAAGAAGATAATAATGAATCTTGTCCAATAGAGATATGCCGAATCATTTATGTGATGTCAGATGTTCTTTAGCATCAGTTACTCAAAGATGATAATGGTAGTCAGATAGGCTGTACCAACCCATCAAAATTCTTATCAGGAAAGAAAGAATAGCCCGAGGAGTTAACATCCAAATTTTGTCTAATAGCTCAATAAAACAATAATAGTTCGGATGAAGATTTATGTTTTCCAGATGGAGAAGAGTTAGACTCATTAACAACATCACATATGAAATGTATGAAGTTGAAAAGTGAGTTTAACTCTTTCAGTCAATCCTCTAGAATAAGAAGTGAATTTGAAAAAAATTACTTCTTTAGAAGAATCTGAGCAAGACAAAGTGATTCATGTTTAGTTGAGAAGTGGTAAAGTCTTACCACCATCATTAAAGGTGGAGAATTCAAATAAAGATAAAGGCAAACAAATTGAAGCCAATGAAGATGCCATCTCCAAAATCCTAAAATAAAGCCTAAAATCGTTTAAAAGATATTATAATATTCTATCACATCTGAGAAAGATCTTTGCACAATTAAGTGTGTTTGAGGCTCTCTTAATGTCAAAAGTTCTCCGAGAAACTTTGATACAAACTCTCAAAGATTCAGAGAGTTATGAAGCTTACTTTGCTGAAAATGGATGATTGAATCATTACAAACTCAAGATCTCCTAGTAATTACTTTTTTTGAAGAAGATCTTATATTGGGAACAGTAGATCACAACCATCCTCTATATGAAAAGTGATGACATCTTAATCAACCTAATATATTATTCCATTCTTCTATCAATCTTATGAGTTTAAAAGCATTAAGAGGATTATCACTTAATATCCAACATCTTGGGAGGGATAAGGTGATGGTTCATGGTTTAAATGAGAAAGGGCTGAAAACCCTGGGTTCTTTTATACTCGCACTCAAGTTTTGAGATTTATATACGTAAGCCAAGTTTCATGTAATTGATCGATACATCATTTAGAGCTCTTTTGGTCGCCATGGTCGCATGATGAGTACAACATAGTCCCATCAACTATGCATCAGATGAAGAGATGGAGAAGAGTTCAGAATTCCTAGCAACCTACAATCATTCTCTATTCATGAAGCAAAAATTTATGAAGATGTAAAATATTTCATTCCTAAAGAGCCTAAGCTAATAGAGACTCTTAAGGTTGTAGCATCCACTTCAAGAACTAAAAAACAACTTCAAAAGGTGAAAGAGCATAAACAAAAAGGAATGAAGGAAAGCAATGTCGACTCTCCCTAAAGCACTTGATTCTCCACCTAAATCAAGAAGATCAGTTTCTCATTTGGGAAATGACACACAAGAAGAAGAAGATATCCCTATCAAACCTAAAGGAGCTTATAAACTTTCAAGAAAGGCAAAGTATATAATAATTGATTCTAATTTAGACTATGACTTTGAATCTACTTATGAAAATAAGGTTCAGAGGGTCACATCAAGAGGGATAGCTCACTTGGTAGTGTAAGATGACTTCTTCAAAATTATAACCATCCCACAGTAGTACTTCAAAGAAATCACTCCACTTGAAGTTCATAACATTGAAGAATTAATAACATTCTATGTGTCATCGTTAAGTGAGGGTGTTGGAATAGGAACTTTATTTTATAAATCTAAAGAGTTTCAGCCTCGTAATTTTGATTGGCCTACTCAACATGAAGATTCTGATGAGACTGTAGCAATAAGAATAATAATATACTATCCACAGAAATTACGAAGAATGATGCATAAGCTTAGAATTCATATTGGAACTACTAAGCAGAGAACTCAAATCTTTAATAAGATGTGTAGCCAAAGAAGTCCTCAGGCATTATGAAGAAGTGATAAGTTTATCACTAAAGGTCTCGGGTTCATCGAATGCAAATCTCACCAAATTGAAGCTAGTTATAATATAATAGAAGCTGAGATCAAATTTAATAGTGATGAAGAAGATAATCTTTATAAAAATTTTCTTATAAAAGATGAATAAGTAGAAGCCAACCCTGCACCTGAAGAACTCAAAGATGGTTGATAGACATCTGCTATGAATGAACTCAAAGAAATCAACTTAGGAGCTGAGGATGATCCCCGTACAACTTTCGTCAGTGCCTTTCTACCTATTGAGAAAGTTGAAGAGCTAAAACTGCTTCTTTGTGAATTCATAGATTGCTTTGCTTAGACATATACTGAAATGCCAAGCTTATCCCCTAATGTGGAAGTTCATAAGTTAGCAATTAAGCTAGAGATAACACTTATTAAACAAGCTCCAAGGTGAACGAGATTGGAAATTGAAGCACTGGTGATCATTGAGACTAAAAATCTAATTGAAGAAGGATTCATATGCAAAAAAATGTATCCTGACTGGATAGCTAATATAGTGCACGTGAAGAAGAAAAATGGTCAGATTCATATCTATATCGACTTCTTGGATCTTAATAAAGCTTGCCCAAAAGATGATTTTTTGCTTCATATATCATAATTATTGGTTGACAATACATCCAGTTATGATATGTTTTCTTTTATGGATGGATCATCAAGATATAATCAAATCAAGATGACACCTGAAGATGAAAGACATACATTGTTCAGAACACCTACTAGCATCTATTGCTACACAGTCATGAAATTTGGTTTGAAGAATGCTGGTGCTACACACCAAAGAGCCAGGATGCGTATTTTTGATGAGCTGATTCACCATAAGGTGGAATATTATGTTGACGATTTGGTGGTGAAAAGATTAAGTCATGAAAATCACTTTGAAGACTTGAGAATTGTATTGGAGAGAATTAAAAAAATATGATCTCAAGATGAATCCTCTAAAATGTGCATTTGGGGTGTCTTTTGAAAAATTTCTCGGGTACATTGTACTTTACAAAGGAATTGAAATCAATCCTCCTAAAATCAAGGCAATTATGGAGATGCCTCTACCGAAGAGTTTGCATTAGCTCCATTCTTTACAAGGGCAGATTGTATTCATCTGACGATTTATATCAAACCTATAAGGACATTGTCAACCATGTTCAAAGTTGATGAAAAAGAATGCTCCATTCAAATGGGACAAGGAGTGCCAAGAAGCCTTCAATAGCATTAAAAGCTACCTATTAAATCCACCAATCCTTGTAGCTCCTACTCCAGGGAAGCCCCTCATTCTATACATAACTGCATTAGAAGAGTCCTTGGAGCATTATTGGCACAACTCAATGAAGAAAGTAAATAGATTACTCTTTATTATATTAGTCAGATTTTGATAGGAGCAAATGAGATACTCTCTGATAGAGAAACACTATTTGGTGTTGATCTTTGCAATCCAAAAGATCCATCATTATATGCTATATCACAAAATTACCCTCATCTCAAGGATCGATCTGCTAAAGTACTTGATGACAATATCAGTGTTGATAGGTCTTTTGTGAAGATGGGCAGTACTATTTTTATAATTTGACATCACATACGTTCCACAGAAGGCAGTGAAGGGATAGATTTTAGCAGATTTTCTTACTACACATCCCATTCATACATATTCACCTCTTAACTATGATTTTCTTGGCGAGCAAATTATGCTCATTCATGAAAGAGAAAAATCACAAATTTGGGAAATGTACTTTGATGGAGCCTCATCAATTCAACAAGTCCAACCTCCAAACCTCCTAAGGGCAAGAGTAGGTATTGGCATCATCTTCATAACACGAGAATGAGGAATAATGAGATGCTCATATGGGTTGACTGAGCCAAGAACTAATAATGAAGCTGAGTATGAAGCATTGGTGGAAGGTCTCGAAGAGGCTATTTTCATAGTCATTCAAAACTTGCATATTTTCGGTGATTCTCAACTTATTATAAATCAAGTACTTGACATTTATAAAATCAACAAGCTTGAGTTAGCTTTTTATCATAAGCAATTTCTTGAGCTTATGAAGCAAATACCAAATATCACACTAATGTGAGTATATCGATCTGAGAATAGTAAAACAGATTGCTTAGCAAAATGAACTAAGGAGATGACAAGTATGAATGGTGATTATGTCATGATCGGATATTTACTCAAAGAGTTCTAGAGCTAGCAAAATACCAATCTCCGAAGGTAGAGGGGTTATCAAAATGCGAGATGCAACTCAGTTGGTCCTCATACTCCTCAAAATCAACAAAGAGTTATACCAAGAAAAGTTAAGCATGCCATTATTTCAGAAAAGAAATGGGAAGCCTTTATAGTAGAAGTGCCACATGATTGGGGGAAACCCTTCACCAACTACTTTAAAGAAAAAAATTACCAAATAATAAATCATTAGAAGTTCAAATCAAGAAAAGAATGTTAGGCTATGCTTTCATCAATAACACTTTATATCGTAGATCTTTTGAGAAAATATGATTATGATGCCTAGGTATAGATGAAGCTAGCAAAGTAATGATTGAAATTCATGAAGGGCTTTATGGTGCACATCAGTCAAGTCCCAAGATGGCAGTAAAGATCAAAAGGATGAGCTATTATTGACCATCTATGATGAGAGACTATATCAATCATGCCAAGAGGTGTCATGAATGTCAAGTACATGAGAATATAATCCATCAACCTCTAAATTCAGTACACCCAATAATAGCATCTTGTCCATTTGAATGTTGGGGTACATATGTAATTGGACCAATTGATCCACCATCATCAGCTGGTCATCGCTTCATCCTAGCAAGACTAATTATTTCTCTAAATGAGTTGAAGATACCATATTTAAAGAAGTTACTGCTGATCGAGTGATTAACTTCTTTACGCATAATGTGGTCTATATGTTTGGAGTACCGCAGAATAATTTTCAATAATGGCCCAGCTTTCAAAAGTGCAAATATTTATAGATTCGTTGATCGATGCAAAATTGATTGGCGATACTTTTCAATATATAATCCAAGGGTGAGTGGTTTGGCAAAAGTCTTCAACAAAATATTAGTTAAGCTGCTTACAAGATCCTCACTAAAAATAAGAGAGAATGACATACCAAACTAATAGAGGCATTATGAGTATCGAACTACTTACAAGATGCCGACTAAAGCCACTCCTTATTCATTAGTATTTGGAACCGAGGCATTCATTTTGCTTGAAGTTGAGTTTCCTTCAATTCGAGTAGCCATCAAATACAATCTAACTGAAGATCAAAATGCTCATTTGAGAATGGACGAACTCAACGCACTTGATGAAGTTAGATTACAAGCTCATCAAAATTTAGAGGTTTATAGAGCATAGATGTCCAGGGCTTTTAACCATATAGTTCAACCTTGAACATTCCAAAAAGGAGAATTAGATTTGGTGCTGAGAAGACTAATTTTCCTTAATAAAAAATTCGATGGTAAATTTGAGCCTAATTGGGAGGTCCCTTTTGTCATTGAGAAAGTGCATCAACAAGAGCATACCAACTCATTGATCTAAAGGGTAAAAGACCAATGCTGCCAATTAATGGTCGATACATAAAAAAGTATTACACATGATAAATATATTCTCGAGATATAATAGAAATCCTCCTGCAAGATAGGGAGCATTTTTTATTATATTTATTTAGGTTGACATCGTGCTTCATGTCGAGATCCCTAAATAAATATACTTACTCAAGACGAAATAAATTTTCCAGTGAAAATCCCCCTATTACATATAGGGCAATTTTAGATTTTACATATAGATGAAATTATATCATGTGTTAAGCTCTCTTAATTGCAAGTATATCAACTCAAATATTGATGTATTTGCTTAACTTCATCTTAGAGCTCTTTTAAAGTGTTTTATAATTTCCCCTGCAAGACAGGATGTATTTTTATTTTATGTTAATTTTATTTGGATTGACATCATGCTATAAGACAATATTCTCAAATATATTCTAATTCAGGTTAACATCAAACTTTATGTTGAAATCCCTGAATTTATCTATAAACATTGTTATTAAAGTTACAGGAACACAAAGAATTTATTTCTATGCATTAAAAGATAGCCTATATATCAAAAGTTTCTCTCCAAGATTTGTCAAATGTCAGAGATCAAGTCAGAAGAACTTCCAATTTTGGAAGCTTTAATTAATTGAGTTGAAAAAGTATCAACCTCTACATCTTCAAGTCCAGGACACAGATGGGTCCTGACCGTCAAACTCAATAAGCCTAAATGTGACCGAGTCGTTGATTGCTTTTCTCACTCAATAAGCTATAAGAAAAGGCCATAATGAAAGAGCCCCCATTCATTAGTCTGATGACCAAATCACCAACCCATCACAGCTTAAGTAGAAGACTTGAGTAGGTTCTAAAGGTCAAACTCAACAAGCCCATAAATGGTCGAGTTGCAGACGCTCACTTCACTCAATAAGCCATAAGAAAGGCACAGTGAAAGAGTCCCGCTCATTAGTCCAATGATGATAGCTATTCAATCTCAAACCAGATCCATCTTGGTGCCACAAGCAACCAGAATCCAAGAGATCTTTCTACCTGATCGATAAACCAAGATAATCTAAGAAAACTCTCAATTCAGAGTTGTATTGAATCAATCTTTATGTTTCCTACAAGGTAATATTTGAATCTATTCTCAAATGATCTGATCAGACATAAATCACAGATCAAAGCTAATTTCCTCATCAAGTCTGTTAAAGTAGAAAGCACCAGACAGAGGAAGCAATTTCATAGTTCATACAAAGTTGATGGTCGAACTAAATGAATTATATAGTTATAAAGTCTATTAAAGCAAGCATCGCTAGGCTAATAACTCAAAAGTATAGACCTAATATAAGCTAGAAGATTGGGTCATCTTTACACACCCTTTAATAAGTCTGTAAAAGCAACAAGCACATGACTTAGGGTGTACATACACTTCTTGACAAATCAATATGGAAAAATCAGGTCAATCTTTCATGAAGTTCGCCAAGCTTAAAGCTAGGACAGAAGGAATTTCAAATCTCAAAATAAGCAAACCAATTCCTCCATCTAACCCGATCAAGCGTGAGGCTAGAAGCAGAAGGAATCCAAATCTATAAAGATATAAAAGAAAGAGCTCTTCAGTGAACCTATTGAAGCTGAAGTAATTTGAACTTTATTACTAACTTAAAATGATCAACTAATTTTCAACAAATGTGATTTTCTCTAGGCGCAAATCACATTTGTTGGGGGGGGGGGGCATTTTTTGATCCTCGACTCTATCTCTCACAATAATAAAGAAGCAACCACAAGCAACCGTTCCCTCTCATGCATTTGGTTCCTTCATAATTGAAGCCTACTCCCTCGTTTGGCTTTTTCTCTTTCCCATTTCATTTGATTGAAGCATCCCGATCCTCTAGAAGTTGAAAGAGCCTCGGTCGACTCTGTCTCCTTCAAAGGCAAGAACCCTAAGTCCTCCTCTCTCACATTTCCCACCCTAGATTCCTCTCGTCCGCTCGCAAGCCTTCAATTTCAAAGCCCTTCAATCACTCCACTCTTCCCTCAACCATAAGAAGCATGTACTTCGAATCCTTACTCACATCATGAAGCCCTTACTCTTAGTTGATTCCTCCGATTCCCCTTCTCATGTTGGATCTACCTCAAACTAAAAGGGTTCGGTTCCTCCAATCAAAGACCCTCAAGCCTTTCCATCCATCCGTCTAACCCGATCATTGCCCTCTTGTCTCTTCTTCCCAACCATGCGAGCCACAAGCACCCTCCTTCACGTGATTTCTCTAAATCCCGTAAAATTTTCCTGTCGAAAGGATTGGTAAATTCAGATTTAACTTGCAAAAGAGGTATTTACGGGATTGTGAGGGCAAAAATCTAAAAATTCCATTTTATTAGATTTAAGTTAAATCTGATTTAAATCCTGCTTAAATCCTTTAGCCGAACTTCATACCACTCCACTCCCATCTTCTCATGGCTTTCTTTCTATTCTATCTCAATAGAATAAAAGAAAGATCATATTTAAACATTATTGCTTTTAGGCTGCAAATCAGTTGCACTCTCTTGCAAATTTATTATTATCGCTAATTGTGGATACACAGACTTGTGTGTGTAGATTATATATGTATATGTGTTTGATTTTATGTAGGTTTGAAGGCCTTGTTGTGCTCATTAGGGTGTGATGAGATGAAAATAACTATAGTTTTCTCAAGACACCACTTGCTATGCTTATTAGGATGTACCGAGTAAGCCAAAACTATTATATGCAACCTCCTATGAAATACTGTCAAAATTTTGACTAAATATGGGACTTAGAAAAAAAATAGGGGAGAAGAATATTTGCATAAATATTTGCTTTTATGCAGGTGATTGAAGGCCTCGTTACGCTCATCAGGGCATATCGAGATTAAAATTCGTCTGAGGTGCTTCAAAACACCAATCGTCACGCTCATTAGGGCATGATAGATAGGCCAAAATAATTTTAATGTAGCCTCCTATGTGGGGATGGCGTCAGAATACTGCCAAAATTTTATCTGATTTTTCATTGACAAAAACTAAAATAAATTATTTTAAAAAAATTCTAAGAAAATTTCAAAATTTAATTTGAGTTTGCTAAATTTTGAAGTAAACAAAATTATCAAAATTTGACTTCAATTGAAATCAAGGATTAATCAACTATTCTGAAATGAACATACATCTCTCACTCAATATTTGAATTATTTTGGATTTCATATTGAGATAATCAAAAGAAAATTTCAATCATTTTTAAGATTGAAATATGCAATGTTTGGAGATTAATATTTTCAGATACTCGATCATGAAGCAATTGAAATGAGTTGGATATTTTGGTGATAAACATAAGCTTAACATTTCAATACATCATTTCAATTGTGAAAGATGATTTGATTGAATATCTTATCAAAACACAAGAGATTCTTTTGGAATTAAGATATAGTCTTCAAATATAATTCACTCCAAGTAAATTAATAAAAATCAAAAGATTCATAAGAGATTTCTAATGAAATTAATGATTGCTAATAAGCATAATCAAGAAATTCTTGGAAAATATTTGAAACATATTATTCATCTTATTAAGTACTTTTGGATTAAAGAAAAATTGAATAGAGTTTATGATGAGTTTGAGAATGGTCAATATATATAAATGAGAGTCTATTGACATTCAAAGACTAATCAACTTTGAATAAAAGAAAAAAATTAAAATTCCAAGGGATCTAATAAGATATTAAAAAAAATAAAATGCCTTCAACGCCACTAGATTTGCAATTCTTCATACAAGCAGATAGAAGGCGATGCTAAGCTAAATTCTCCATGAGTTATGGAGTTTTGTTTAATACAAAAAATTAAGAAATTTATTCTAATTATGATTTTCAAAATTAATACTTTCATTAATTAGATGAAATTATGTAAGCTAAAAATACCCACGTGTTCTCGGACATAGACTTAAAGTTTAAATTTTTGTTTAAAAAGGCTGCGTAGGCTAAGTTGGAATTAAGTGAAAATATAAAATTAATCTCTTGATTTAGAAATAAAATTATTTAAATTATTTACCCCCCGCATGGGCCCTGATATTATGCTGATTGCTTAAATTTAGTGTTTGAGGATGGTGCGCGTGTTGCTTTTCAATTTGGTCTTAGGACCGGGTTTGGGTCAACAAAATCTAAAAATATAATTATTATACGAATTTCAACTTATTGAAATATGATAGTAGATCTGGTCATCTATTACTAAATTAATATAGTCGATAATATCTGGAATAATAAATTAAATGATCAAGCAAATGCATGAACCCGGATGATGGTTGTGTTGAATGGAGATTTCAACCAGAGGGGATTCTTCCATAAAAATGTGATTTTAATTTTAAATTAGACTAACTCAAATTAAGTATTAAACTAAATGTGAAACCTAATATGTCATTAAGCTATAAATATCTAAATGAAACTCAATCTAAAAACTTAAAGCTAAAAATTCAACTCACCTTCCGTAGTTGTTTGTCTGAGGTGACAAAATTAAGAAAACTCTAACTTACAAAGGAGCCAAAGTCAAATCAAGTGTTCTACTATATTCACTCTCAGTCAATCTCATGCCAATAAGCGTATGGCCCATGTCCTCTGATTGCGTGGCTTGGCCGACAGGCTCCACATATGATGTAGTTATGACTAGAGTCCTTTGATGAGGTGGTTGTCACCAAATGATACTATTATATTATGATCACAATTGTAGCCCGTATGCTCCTCGATCTGCCCTTTGAGTTGTGAACCATAGTGTATACTTGATAGGGCAAAAATCAGCCAAGGTAGACTTAAGATTGTCTCCTTAGACAAAGACCACCCTAAGTCTACAAGGATTACTTGGACGACGTAACCCATGTGTTGCTGATAAGAATCTTTCAGTCAAGTTGGGTCGACTATCTCCTCTGACAAAGTATATTAGGGACCGCGACAGCCCGAGATGATGGAACCATGGGATCTAGATCTGGCACGTCATCATTCCCCCAACCATCCGCTTTAAGTTAAATAATGATGAATTTCATAAATCTAAATTTCAAAACTCCTTATGCTGCTACTATACGCTACGCATTCAATGATCTAACGATTAGCCTTAATAGAAAGTTCTCTCTCTACATTGTGTGGGGTAATTAATTATAGGTGCTTGCACCTATAGAAAACCTGAAACCATATCTAAAGTTCTTACAAAATGAGAGCGAAATCTCTGGGTAGTGTCTTATCTACTATTCTATCTGCCTTCTAAAAATTTCACCGACACTTAAATTAAATCACTCTTTTCAATGTGAGAGGTCGGTGGTGAATTTTCGGAGCCCAAAAATAAGCCTCGACAACATTTAGTGGTTCATCATGAGTGATGACGACACCGTCTTCTTCCCCGACAACCTCGTTCGCATTATCAAAAGTTCAATCATCGTCAACCATACTACATTGGCTCCTACTGAGAAAGCCATCTCCAAAACATCATCTTTTCCTACAGCATGGCTTACGGCGGTGGTGGATTCGCCATTAGTCGCCCACTTGCAGTTTCCCTTGCTCTATTGCAGGACCGATGCATACATAGATATCGCGTGCTTTTATGATGCATGGCGATCACATCCGTGCTTGCGTTAAACTTGGAGTTCCACTTACATGCTATTTGGGATTTCATCAATTTAACATTTACAGTGATCTACTTGGCCTCCTCTCCGCTTATCCCATTGTGCCACTAGTTAGTGTCCACCACCTTGATGTCCTCGACACTATATTTCCAAACTCAAAGTCTCGCATTGCGGCGATTCGGTGATTGTTTGAAGGACTAGTGCGGCTTGATTTTGAAGGGATAATGCAGCAGTGCATTTGCTACGTAGATGGTTGGCACTAAAGGTGTCGTCTGAGGATTTGTCATGCGTGGTGAGGGGATCATTTCACGAGAGAGAGGGAGACTCGAGAACTTTTCTTAATTAGTATCGTCGGGCTGATTATTATCGAAACATAAAGGAGGAAAAACGTATTATTATAACATTATATTGTAATGTTAATAATGTTAATATAACGTTATAATGTTATATCATAACATACTATATATATATATATATATATATATATATATATATATATATATATATATATATATATATATATATATATATATAATGTTATTGTTAAAACATTATTAAAAAGAATATTAAATTTTATAATTTATAACATAAATTCAATTAAGTTATAACTTAAACTAATGATTAGTAATGGCTATAAATTATAATTAGGTGATTTAATATTTAGCTTAGATGATAATGTGATGACAAAAATCTGAATATTCTCTCTTCTTTTCTCCATTCATATTTTTCTTGTCTTTCTCATCATTTCATTTATGGGCAACAAGAGACACAAAATTAGTTTGAAGTTTTGCTAATCAGTCGTGGTGCACACACGATCAAGGTAAGGGGATGGGGTGTATCTCACGAGTAGAAAAGAGAGCCGCAAATTGGTGCACCCAAGGCTTGATCTACTCTAAGGATAGTATCATCGGCACGCCTCTCTCCAAGGATATTTTGATCTCATTACTTTTATTTTTTATTTGCATAGTTGTGTTAAATTTATTTCTTAATTGTTAATTTATTTCCTTATAGCTCTAATATTCTTAGAGTATATCAAAATATTTTCTTTATTTTAATTATTTTCATCACTTAAAAAATATGTCTACATAAATATCGATTCATCATGATGATGTTAAGCTGAAAAAATTTATAGGAGCACACTTTTATCTTTTTATATCTTTCTTTTGCTTTGGCTTCGATGTAATAGGTAGGGGATTTATCTCTTTAGGCTATTTGTAGCTCTATGAGCGGTAGTTTAGAGATTTATCCCCATTAAGGACCTTGCACTCCTTTCTTAGTGCAATAAAAATTTCCCCCTTTTGATTAAAAAAAGATGGAAAAATAAAACTATATATTGGTTGACATGTTTAGGATTAAATTTTGCAATATATAATCCTCCTTCATCGAACCTAATTGGAAAGAGAAAATAATTCTTCTTTTGATGAAGGGTTAGGAAAAGGAAAAACTCCACAAGAGATTGATTTTCTTTGTCTTGGACATATTCTTAGTGTTCTTTTCGATCGTCTTTATGACATGTTTTGTACAACAACATATTTTTTTAAGCTTTGGAAAGCACTTGAATCAAAATATGAAAAATGAAGATATGGGTCTAGAAAAATATTTGATCGAATCATTCAATAAATACAAAATGAGTGATTCTCGCAATGTATTAGATCAAGTAAATGAAATTCAAGATATTATTCATGATCTAAAAGAAAATGACATAAGTATGATGGAAGCATTTATAGTTACATCGATAATAAGAAAATTACCACAATCAGGAGTCAATTTGCACAAACACTTAGGCATAATAGAAATAAGATGCCTCTTGATGATCTTTTTATTGTACTTAGAATAGAAGAAAAACAAAAAGGAAAAGATAAAACTCTCACTAAAATTGAATCTCAAATACATGTCAATCTAACAAAATAGAGTAATTTTAAATGAAAAAATTTTAAACCATTGTTGACCTCACTTTTGGAGCGATCTCTCAACTTCTCCATCTTAGACATAGGACTCCTCTAGATATTAAGAATTCTTTAGTCTTGAGACACTTCCAGTGATTAGGTGAACACTTAACCTAACTCTAGAGACTTAGAAGGGTTTATCATAGGATTAGGCTATGCATTAGGAATTTAAGGCAACCACTTACCCTATAGCTCAAATCCAACCCATGTACACTCCTTCAAACCAATCCAAATCAAATCTCAAATCAATTCCAACACAATTGATTTTCTCAAATCTCAAATCAATCCCAACTCAATTGAGTTTCTCAAATCCAAAATCAACTCCAAATTCAATTCCAATCCCAAATGATTCAAATCCAAAATCAATTCCAAATCCAACTCCAATCCCAAATGATTCAAACCCAAAACTAATTCCAAATCCAACTCTAATTCCAGATAATTGAAACCCATGATTAATTCCAAATCCAAAACCTTCCTAAGCCTTATGAATCACATTCATAAGCTTAGCCAAACCCTTCAAATCAACCCCAAAAGCCAAGTGATTTCTTTATAAATCACTTATTCCATCATTTGTATTCACAGTATAGATGAAATTGGCATCCAAGTCATCCAAATCAAATGAATATAAATCAAACCAAATTGAAATCCTTTTCAAACTTTTGACCTACCTTAGTCAAATTCATAATCACCTAATTTACATGATTCTCTCATGGATCATTTATATTCTCATTTATCTTCACAAATATAAATTCAAATAGCCAAAGTCAAATCAATATAAATTCAAAACTCAAATCCAAACCCAACTTATATCCTTTAAGCCAATTTCTTGGATATAGCCAAATTATTCTCAAATCAATCCAAACCCTAGGATTTTCTCTTCAAACAATCACTCCTTCAATCACATGCCCAATTACAAACATAAACTACAATCACCAAGTCAAAATCGAACTAACCCAAGGCGAACCCATGTTCATCCTTTTGACTTGAAATTATCAAATGAACCAAAACACATTTGACTCCAAACTACTTGCAATTGGATTTATATTTCCATCATAAGTCCATATATGAGTTCAACCAAACTTAAATCAAGCCATGATCAAGCTAATTCACCCTTTTAGGTCAACTTAACCCAAAGTAGCCTAAAGACCCTTTTTGAACCAAGTTCTAATCCAACCTGAATTGGGTTGAACCAAGGGCACCCAAGCCTCACATTGTGATCAGCAATCATCCTAGAATGATAAATCACTCAAATTAGGTCAAACCAAGTCAAACCTAACCTTTGACCAAATCAACACTTAGCCCAAATGAGACCTAAATAAGCCAAAATTCACTATGAGCCAAATTGATTGAAACCATTGACCTAAATCAATCCAAAATTAATTATTAAACATGACCAAGCCCTCACTTGAGCTAGACCAAACCCAATTGGCCCTCCTAGCCCAAGTTGCCCCAAATTTACCTAAAAAAAGCCAAAATGGGTCAAATATTGATTTAAGTCAAATTGATTGTAACCAATGGGTCAAATTCATTCTAAATTAATTGTTGAACTTGACCAAAGCTTTAATTGACTAATTAAACCCAACCTAGTCCAATTGATCATTAACCCAACTTGACCCAAGAGGTCAAGTCTACTTAAAATCAAACCAAATCAGAATTGATTAAAACCAAAGCTTGCAATACATTTCAAATTATCAACCAAGCCTAAAACAACCCATGAACTAATCCAATTAGGTTAAATGGGTCAAATTGGTCAACTTGATCCACTTGACCCAAATGAACCTAAATGAATCAAAACCAAATCTAAACTAAATTAAACCAAACCAATAATACCCATAAGCTCTAAATGATCATTTGAACTTGACCTAACCCATGGTTTGACCCAATTTGACCAATTGGTCAACCTAACCCAATTTGATCCAAATTGACCTAAATGGGTCAAATTGAGCCAAATCAAATCAAATGAATTCCAAATCACTTGAAATTTAGCCCAACCCATTTTTAAATCATTTCAAATCTACCCAAATCAAACTCATAGCCAAATGACCACTTTGCTCTTGGGTCAAAGGGTATCCCATGACCAAATTCACTTGGAGTTTGGCCATTCCTTTCCCAAGGCCACTTGGCACCCATCTATTAGTCCACATGGGCACCGAGGAGGGTGGTGAACATGACCCAATGAGCTTAGATCGGCTATGACCCTAGGGGAGGCAAAAATGACCTCCCCAATCAACCTTGGACACTTGGCTCACCAAATTCACTCACCAATCACATGGACAGCCACTCTCCCTCACTCCTCCACCTAAAATATGCCATGTAGGACATTTTCCACCTCAAACTAATAAGATAATCCAAGCTATTGAGCCAAAATGGAAAATCAGCCATCCACCATCCGATCCAAGGAGGGGGGAGATATGTCCCCCTCATTCTCACTAGAAGAAGAGATTCATTCCTCAGAGCTTGAGAGGTCAAATATATACCTCCCCAAGCTTTTCCCATCCATTCTTGAGTTTCCTTGCTTCCCATTTCTTAGTTTTACTCAAAAATAGAATAGGGGAGATCAATCCTGAGCTCAACTCACTCAGTCCTCAACCAAAGTGAAATTAACCTTACACACACCATCCTTGGACTAAGGTGAGTCAAAATGAATCAAATCCTGAACTTCCTGATGACTGGAGATAGGGGTTCGATCGAAGCCGATAACCTACGTGCTGTGGATTAGTCTTCCGAGCTAACTACATTAAATCAAGGCTCCTGTGACTCAACAATGCTTTATTTTATCCAAATGAAGCTTCTTCAATCATTGGAACCGCTAGTCACAAGCTCTGGTGTGGTATGCCATTGATGCTGACCTTAGAGTAAAATCTTCTTGGTCCTTTATGAAAGAAATCATTATGTCATGTGATCTCCACCGTTAGATGTGTTGCTTGTGCTTCCCTGAAGGTGTGAGATGAATTTGAGCTCCTTTTGAGCTCGGGTGAGCTTGGATTAAGCGATGATGATGAATGACATCCGTCTCTCATCGTTTGGGAGGAGACAGATCACAGGCCGTTTATTTTGCATGTGATCAGATTGGACGGTCCTGATAAAATCACGCTTTAGATCTCTCTGATTTCCTCCATAACCATGGATTAAATCATGACCATCCGATCTTGGATCAGACAATTGATGGGAAAGTGCATCCATCACTAGCTAACTCAATCAATGGATGTGATAACTTAAATAACAAATCCCGTCACGCAATGTGGAAAGCATGCCACATCGGTGCACTGGGCTCGACAAGATTAGGAGTTTAATCAGGCTGAATTAATCTAATTTTAATGGTAAAACTTCCAAAATTCATAACTAATAGTAAAAAATCCAAAAAATATAAATAAATACTCATTTTAAAGTTAATTCAGAGGAGAATAATATAAAATTAAAATCAATTAATTTTGAATAGTAATTTTGTCTCAATTTAAATTTTATTAGAAATGTAATTAAGCTAATTACTCTATAATTTTCCAACAATTAATTCCAAACTTTTTGAGATTGATTAGTGGAATGACCTCTACCTCTCATGATTTTGTTGGAATTATTGCTTGATTAACTAGAGGAATTTCTTATTGTATTCTTAATCCCTCTCTTAATTAATTAAATGATTAATTAACATGTTAAACATCAATGAATCCATTAATTAAGTTAGCTAAACATTATGAAATAGTGAATGGACATAGGGAATGTGATTAGGACCTCTTTTCCAACCTTTTCCCCTAATTTTATTTCATTTGGGTAACACTTAATCAATTTGCAACTAATTAATGGCTTAATCACTTCATTAAATAGTTTAATTAATCAAACTCAAAACCAAGTCATTCCAAAACTCAATCATTGAATTCTTGGGGAGATTCTTAGGTGTTCCATAATCTAAGAGAATTTTAAAGGAAATTATAATCAAACTACATGTGTAGGAGGGTTATAAAAATACTTAACCAAACCCTTTAGTTTAATTAACCAATAATTATGAGCCAATTGCATTAGGCCCTTCAGTTTTTAGGTGCATTGCTGATTTAATTTTCATGTAGTTGCATATCATATGGTGACTCATAATTACTTGGATAATTATGCTAAAGTGGTATAAAGGGGGTAATTAATGGATTTAATTTATACAATAATTTAATCAAATCATAAAATCAACTTAATTATCTTTGCATTAAATAAAATTAAATCACAAACATGGGAATGGTTTAGGACCAGCAAACATATTCTTATATTTCCTAAACCAAATCAAATATAAAATTAAAATTGACTTTAACAAGCTTTGGTTCCCTTTAAATCCTTTTACATAATGTGATTGCAGTTAGAAAGTAATTTAATTGAAAGAAATTATATGCTTGTGTTCATTTATTCCTTTCCAATCACATTAAATTATTGAATGACATTTGACTCATGCATGCATGCTTTACAAATTTAATTAAAGTAAATGGTTTCCTTTATGACAATCTTGCATGTGTCGATTTAAATTTAATATATATGTGGCTATTATCACTACTAAATTCAAATTCTATTTTTCAAAACTTATAAACAAAAGATTATATGCATTATAAATGCTAGTTATAAATGCATAGGAGGTGTATGTGATTATAGCTAGAATGTATAAAATGAAATTTATTTCCTTTTATCCATGTATTGATTTGTATAAGTAAGAATGTTAATAGGGTATATGGCTTGGACATCCCGAGAATGCGAGACTTTAGCCAAGGAGATCATTTGACTACCTAATTTCCCTAGTTTAATAATAGCACCTAACCTATTTAATTCTAAAATTATATATATTTCAATATAAGGGTTTGGATAAAAACATCAGTTCAAGCATGTAAACCATTCAATCAAATTAAAGTACAACCTTTTCACTTGGTTTTGTTCTCCAAATTATAAATACATGTGTATATATTTATAAAAAGTAGTATATAGTTTGGACACCCCGGGAATGCGTGGCTTTAGTTATCCCCAAGGAGGTCATTTGATTACATCACTTCCTTGGTTTAACAATGACATGTACTTGCTTATGCCTTTTATACATACATATTTGTATTTGATTAGGGAATGATAATCCTTGATCTTTCTATCAAAAATACATACATTGGCAATTATTTAATTGATTGGATTAATTGGCCATGTGGGTTTGGAGCTCCTTTCCTTATACACTTCTTCACAAGAATTTAGAAGAGGGCTTCAAGTTAACTTGGAAAACTAATCCAACCATATATATATATACATTCAAACATACATACTCACATGCATCATTTAAGTGTGACCAAAATATATTGTATGTGTAGCTATGTTTAGGGCTTAATCATGTGCATGTTACATGTGTTGAAAAGGAATAAATCAATATGTGTTATGTGATAGTATTTCAATTGAATTAATCTTAAGAAGTCTTTCACATTAAATGGAATCATTTAAAAGAGAACCCAAACTTATGACCCATTAAGACACATAATAAATCATACATTAAAGGGAATTTAATTAATGAATCTACCTAAAAAATGCTTTAAGGTAGAGAGGAAAGAGGGCTCTCTTCTCTTTTCTTCTCTTCACAATATTTAGTCACTAAGTGTGGGTTCATTCAAACCAAATCAAATCAACAACTAAAATTGACAAGTCAACTAAATCACTTAAATTAAAACCACCATCTAAATTGAATCTTTCATACCTAAAAAATTTCAACCTTGAAGCCTACCTAAGACATGCCACACAAGCCTTAAATGGCACACACCTTAGGCTAAGTCACCACTTCTAGCTCGATGTTAAGGCAGTGCATAGTTTGATGTATAATTTTATTTTCTGGTGTAATATTTTAGACTGAATATTAAGGCGTATGTGCGTAGACTGGATGATAGGGTGACCTTAACCTAATCATGTCTTTTGTAGGGGATTGTGCTTAAGGGGCCATTGCAATAAAAATTTAAAAAATATAGAAATGCTTTTGTTGTTTAGCTTGCTTAGCCCTTAAGCATTGTCCAAATTAGGACAGATGGACTTGGTTACCCATGTGCAAGGTGTTAAGTTTAAATTATTAATATAACTACTTGAGTTTTGCGGTATGTTTATGTAACCTTTATTTTGCAAGTTTAGTTAGATTTAGCTTTCCCATTTTGATGTAAAATTTTCAATTAGGATTTAGAATGAATGTTATGGGGATTAGGATGAACAGTGGAGGTCCTTTTACCATGTCATTCTTTGGAGTGAACCAAATCAAAGAAGAAAATGGAGGAAAGAAAGCTTGAAGAATCCCCTCATAACATGATTTCCTTTTAATTGTAATCATTCATTTATAATCCGGGTTATTTAAGGGTATAGCTCGGCTACCTATTTTTCTTTTTTAGGTTGTGCGATGGAACCTGACCACATCTGTCTCTTATTTTTTTTCACTAATTTTATAAATTGATTGATGTTATGTTTATGATTATGCAATTAGGATGCAATGATTTTCCTAGTTTCTTAATTATTTGATGATTGTTGAATGGCCTGGATGCGATTAGGCTCTTAGGAGAAAATAAATTTTTTATCCAATTAATCAACTCAAAATTAAAATTAAACAACTCATAGCCTCACCTAAAGCCTAGGACATAAGCCAAGCTAATAAAAGATTTAGCAACCCCTTAGCTAGATATTGTATGTCTCATATCATGCATAAAATCATCTTGATTCACTTGCTTATGGAGGGCTTCCACCTTTGCCATAAAAAATGGCTTGACCTTTGAGAGCCATGGTAGAAACACACCTCTTTCTTGCTCATTTTGGCCCACAACCAATTTCTCATGCATTAGGCATATGAATCCCATAGCTTGTGTCAAATAAAAATGTTCAAAAATGGAAATAAAACTTAACAAATTTTGCATTAGATTAAGTCATGAGTTCATGCCCTTCATGATCTAGTCTCTTTAGGAGTGAGTTTAAAGACTTAGTTTTCTTTCTAAATAAACAACAACCTAGCTATCATGCAAAGTATAAGACTTGCCTATATGTATTTAAAATCATGAAGGAGTTAGTTGGCGGCCACCCCTAGGTGGTTGTAAGTTCAATAGTCGGGTGATTTGTTCTCTCTTATGGAGGTAAACCATATGCCTATTTTTGCCTTAGATTTAGGTCATGATTTGACCCTTGCCAAAGCTCCCTAAATTTATGATCTATTTCTCTTACTACAAGCATAAATCCTCACCTCTTAGGTATTTCTACAACCTTGTGTTGTGGAATTGTAAGCCCTAGATTTCTAATAAAAAATTCAATTCAAACAAATAATTCTCTTCAAATTCAAAAATATGAAACCTAACCATAGGATAGTTTGGGATGCTCTGTAGGTTTCCTAGCATCATGAGCATCCCCTATGTATCTCCCTTTGGTGATGATAATGACTCCCTCCTTTTGATCAATCCCATTTGATCTTCCAAAAATAACCAATTGATTGATAGTTCTATCTTTGAAATCTTTAGATACAATGATCATTTACCTTAATCGAGAGTATTCTTAAGGAATCTCATTCCTTAGGATGTAATTAACTATGGGGGCTTGCCTCCAGGGAATTTAATAAACCCAATTTAAAATAAACCCTACTTTACTTTTTCATATAAAGTAGGGGAAGAATCTCTGGTACATTCGAAGACTCATTGTCCTTAGGAGTCCTTATTAGGTGATTAAGTCCATTGTAGGATGGTGACTTCTATCTCTCGAGATAGTACATCATTCCTCAATGATGCACCTGATCACTCTAATAAGAACATTTGTGGATCTACACGATGTCCCAACAATATACACAAATAATTATTTTTTATTATTCTTCAAATTCCCCCAAAGAGAGTTTTGAGGAATAAGAAAATAAAACACCACATGTACTTAATTAAATCTCTTAATTTAATTAATCATTAATTATGGGCCAAATTACATTAGACCTTTTGATTTCTTAGGATCATTGTAATTTTATTTTATGCATTTTATGTTGACTCAAAATTATTTGATTAGTTATGTTAAAGTGATATAGGTAAGGATTAATTAATATACCTAAAGCTTAAAGATGACTTAATTAACTCATAAAACTCTCTTAATTACCTTTTCATTAAACTAAATTAAATCACAAACATGAGAATGGAATAGGATCAACAAACTTTCCCTCATTTCATTAAATCAAATCAAAACATAAAATGAAAGATGGCATTAACCTAATTTGGTTTTCTTTAAATGCTTTTATTTGATATGATTGTGCTTAGTAATTAGGTTGATTGTATGAAACATGTATTTTATGTCTTATTATTTCATTCCAATCATATTAAATGATGTGTGTCATGTGATTTCATGCATTCATGTTTTCAAAGTATTTAAATTTAAATGAATTTCTTTTATGTCAAGCTTGCATGTGTTGATTAACCTATGAATATTTGTGGCTATTATCACTATTCAATCAAAATTATTTTCAAAAGTTTATAAGTTAACCATAATATTTGGAGTGATAATAGTTGAAAATATCTATAAGAACTCATCTGTCTATGGATTAGAACATGTGATATGGAGTTCTCTCTCTGTAATCTATATTGATTTACATAAAGTTTGAATGTTAACAAGTGTATAGCCCATTTAAAAAGGACACAACATTTGTTTGAATTAATTTTTATGTATTTTTATGTTAGAATTTAGGGAGAACTTTAGTTCACATGTATAAATAATTCAATTAAAATAAATATAACTTTTGCCTGATTTTCCATTCTTGTAGTCACTTGTACATTCATGTGTATTCAAGAATAGTGGGTATATCTAGTCTGGACATTTCAGGGATGTGAGGCTTTAATTAGCCCCAAGGAGGTCTTTACCTCACTCCCTTGGTTAATAATAGTGAAGTATCCGCTTTTATAATTTTCTTATATGTGCATTTAGCTAATGAATGGAAATATCATTTTTCAACTTTAGCACACATGTATGAATAATTTAATTAAAAGAAATACAACTTTTGCAAGATTTTCCATTCTCGTAGTCATTTGTACATTCATGTGTATTCAAGATAGTGGGTATATCTAGTCTAGACATTCCGAGGATGCGAGGCTTTAATTAGCCCTAAGGAGGTCTTTACCTACATGCTTAAAACTTTTATACACTTGAATGTACATTTAGCTAATGAGTAAAAATCTCATTTTCTACAAAATATACATATGCATCTTTCATTTAAAATGCTCTAAAAGAAATATATTGAATGTATAGTTATACTTGGGATTTAATCATATGAATGTTATATGTGATGGAAAGGAATAATGTGATGTATGTCATGTGTTAGTAGTTTACTAAAATTAATCTTAAGAAGCCTTCCATGTTGAATGCAATCATTTAAGGTGAACCTAAACTTAGGATTAATTTAAAATATGTAATAAGTCATTCACTAAAGAGAACTAAATGAAATTAACATGCTTTAGAAAGTGGCTTAAGGTAAGGATGAAAGAGGACCACCTCTTTTCTTCTCTTTACAACATTTATTCACTAAGGGTAAGCCACATGAAATAAAAGAAAACACAAATTAAGACTTGTAAATCAATTAAAGCACTTGAAGTGAAACCACATTTTAAACTGAATCCTTTCATATTTAGAAATCATAGCCTTAATGCCTAGTTAGGACATACCACACAAGCCTTAATACATACACATTAAATTAAGTCACCACTTTAACTTTATGTTAGGATGGTGCATGGTGTGGTTTATGTTTTATTTTGTGATGTATTATTTTAGATTCAATGTTATGGTGTATATTTCGTAGACTGGATGTTACGTCTTGATTAGCCTAATCATGTTTTTTGCATGGAGTTATGCTTAATAACCTTAAAAAATATAAATGTTTTTTGGTAGGTTGCTTATGCCCCTAAGCATAATCCAAGTTAGGACAGGTGGGCTTGGTTACCCATATGAAGGGTGCTAAGTCCAAATTATAAATATAACTGCTTGGGATTGAATGTATGTTTAGCTAACCTCTATTTTACATGTGTAATTAGATTTACTTTTTCATATAAAATGTAATTTTGTAATAGAAATTATGATTACTGCTATAAGGGGATTAGGATGAGCAGTGGCCAGAAGGCTTAGCCCAAGGGGTGCCCTGTGATGCCTTTGGTGTAAATCAAATCAAAAGGATGAAAAGGAAAACATGAAGAAATAAAGAAAAGAAGATCGCCCATAGCATGTATTATTTTATAATCTAGGTTGTATAAGGGTAGAGCTCGGCTACCAATCATTTCTTTTTTTCAAGGTGTACTGCGGAACCCGGCCACACTGGCCTTTTATTTTTTTACACAATTTATGCATGCTTGGTTGATGTTGTGTTTAGATTGTGCATTAGAACATCACACTTTTCATAGTTTCTTAATGTTTGATATTTGAATGTATGGCCTAGATGCGGTTGGCTCTTAAGATAAAATAAATTTTCTACCCAACTAATCACTCATAATTAAAATTCTTGGAAACTCACAACCTCATCATAAAGCTTAGGTTTTAAACAAGATAATTAAAAGATTTAGCAACCCCTTAGTTGAATGTTGTATGTCTCACATCATGCACACATATTCCTTTTTCCTTGAATATGGGGGGTCTCCATCTATTGACCTCACTTTTGGAGAGAGTCTTCAACCTCCCCAGCATAGATCTAGTACTCTTATAGACACTAAAAGTCTTAAGACACTTCTAGTGATTAGATGAACACTTAATCTGAGCCTAGAGACTTAGAAGGGCTAATCACAAGATTAGGCCATGCCTTAAGACTTAAGGAATCATCCACCCTATAGTAAAACCTAATCCAAATGCATCTTCTCAAATCCAATCCAAATTTGAACCTTAAAACAAACCTCAAATCCTAATTCAAATTCTAAATTCAAATATAAATTCCAAAACATTTGATTGAAATCCATGATCAAACTCAAATTCAAAACCCTTCCTAAGCCCTTTCATTCCATCTTATGGACTTACAAATCAATCACAATTCATTTGATTTTCTCAAATATCAATTCAGTCCTTCAATCAAACTATCAAATTACAATTCAAATCCTACTTCAAATGATTCAATCCCATGATCAAATTCAAGTCCAAAATTCTTCATAAAACCTTATGATTGAATTCCATAGATTTAGCCAAATCTTAACATAATTCAACTCAAATTCAATTGATCTATTCATAAATCATTTATATCTTCATTTATATTTATAAATATAAATGAAATATAAACTAAAATGACCAAAACTAAACCAAACTAAATCCAAATCCAACCAAGACCCTTCTTAAGCCATATGGACCTACCTTCATTAGCTTAATTAAATCTCAACCCAAATCAATCCAAAATCAATTGATTTCCTTATAAATCAATTATATATTTATTTAAATTCATAAATATAAATGAAACCCTCATTCTAATGATCAAAACTAAACTAAACTAAATCAATTTCTTTCTAAGCCCTTTTGACTTTCCTCCATGAGCTTAGTCAAATTTGTTTCCAAATCACTCCAAACTCAAGTGATCTTCTCATGAATCGTTTATAACTTCATTTGTATTCTCAAATATAAATGAAATATAAATTCAAATAGCCAAAACAAATCCAAAATCAAATCAAAACCTAATTCAAGCCTTTTAAGCTAATTCCTTGGACTTAATAAAACCCAACTAAATCAAGCCACAATGGATTTTATCTTGATTTAATCACTCCTTCAATCATCTATGCAAATATAAAAAAACTTACAATAATCAAACCAAATTCAAGTCAACTCAAGTCAAGCCCAAGTTAACTTTTTGGACTTGAAAGCTTTAAATGAGCCAAAATCCATTGGACTCCAAAATGATTGTAGTTGGATTTAGATTTCATTTCTGGGCTCATATATAAGTTCAACTAAACTTAAAAAAACCTTAAAACTAAGCCAATTGATCCACTTAGGCTCACTTGACCCAAAGTAACTTAAAAGATCATTTTGAGCCAAGTTTTAATCCTAACCAAATTGGATTGAACCAAGCCAATCCAATCCTCATATCATGATCAACAATTACCCTAGAGTGATCAATTGCCTTGAATTGGGTCAAACCAAGCCAACTTAGCCATTTGACCAAGTCAACCCTTAGTCCAAATGAACTAAAACTAGCCAATACTCATCATACACCAAATTAAATGAAACCATTGACTCACACGAACTCATAATCAATGATTAAACATGACTTGACCCTTAATCGAGCCAAACCAAGTTTGATTGATAATTTAATCCATGTTGACCCAAATTGACCTAAAATGCCAAATGGGTCAAATCATGATCCACCCAAATTAATTGCAACCAATGGTTCAAGTTTATTCCAAATACATTGTTGAACTTGACCAAAGTTCCAATTTGGTTAATTGGACCCAACTTAGCCCAATTGACTAGTCTAGCCCAAATTGACCTAAAAGATCAAATTGACAAAAATCCAAATGAAATCCAAATTGATTCAAACCAAAGCTACAATCATTTTTAAATAAGCAATTTAACTTGAAATAACACCCAACCCAAGCTAATTTGGCCAATTTGATCAAATTAGTTAACTTAGCTCATTTGACCTATATGAATCCAAATGAGCCAAAATAAAACTTAGGCCAAATTGATTGAAACCAAATGAACCGAAATACTTCAAATCATCATTTGAACCTAACCAAACATGACCCAAATTGAACTCATGTGACCAAATTGAGCCAAAACCCATGAAACCAACCCATGACCCATTGTAGGCTGATCAAACCCAACCCAAACCCATCTTAGGTCAGCCCAAAGTCAGCCGAAAAGCCAAGTGAGTCAAATCCAAGCCACTGTCCATTGGTCAAGCCCTCTTTACAAAGGATTCCACCCATAAATAGTAAAGTCCACTCTCCTATCACTTGGCAGCCCTCACTTACCCCATTTTCTTACTAATATCCTAGCCCACCAAAATTAGGACTTGCCATGGACCAAAGAGTCTGAGTTAACTCACCTCCCCTACACGCTATAAATTGTATCCAAGCAAGGAGATCAGATCATATCAAGCATTGAGCTACCTCTCAAGCACTCTTTCAACCAAACAGGCACGTGGACATGATGATTACCACTGATGCCGGTGGTCGGCCAGCCAAAAAATTGGAGACAATCCCGTCCATCCACCTCAGCAAATTAAGGGATATACTCCCTCAGTTCAAACCAGATTTTACTTGCATTCGATTCATCTGAGCTCCCAAGAGTGAAACAAAATTCCCTAGCACTCATTAGAGCTTCCCCAAGGCCTCCCCACTTTGAATTTCCTCTTATTGTGTGAAAATGAAATAGGGGAGCTCAATCACGATCCAAAATTCTTCCTATCTCAACAAAGCTTCAATTACTCTTACACACACCTTCCACATACCTCGTCAAAGCTACCCAAGCCATTTTATGAGATTTAAATCAACCGGAGGCCAAACTTTGATCAAAGTCGAAGCTCCAAAGCACCGTTCTTGGCCAATCAAGTGATCCACTTATAACCAATCCAATTGTTGCTCAATAGGGCTTCATCTCAACTAGACAAAGCTTCCTCAAGCACATGAACCACTGGTCTTAGCTCCGGTGAGGTAAATCCACTAAAATTGAGCTTTATGTAAAATGGGTTGGTCTTTTGTGAAGAAAAGTTGAATGTGAGTCCATCCTAGCCATTGGATCTTCGTGGATCCCTCATGCAAAGGTGTGGGTTAATTTTGGAGTGAATCCAAGCTTGGGTGAGCTCAGATCAAGCGATCCATGGTGGACAGGCTTTGTCGCTCATCGCTCGTAGGAAGAGAGATCACGGGTCATCCATTTCGCATGATTGCAATGAATTGCTCTGATCAGATCACGCTAGATTCGTTGCATGATCCCTTCTTAACCATGGGTTTGATCATGACCATGTGATCTTAGATTGAACAACCCATTAGAATGTCCATACCTCTGCCATCCAAGTCAGCTACGGATACGACACTTTAATAGCCAATCCTGCGGTGCCACGTGGAAAGTGCGCTGCATGGTGCTGATAGGATTAAGGCTTAATTAGGCTTGTTTAAATGGTTTTAAGGTTGAAACTTTCATAATTCATAACCAATTATAAACAAATCTCAAAAATATAAATAAGGGCTCATTTTAAAGGTATTTCAGAGAGGAATCCATTAAAATTGTCTTTACTTAATTTTGAATAGTGATTTGGTCTTAATTAAAGTTTAATTAAAAACCTAATTACTCCCTAATTAATCATCCAATTGGTTTCAAATTTTCTGAGGTTGCTTAGGGGGATGACCTCTGCCTCCCCCCATTTTTCTTGGAATTTCTTGGTTGATTAATTAGGGAAACTGATTAATTAAGCTCTAATTACTTTTATAACTTAATTAAGAATTAATTAAGTATGGGAAAAATAAATTAACTAATTAATTAGATTCATTTGGCTCTAATTAATAGTAACGAGGTTTAGAGAATGTGATTGGAGAATTTTTCCTATTCTTTTCCCTAAATTTTCTTTACTTTTTAAGAGAAATTAATTAGGAATTAATTAACTAATTAATTACTTAATTAGATTAATTAAATTTTAAAATGGATTTGATTTTTGTTAATTAATTCATGGGTAGGTATTTAGGTGTTTAATATCCTAAAGATGTTTAATGAAATTGTAGTTAGCTCACATGTGTGAGAAAACTATAAAAGTAATTAATGTGAGTTCCTGAAGCTTAATTAATCAATGATTACGAGCTAATTATATTAGGCCCCTTTCATTTCATAGGAGCATTACTATTTACTTTTCAATTCATTTACATATTACATTAGCTCATAATCATTTGATTAATTACCTTAAGGTAACATAGGTAAGGGTATGATTAATTGATTTGATTCATACCTTAACCTAATTAATCTATAAAATCAACATAATCACCATTTCATTAAATTAAATTAACTCACATATGGGAATGAGATTAGGATTAGTAAACCTCATTCTCTCTTAAATCAAATAAAATATGAAATTAATAAAATGACATTAAGAAGCTTTGGTTTATTTTAAATGATCCTATTTAGTATGATTGTCCTCAGGAATTAATTGGATTGAATGAAATCATTGTTTACGTTCTTTTATCTCTTTCCAACCATATTAAATATTGCATGTCACTTGTAATATTTTTCAAAAATTAATTAAATGAAATGATTTCCTTTATGTCAAGCTTGCATATGTTGATTTAAATTAAAATATGTATAACTATTATCACTATTAAATCAAAATTAGTTTTAAAAGCATATAAATTAAGTATAATATATGGGGTGACATTAATTATGAATATTCATAAGCTTGCATGAGCTTATGGTTTAGAATATGTGATATGATGTTCTCTTTCTTTATCCTACATAGATTCACATTAAGTTTGAATATTAACAAATGTATAGTTAATTTGAAAAAGACATAACATTTGTTTGGATTCATTCCTATGTACCTCTATGTTGGAACTTAGATAGAACTTTAGCTTACACACACACACACACACACACACACATATATACACACACACACACACATATATATATATATATATATATATATATATATATATATATATATATATATATATATATATATATATATATTAGCCCTAAGGAGGTCTTTACCTCACTCCCCTGGTTTAACAATGGCAAAGTATCAACTTAAAATTTTTATACACTTGTGTGTGCATTTAGCTATGAATGAAAATCTTCATTCAATTAAATCATATACAACTTTTTCATGAATTTTTTCATTCTTGTAGTTATTTATACATTCATGTGTATTTAAGAGTAGTGGGTATATCTAGTCTGGATATTTCGTAGATGCAAGGTTTTAAGTAGCCCCAAGGAGGTCTTTACCTCACTCCCCTGATTTAATAATGTCAAAATATTTGCCTAAAAGTTTTATACACTTGTATGTGCATTTAGCTAATGAATGAAAATCCCCTTTTCTACTAAGAAAGACATGCATTCATATTTGTTCAAGTGATTGAATTGATTGATCATATGGTTTAAATCCTTCTTTCTTTTGTTCATGTGTATAAACTTACATATGTTTAAATGTAATGGGTATATAGTTTGGACATCCCGGGAACACGAGGCTTTAGCTAGCCCCAAGGAGGTCATTTGATTACCTCACTTTTCTGGTTAACAATGAAATGTACCTATTTAATTTTATTCTTATGTATTTTTATATAAGGATTTAGATAGAGCCTTAAATTAATATGATAAAATAATTCAATCAAATGAAACATCTAAATTCTAAATGTATATGCTTACATCCATCATTTAAGTGTGCTAAGACATATTGTATGTGTAGATATACTTAGGATTTAGTCACATGCATGTTATATATGATGGAGGAAAATAATTGAACATGTGATCATGTGATAATATGTTCTAATTTATCTTAAGATGCCTCTTTTATTGAATATGATTATTTAAAGTAAACTTAAACTTAGGATTAATTTAAAATATATAATAAGCCACTCACTAAAGAGAATTGATTAATTAATATGCTTTAGATATGACTTAAGGTAAGGATGAAAGAGAATAATCCTCTATTTTCTTTCTCTTTATAACACTTAGTTGTTATAACACTTAGTTGCTAAGTGTAAGTTAAATAAAATAAAAGAAAACACTAATTAAAATTCTCAAATCAATTATACCACTTAAATTGAAATCAACCTCCTATAATTAAATATTTTCATACTTATAAAATCATAACAAAGCTTAGCTAAGGCATATCATACAAGCCTTAATACACACACATTAGAACTAAGTAACAATTTATAGCTTTATGTTAGGGCGGTGTGTGGGATGATGTATGTTTGATTTTGTGATGTATTATTTTAGACTAAATGTTAGGGTGTATATTTTGTAGACTAGATTTTAGGCCATGATTAGCTTAATACTATTTTATGAAGGGGATTATGCTTAAGTGATGATTAAAATAAATATAAATGCTCTCTTTTGTAGGTTGTTTAAATGTCTAAGCATAAACCAAATTAGGACAGGTGAGCTTGGTTGCCCATGTGCAGGGTGCTAAGTCTAAATTATTCATATATAGTTATAATGCTTATTTTGTAAAGATTTATTCTTATTTTTAGTGTAATTTTTCATTAAGAATTAGAATTAGTGATATGGGAGATAAGGATGAAGATTGGCCAAAAGTCTTAGCCCTGGAGTGCCATGTGATGCCTTGGAGCCAAATCAAAAGAAGTAAATCAAATGAAGAAATGGAGATATGAAGAGTGAAAATAAGAAGACCCCCATAGCATTTATTCATTTGTAAATTATAATTATTTTTCATATTATGGGTTGTATAAGGGTAGAGTCGGCTACCCATTTCTCTTTTCAAGTTGTAAGGCGGTAGCCGACCGCACCAACCTCTTATTCTTTTGCATTAAATTTATCAAATTGATTAATGTTATGTTTAAATGCATAATAGAAAGGGCATACCTATTCATAGTTTCTTTATGAATGGTGATTTAATGTTTCCTGGATCCGATTAGGCTTTTAGGGAAAAATTAATTTTTCCACCCCAACTATAACTCATAATTAAAGTTTTATATAATTCATAACCTCGTACAAAGCCTAATTAAGATAATTAAAAGATTTAGCAACCCCTTAGCTGAATGTTGTATGTTTAATATCATACATTCATAATGCTTCACTCTTGCTAAGAAAGGTTTTACATCCTTGCACGATAGGGGAAGACTTGACCTTTGAGGGTCTCCTCTATGATGGAAATCATTTCTTTCTTTCAGATTTAATCCATAATCTCATTTCAACATGCATTTAGGCATAAGAAATCTTATGCCCTTTGTTAACATGATTTTAAAGCATAGGAGGTGTTAGCTGGCTAGCATTTCAGACAGTTATAAGTCCAGCAGTCGGGTTATTTATTCTCTCTTATGAAGATAAATCATATACCCATCTTTGCTTAGATTTTGGTCATGATTTGGCTTATGTTGAAGCTCCCTAGATTTAGAATCTAAGGTTATTATTTTCTTTGGGCTACAAGCATAAATCATCACCTCTTAGGCATTTTCACAACCTTGTGCTATTGAATTATAAGCCTTAATAATCTAACAAATTTCAACTCAAACATATAATTCTCTTCAATTTCAAATATATAAAGCTCAACCATATGATAGATTGGAATGCTCACTAGATCTCATAATATCATGAGCATTCCCTACTCATTTCCTTTGGTTTCGATAATAAGTCTCTCCTTTTGATCTATCCCGATTGATTTTTGAAATATAGCCAATTTATTGATAGTCTGACCCATGAAATCTTTGGAGATAATAATTTCCTACTTTAATCAAGAGTATTCCTAAGGAACTCACCTTCCTTAAGATGTAATTAACTATGGGGGCTTGCCCCCATAGGGAACTTTAGAATACAGTTTAATATAAATCCTACTTTATTCATCCATATAAAGTAGTGGAAAAATATCTAGTATATTCAAGACTTATCATGCCTTAGGAGTCCTTATTAGGTGATTAGGTCCATTGATGGGTGATATCTCTATCTTTTGAGATAGTATATCATACCTCAATGTCATACCCGATCACTTTAATAAGTACCTCCTAAAATCTGCATGGTGTTTCCCCATATACATCCCAAAATAAATACCACAAATTTTTTTGGTGACTCTGCTAGGGAGAGTTCCTCTCTCCATCTCTAGTAGATAATTATTATCTCCAAGCATCGATAGTGGAGTTCTATTTTATATAAGTCTGAGACTAGCTTTCTTTCCATTGGCACTTAGCTTATTTAATCCTTAAGCAAAGCTAGACAAAATCCTTGAGGTTTTAGGACCTCACTCCTTGTAGTTCTTGAAACTCTTATTGGATCATGTTGACCTCATTTTTAGAATGAGCTCTCAACTCCTCCATCTTAGACATATGACTCCTCTTAGACTTTAAAAGATCCTTAGTCTTAACACACATCTAGTGATTAGGTGGACGCTTAACCTGGCCCTAGAGACATAGAAGAGTTATCCGTAGGAATAGGTCATGCATTAGGGGTGTTAGGAAAATTTGCCTACCTTATAATTTTAACTACATTCCTCACTTCCTTCCTCCAAGTCAAACTCCAAATCAAATCAACATCAAACCTAAATCAATTACAGCTTAATTGATTTTCTCTAAACTCAAATTAATTCCAAATGATTGAAATCCATGATTGAAGCTCATGATTGAAACTTATGATTGAAAATCAAGTTCAAATTCAAAATCATTCCTAAGTCCTTTGATTCCCTCCTAAAGACTTAGCCAAAATCATGTTCAAATCAATTCAAACTCATGAAATTTTCTCACAACCCATTTAGATTCTCATTTTTATTCACATATATAAATGAAATATAAATTCAAATAAATTAAACTAAATTAAAAATTCAAATCCAAAATAAAAAATCTTCCCTAAGTCCTTTAACCCCCTCTTAAGGACTTGGCCTAAATCAAATCTAAATCACTTCAAATCGTTGAAATTTTCTCATAACCCATTTATATTGTCATTTATATGCACATATATAAATGAAATAAAAATTCAAATAACTGAAACCAACTCCAAAAATCAAACTCAAATTCAATCAAAATCCAACATAAGCCTTTCAAGTCAAAATCTTGAAGTTAGCCAAATCAATTTCAAATCAAGCAAAACTCTTGATTTTTCTTCATGATTCAATCAATCCTACAATCATGAATCCAAATATAAATATAAGCTTCAATAACCAAACTAAAATTAAATTCAAAAATCAAACCTAAGTTAAACTCATGTTCACCCTCTGAACTTGAAATTATCAAATGAATCGGGACCCATTTGACTTCAAACCACTTGCAAATGGATTTATATTTCAATCATAAGTCCATATGTGAATTCAATCAAACTCAAATCAAGCTTCGATCAAGCCATTTGACCTAATTAGGCTCACTTGATCCAAAGTGATCTAAAGTACCCTTATGAGTCAAATTCTAATCCTAACCAAATTGGATTGAACTAAGCCCACCGAAGCCTCTCATCTTGATCAACAATCACCATGAGATGATCAATCACTCAAATTGGATCAAACCAAGTCAAACCTAAGGGTTGACCAAGTCAACACTTAGCCAAATGTAACTTAAACTAGCCAAAATCCATCATAGGCCAAATTGATTGAAACCATTGATCAAAACTCATTCATGATCAATGTTTGAACTTGACTAAGTCAACAATTGAGCCTAACCTAGCCCAATTGGCCACTTGACCCAAGTTGACCCAACTTGACCTAAAAAGTCAAAATATGTCAAAACTTGATCTAAGATAAATTGATTGAAACCAATGGGTCAAGTTCTTTCTAAAATGATTGTTGAACTTAACCAAAGCCTCAATTGGTTAACTAGACCTAACCTAGCCAAATTGACCTTGAATACAACTTGACTAAAGGGTCATATTGAGCGAAACTCAAATATATACCAAATTAATTGAAAATAAAGATACCAATCCATTTCATATGACCAACCAAACATGAACCAACCCATGACCTAACCCAAATAGGTCAAATGGGTCAATTTGGTCAACATGACCCATTTAACCTAAATGAACTCAATTGAACCAAAACCAAATATAAACCAAATTAAATCAAACCAAAGTCACCAAAACATTTTGAATAGTCATATGAACTTGACATAACCCTTGGTTTGACCCAATTAGACCAATTGGTCAACTTGACTCAAGTTGACCCATTTTAACCTAAATGGGGTCAACATGAGCCAAATCACATCAAACCAATTCCAAATTCAATGAAACTTGACCTAACCTATTTTTCAAACATACCAAACATATTCAAATTGAAACCAAAGCCAAATGATCATTTTACCCCTATGCCATAGGTAAATTTTGGCCAAAACCATTTTGGAATTTGGTCAATTGCTTTTCATTAACTCTTGGCATCCTCTTAGTGGATCAAATTGTTACTAATGAACCTAATACAGATTAACCAATGGGTTTAGGTCAACCAAACTCAACACAAACCCAAAACTGACCACCTCCTTTGAAAATGGCCACATGGAATCCTCCCTCCACCTTGTTTGAGCATATGGCCACCTCACCCACTCCTCCTCTAGCCAAAATTGAATGCCATGCCACTCTAAATAGCTCAAACAACCCATTGAATAGGGTTAATTGGATCAGAATGACATCTCCTTGCTCAGCCATCCGATTCCTCTAAGGGGAGACCCCTAATTTGATTTCATTTACACAGTCCCTAATTTGATTGAGCAAGAGGAAGCTAGAGAAGTCATTTCCCAACCTCTCTAAGCTCTCTCAAGCAATTATCAATTTTGTTTTCTTGATTTTCATAGATTGAAAATAAGGGAGCTCCACTGAAAATCTAACTTAGCCTACACTCAATATCAACCTAATTCCCTTTGCAAGCTCCATTATGGAGCTCGATCAAACATGCTTAAGCTCTTTTCTAAGTTTCAAAGGCAAGGGAAGGCCATTCTTTATCAAGATTGAGCACAAGTGATGGTGGACTTGACCCATAGAAGGATCCATCCAATCTCAAGGCCTCAAACTCTCAACAAAGCTTCATCTCCACCAGACGAAGCTTCTCCAAGGGAATTGAGCACCAGTGATCACCTCTGGCGAGGTATGCCATTAAATCGAGCATAATTTCAATGTGGTTTGGTCCTTTATGAAGTAAAGTGTCACCCCATGAGATTCTAGCCATTAGATGTGATCCCCTTTACCTTTAGATGGTGTGGGTTGAGTTTCAATCCAAGCTCAATCGAGCTCGAATCTTCTCCTAGAAGATGGACGGTGTCCATTCTCACAGAGAAGAATAGGGAAGGATCATGGGCCATCAATCCTCACATTTTGGATGGATGGTCATGATCAAAGACACGTAGATCCATGTTTTAATCCTATAAATCTATGGCTTTAACCTCAGCCGTCTGATCTTTAAGTGGACGGATGAGGAGAAAGTGCGTAGCATCACCACTAACACGGTGCTGTGATGTGACAACTTAAATATCGAATCTCATTATGCTACGTGGAAAGCGCATGCCGCATCAGTAGCCCACGTGGCATCGACGAGATTAAACATTTAATTATGCTATTAGATCACTAATTAATCATGGAAACTTCCTAAATTCATATCTAAGCCTAAAAAAATAAAAAAATATATGAAATAAATTGTATTGAATAAATAATTGAACATATAATATTCTAAAAATGATTTGAATGGATTTTGAATAGTGTTTTTCTTTAGATTTGTGTTTTATTGGGAATATTATTTTGCTAATTACCCTATAATAACTCCACTAATTAATCGTAAACTTATTTTGTATAATTAGTGGGATGACTCCTACCTCCCCTAATTTTCTTGGGATTTATTGGTGGATTAATTAGGGGAATTGCTAGTTCATTTCTTAATCACACCCTTAATGTAATTAAGCTTAATTAAAGGTATAATTAGTGGTCTAACCCTCTGATTGAGTCAATTAAGTTTTGCTTAAGTGAATATGAGGTTTAGGGAATAATTTTGGGATACTTTTCTTAAGATATTCCTTAAACCCCCTTTCTTCTTTAGTCCAACCTTAATTAAGGGTTAATTCAATAATTACCCCCTTAATTAATTTCATAAAATTCTAAAACTTTCTAGAACTTAATTAATCCATCTTGGATAAATGCTCAGGTGTTCAAGAGCCTAAGTACAATTAAGAAAATCAAAACTTAACTCACATGTGTGAGAGGTGTTATGAAATTACTTAAAATAAATCTCTTAGCTTAATTAATCCTTAATCATGAGCTAGCACATTTCTTTCTTAGGTGCATTACTGATTTAAATTACTTGTGTGATTTTATGTCATATCATTGGCTCATAATTATTTGATTAACTATGCTAAGGTGGTGTAGGTAAGGGATAATTAACACACTTAATTCATACCTTAACCTAAGCAACATATAAAATCATCTAATAATCTTAAGAACAAACTAAATCAACAAACATATGTGGGAATGGGTTAGGAGCAGCAAACTCATCTCATATTTTTTAAATTAAATCAAACTCAAAACAAAATCAAACCTTCCTTAGAAACAACTTGATTTGCTTTAAGCTTTCTTATTTCATAAGATTGTCTTTAGGAATTAATTAGGGTGAATATATTTACATGCTTTCATCACTTTAGTTTTTTCCTAACATGATAAATGTGTATGTCATATGAATCTCATGCATTCATGCTTTTCAAAAATCAAACTCAAAATGAAATATTTTCGTTATGTCAAATTGCATGTTTGGGCTAAAGTAAAAAATATGAATGACTATTATCACTATTAAATTCAAAACTATTTTTAAAATCTATAAATCAAACATCCAAAATTGAAAGTGTGCTATTTATAATTATTTATGAGCTTGCATGTGGATATAAATATGAAGATGTGCATAGTATAGCTTCCTTCTCTTTCCTTTTAACATAGTTTTGAATAGGATTTGGCAAAGTGTATAGTTCATTTGAAAAGAACACAACACTTGCCTAACCCCATTACTATTCATTCCTATGTTATTACCTAAGAAGAAAATCCACACTTGTACATATAAATTGCATAAATAAAACAAACAAATAAATACAAACTTTTTGCATATTTCTTTTCCATTAATTTCTTGTATACATGTGTTTCTATTAAAGGAAAGTGGTATATTAGTCTGGATAACCCTGAGGTTGCGAGACTTTAAGTAGTCCTAAGTAGATCTTGTACCTTACACACTTGGTGCTAACAATGACGTCGTACTCACTTATGCCTATTATACATATACATGTGCATGAGAGTAATGGATAAAAGAAACCCCTCTTTTCTACTTAATGAAAATCATGCATCATAAAGCATTCCAATTTTCTTAAGTAACATTTCTTAGCATTCATCATAAAGTGTGCTAAATATGTCCATTTGTATGTATAGATATGCTTAGGGTTCATTCATATGCATGTTGTACATGTTGGGAAAGAAATGAAGTGATGTGTGTTTTGTGATAATAGTTCACTTTACTTAATCTTAAATTACCTTTCTTTTTGAATAGGCTTGTTTAGGGAAAATCTAAACTTAGAATTAATTAAAACACATAATAAAATATTCACTAAATAAAATCAAATATGAATCTACTTTAGAAATTACTTAAGGTACGGAAGGAATGAGAAGTTCCCTTCTCTATTTCCCTATCTTTAAAACTTTGTAATTAATTATATGATTCACTTAAATAAAAAAATATAAAAATAAAATCAACCCAAATCAACTAAACACCTAAATGAAACCACCCATCTAAGTTGAGCATCTTCACACTTAAAAAATCTAAGCTTTAAAACCATAGCTAAGCATACCACACAAACCTTTTAAAGCAAACACATTAAGATAAGTCACCACTTCAAGCTTTAGGTTAGAGTGGTGCATGGCTTATTGTTTGCTTTTATTTTTTGATGTATTGTTTCTAGTCTAGATGTTAGGGTGATTGTGCATAGAATGAATGATAGAATGATTTAGTCTAATCATTATTTTTTATAGCGGATTGTGCTTAAGGGGCACTGTAATAAAAATATAAATGCTTTTGTTATGCAAGTGCTTATACCCCTAAGCATAATCTAATATGCCTAGTGAACTTGGTTACCCATGTGTGGGGTTCTAAGTCCAATATATATACTTGGGATTTGTATGGTTTGTTTAGCTAATCTCTATTTGTAGGTGTTAGTTAGATTTATTTTTTCTTTTCATATAATTTTGCAATTAGAATTTTGGAATGAATGTTATAGGGGATTAGAATGAGCATTGGTCATAAGATTACATCTTATGTACCATGTGAAACTTTTAAACAACCTTCCAATCATCTAAAAGAAGGAACCTAAAGAAGAAAGAAGAAAGAAGAAAAGAAGAAATGAAGACCCCATAACATGAATTTCCTTACTTGTTTGTAAATTAATTCATTTGTAATTCGGGTTGTATAAGGGTAGAACACGGCTACCCAATTTATTTTCGAGTTTGTGCAGTGGTGCCCGACCACAAATGGCATTTTATTCTTTTACGCTAGCTTTATAAAATGTTTGATATTTTGTTTAGCATGTGTATTAAGAGGGCATATTTTTTTAGTTTCTTCCTTGGTTGATGTATGGCCTGGATGATGATTAGGCTCTTAGGAAAAAAATAAATATTCTACCAAATTAATCAACTCAAAATAAAAAAAATAAATAACTCATAACCTCACTTAAAGCTTAGGCTAAAAATCAAGATAAAAGAATTAGCAACCCCTTAGCTGGATGAGTATTTCTTTTATAATATCATGCATAAAAGCATATTATTACACTCTTGATTGGAGGGCTTCCACCTTTTCTAGAGAACTTGTCTTGACCTTTGAGAGCCATAGAGGAAACACACCTCACCCTTCTTACTGATTTTAGCCCATAATACTTATTTCTCATGCATTAGGCATATGAATCCTATAAGCATATGAATCCTTAAACACACCTCACATATTTTGCATTAGATCTAAGTCATTTTTCATGCCCTTACATGATCTAGTCTCTTAGGGAGTGAGTTTAAGGATTTAGTCTCTTTCTAAAATAAATAACAGCCTAGCTATCTTGCATAAAGCATATGACTTGCCTACATAAATTTAAATCATAGGAGGAGTTAGATGGCGGCCACCCCCAGGAGGTTGTAAGTCCAAGTAGTTGGGTGGTTTGTTCTCTTTTATGGAGGCAAACCAAAATACCCATTTTCACCTTAGATTTAGGTCGTGCTTCTGACGCTCGCCAAAGCTCTCGAGATTTAGATTCTGAGGTTGCTTCTCCCTTCTATGGGCCATAAGCATAAATCCTCACCTCTTAGGCATTTCCATAACATTGTATTATGGAATTATAAGCCTCAAACTTCTAATAAAAATTCAACTCAAAAAAATAATTCAATTTCAAAAATGTAAAGCCCAACCATAGGATAATTTGAGATGCTCGCTAGGTTTCCTAGCATCGTGAGCATCTCCTACTTATCTTCTATTGGCTTTGATAGTAACTCTCTCTCTCTTTGATCTATCTCATTTGATCTTCCAAAATAAACTAATCGATTGATAGTCCTACCTATTGAAATCTTTGGAGATAAGGATCATTTACCTTAATCGAGAGTATTCCTAAGGAATCCCCTTCCTTAGGATGTAATTAACTATGGGGGCTTGCCCCTATAGGGAACTTAATGAACCTAGTTTAAAATAAACCCTACTTCACTTTTTCATGTAAAGTAGGGGAAGAATCTTTGGTACATATGCAGACCCATTGTCCTTAGGAGTCCTTGTTGAAGTGATTAGGTCCATTGTAAGGTGGTGACTTCTATCTTTCGAGATAGTACACCTCTCTTCAATGTCATACGATCACCTTCAATAAGAACATCTATGGAACTACGTGGTGTCCAAAAATGCATAAAAAAGAGATTATATTTCTATCTTCATTTTATCCTGCATGGAGTGAAGATGGAAATATATGATTCTTTTAGAAATCTTCTTATAAAAATTTCACCATATGTCCCCAACTAGGTAAAACATAAAATTAACTAATGAAAGGAGGTGACTAAAAATCTAGAACCTCTTTACCAGAAGCTTGGTGAGGCAAGGTTCATCTTATATTCAAGAAAATAAATCTTTTTTTTTAAAATGGCACCCTTTCCAAAAGCACTTTTAAAAATTCACATAACAAAATATTTGCACAAGATTCATAAGAAGTTTTTAATTGCATAAAAATAACCAAACCTCATTTAACAATTCCCATAATTGTTACTTGGGGGTTCTTTTTAAAATCAAAATCAATACTTTTTTTAAAATCCTTTTTTTTTTAAAAAAAGCACATTTTTGAAAATAACTATCTCCATTCAACATACCCAAATTTGTGGAATGAAGATTTTATTTTTAAATGAAATCATGATATAAAATTAAAACTCCACTTAGCATATTCCATATGTGCTAGAGTTGGAGTTTTCCTCTTTCCAAAAGCAAGAAATTACACACAAAATCAAGGCATATTTGAACCCCCATTTTGACATATCCAAATTTGTCAAATGACAATTCCCTTTATTTTGGAAAATTAAAATAATTTGAATTCTAATTAACATACCCACATTTATTGAGTAGAATTCCTCTTTTTTGAAGTCTTAAAAATCAAAACACATTTGGACTCCATCACATACCCAAATTTGTCAAATGAGAGTCTCATTTTTAAAATCAAAATAAATTGAACTGTATTTAACAAACCTAAATTTGTTAAATAAAATTTTCTCTCTCACAACACATTTGAACTCTATTTGACATATCATATTTGTCAAATAAGAGTTCCCCCTCTTTTTCAAAAATAGAAACTAAATCAACACAAATCAACAAACTTGGCTCCTACTTAACATATCAAGTTTGTTAAGTAAGAGCCTCATTTTCAAAGCAAATCAACACTTATCAAACACATTTGGCTTCTACTTAACATAAAATTTATTAAGTAAGAAATCCCATTTTCAAATCAAATCAACATATATCACACACATAATAATCATCACAAACAAAGATATTTTCACAAACTTTTTTAACATATAATTGAAAACCTTTTAGCATACCTAAATTTTCTAAGTAAAGGTTTCCCAAATCAAACTTTCAAATAAAACATATAACACATATATATTTCTAAAGTGTCTCCAAGAATATAAATCTTGCTCAACTTACTTAAATTGGTTAAGTATGAGTTTTAAATCAAAATCATATGGCAAAGTCTCTCCTCAAATTATCAAAAAAATCTCTCCAAAATTCAATGAACCCCCTTTAGCATAACTAAATTTGTTAAGTGTAGGTTCAAATTTCAAATCCAATTTAAAAGTCAAAGATTGAAGTCAAATATTAAAGCAAGGGACTGACTCAATTATATTTTAATAAATATAGTGATTTCAACACAGTCAGTCTTTTCAGCCTTTAGTTAGTGCAGTTATTATGGCTTCTGGCAAGTTTGTTTTCTCCTTGTCCTCTGGTGTAGACATGGCCTTAGATCAAGACAATCTCACCATGACCGCATTGATGAATTTGATTTACATTAATCATGGTTTTGAGGAGTTGCGAGTTACTTGGATAACCCTCTGGAGGAGGAGGTATCGCTTTGACATTCTGTCTTACTCTGAGTTCCCCTCACAGAAGAGGAACACTGTCATGGTTCCCACACCCCAATTAGTGCTAGTGTTAGTACTAGTTTCTTTAGCACAGGTTCAATCAGTTTCCCCTGCCATAGCTCTAGTGAGAGCTACTACCTCTTCTTTGTTCATCCCATAGGAGAAAAATATCTTGGCTCCTGAGATAGTCTCCTTTATCTTGGAGGTAGGTTCCAGCTCTCCTCACTCACGCTCACCCATGCCATAACAAAATTAGAAAGGGGACCATGAGCAAGTAGCCGGAGATGATCGCCTCCTCACTAAGGAGGGTTTTCCTCATGAGACCTCTTCACTATTGAGTGGTAGTAGGTTTCACCCCTTCTCGATCTCAGATGGAGAGGAGGACTACAGGAGGATCGTGGTGTCACCTCCACCACCAACACACTTTAAGATACTTGTTAGGGAGAGTAAAAGGCCCTATGCCAGTCTTAGGATTGTTCTTAGCCAGGTTGGCAGAGCTCACGGATGTTCAGAGTTCAGTACATTATTTGATCTGAGATCCATGATCCCTAGGAGTGTTAGGGGTCAAATCTATAGGGAGAGGGCCATGGAGGCTCGATAGTAAAGCGGAGAGAGATGAGGAGAGGGTAGTGGCGACCTCCACCTTGATGGATTTTTATGATCGTCATCCTATCAGGGCCGGTCATTCAGACAATATTATTCTTACGGGTACAATCTAACACAGGAGGAGATCTCCAACTAAGAGGCAATCAGTGTTACATAAAACCACTCCACTCATCGTCCACCATCACACGTTCAGCTTATAGCATCTACCACCCTCGCCAAGCTTCATAAGCCCCCATCTGGAGAATGACCATCCCCATTGGTGATCTGTACTCTCCATCCATTCCACTTGTTGAGATGAGATCGAGGTCCCCTGCTCGATCCCCTACCTCTGTTGTGGTTAGGAAGGAGTGATGCCCTAAGAGTGTCATGGTCGCACCACCTCCATCTAGATAGAGAGAGAGAGAGAGAGAGAGAGAGAGAGAGAGAGAGAGAGAGACATAGACATAGTCAAGATAGTTGATCCTCTGATGGAAGTCTTGTTAGTAGGTAGCATCGGTGCAAGAGATAAATGAGCACAATCATGGTTACAGTTTTTACAGTTTAGCTAGGCATAGTAGATCGATCACTAGATGACATATTAAAGGACTACCTTTTTTAGAAAAAACAAATTCATGGAAGTGACCATTCATATCAGGAGGAGGATAGATTTAGTTTTGATCCTTACAAGGATGACATGTTGGATGATACAGTTGAAATCCACATGGTTGATAGGTGGGGGTCTTTACAGTGGGATCAACTTAGCTAGGAAGGTGTCCGTACTTGAAGAAGGAGACACTTCTTACTCGACTCAGCACCTCCTCCACCAGCTCAAGTAGAAGGATGATTACATTGGTAGGTTAAAGAAGAAAGTAGAGGAGTTGATGGCAGTGGTTTTAACATTGCAGATCACAACCCTATTTTCACAACCTGGTGGCAAACGGTCGAGTTGGTACATACTTTAGACTGTCCTAGGTGCACTAGTAGAGGACGATGCTAGTAGGTTGCATAGGAAGGTCACAGGTGGCACCTCCATGCATGAAAAGGATATCAAGCATATGGTAGAGTAGCAGGTGAGAGAAGTGATGGCCCAAGCCAGAGGGAGCTCATCTATTCCAAAGGGTAGACCATACCCACAAGAATTCAATGAGGTTCAATACCCCAAGGGTTTTGTAATGCCTTTCTTCAAGATCTTTGATGGAAATGAGAACCCACATCAGTATATTACACATTTTAGAGTTAGTTGTTGCAATGCCAGTGGCAGTGACACACTCTTGTTCAAACTTTTTGTCAGCATCCTAGCAAAGGTTGCATTTGATTATTATGTCAAAGTTCAGAGAACTTTTCTTTGAGTTAGCACCTTTCAAGAGGTTTCTTTGGAGTTCAATAAAGAGTGACTATAGGTGACCTTGTTGTAGTGAAGCAAAATCCCAACGAGCCCTTTGTTGATTATATTCTTAGGTGGCACAACCTGAGCATGAAATACAAGCCACAACGTCTGAACAACATGCCATTAATATTCTTCTCAAGAACATTCATGGCCCGATCGCCTTCAAGCTTAAGGGCTTTACCATCAAAATATTTGAGAAACTAATCAACAAGGTGGCTAGCCTACAAGAGGAAGCCAAACACTTTCCCTTTCCCGACCAATCATCTTGGCCTAATCTGCAAAAGGTGTTAGAGAAGAAGTGAGTTGTGTCGGTGCATAGAGGGAAGCAGCCAACTAGAGTCTAGTATGAGAGACTCTAAGCTCAACAGCCTTGTTTTCCACCACCTCAAACATCATATCAGCCACCACAACAACCATTCCCCACCTAGCTCTACAGTACTCATGACCACTATCAGGTAGCTATTACCCACCTACTCTTATCGATAGATTGAATAAGCTATATTCATTCAAGAGGGAGGAAGTTAGAAAATTATTTAAGAATCTCTTAAAGAAAACTTGACTTTCAATTAACAGATCCCAAGAAGTGGGCAAGAATAATGATCTTAACTATTGCCCATACCACCTCATGATTAGTCATGTCTTAAAAGATTGTATTACTTTTAAGGACTTGATTGAGCATAGCTACAAGTCAAGTGCTATAGTTATCCCCAAGAAATACTTATTAGAATAAACATCTAGTTCTATTAGGGTAATGCTTGGGGATACTTGTGATCTTCTTAAGATAAAAGAAGGTTGAGATATTTCCTTATCCCAAACTTCTAGAAAAGTAGTTTCTAAAATCAAGAAATTCTCTTTACAAGTGCCTGAGGTAGCTCAAACCTCTAACATTAAGGAAGGCTTATAAGTTGCCAAAGATAACTTGAAGAAGGTGATAGTCTAGCGGCAGCAACAGCAGCTCACCCTACTTGCTCTGGATAGTTCAGTAGCGCAACCACCGTGAGTCCAGCACTTCATCCATCATTGCAGCTACTACTTCTTCTTCTGTTAGATCCTCTTCTACTGGCAGAAGCATTGTATTAGGGGACAAGGGCATTAAATCCCTTAATCCGCTTACTTCATTGTATTTATACCATGTACCTCCACCCAAAAAAAAGTCAAAGAAGAAAGTAGATTTTACTTACATTTTTCCCAATTTTGATACTCTTGATTTTATTCTTCTTGAAAACTCTCCAAGTTTAGAAAATAATAATAACTCTAGTAATTTTGATCCTCTCTCTTCTAATTCAAAATCGACTTTTCTTTTTTTGAATCAATTGAATTCACCTTTGAGATTGACTTGGAGTGGACCAACTCTGAGGATCTCATAGGAGAAGTTATAGGTTTGGCCCGATGAGAAGGTAAAATATTCCACAAGTTTATAATTTCATGAAGTCACTGATGTCAATCTGCACAGTGGCAAAGATTTACCTCCCAGAGTAGCACCTCAGAATAAGAATAAATAAGTCATTGGTTTCAATTAACAAATAGACCCTCACAGGATGCTCCATTTATGGATATGCTTATGGAGGACAAAGTTAGAGTTGATTACAATGTTCTATCACATCTTAGAAAGTTTCCACCTAAGTTAAGCATATTTGATTCCCTTATCTTTTCTATTGATTCTATATACTACTACATTAGATGACTTCCTTGGCACTTTATTGGCCCAAGCCAATGATGAAGGGAAAGGGAATGCACTCTACTATCTCAGCCATCATCTAATCCTTGTTGAGGCAAACTATCCACCTATTAAAAAGCACTACTTAGCTTTAATCTTTGCATCCCAAAAGCTACAATACTACATGCTTTCTAATAGGTGAACTTAATCTCTAGGATCAACCCACTGCAATATCTCATGACACAGCCAACATTATCTAGATGGTTGGCATGTTGGTCCATGATTTTATTACAGTTTAATATTACATTCGTACCCCTCTGTAGTGAAATGATAAGAACTAGTGGATTTCTTAATAGCACACCCACTTCATGTTGATTGCTCGCCCACTGAAGACCTCCCCGATGAATAAATCATGAACTTATGAAACACTAGCATTCACCACAGGGTTGATGTATTTTGATGGTGTGTCTTCATTTCAAAAGGGAGAAGAACCATGATCAACTTTTCCAATAAAGATATGGGTAGGAATAGGTCTCCTAACTCTATACCATGATGTAATAAGATTCTCATATCATCTGTCCAACCCATGCACCAACAACAAAGCCAAATATGAGTCTCTGATTGCTGATTTGGAGTTAGCCATTACTCTAAACATCCAAAATATTAACATCTTTGGGGATTCTCAATTAGTCATCAACTAAATTGCTGGGTCTTATAAAGTTCTAAAGCTTATGCTCCATCACTACCATAAGTATACTATGGAGTTATTGGCCCAAATCACAGAGGTTACCATTTACAAGATTTCTCAGAGAAAATACTATAGCAGATGCTTTAGCCAAGCTCGCCAAGGAGCTATCTTGTCTAGAAGATGAGTCCATACTAATAAGGGTCTAAAATAGACAAGTCTTATCCCTTATTGATGTTGAACTCACCGAGTGACTCTCTCTTGAAGGGGAGGTTTCCATTGCCAAAGAGGAAGATGAGTTAGATTGGAGGCAACCATTCAAGGAATATCTGAATTTTGACAAACTACCTCAAGAGAAGTCTCATGCCCATTAGATGAAGCAGAGAGCCCTTTCCTATGCTCTCGTAGATGGCAGCTTGTACCAGCAATCCTTCGATCATTGTTGACCTCACTTTTGGAGTGAGCTCTCAACCATCATTTCTTTGACACTAAGAGCTCCTTAGCCATGTGATGTTCATTTTTTAAAGATAGGACACCACATAGATCTTAGGCAGTACTTATTAAAGTCATCGGGTATGACATTAAGGAATGATGCACTATCTTGAAAGATATAAATCACAATCCTATAATAGACGTAATCACCTAATAAGGACTCCTAAGGCATGATGAGTCTTTGAATGTCTAGAAATTTTTTCCCTACTTTATATAGAAAAGTAAAGTAGAGTTTATTTTAAACTAGGTTCATTAAATTCCCTATGGAGGAAAGCTCTCATAGTTAATTACATCCTAAGGAATTAAATCCCTTAAGAATACTCTCGATTAAAGTAGACAATCAGGGTCTCTAAGGATTTTATGGTTAGACTATCAAAGGATAAGTTATATTTGGAAAATCAAATGAGATAGGTCAAATGGAGAGACTTATTTTTGGAAGCCATAGGGGATGGGTAGTGAATGTTCATGATACTAGGAGGCCTAATGAGCATTCTAATCTATCCTATGGTTAGGCTTTATATGTTTAAAATTGAAGAGATTAATTTGATTAAAGTTGACATTTTATTAGAAAGCTAGGACTTATAATCTCATAATAAAAGATTATGGAGATGCTTAAGAGGTAAGGATTTATGCTTGTAGCCCAGAGAAAATAGATATCTCAGATCTTAAATCTAGGGAGCTTTGACAAGAACCAAAGCTGCAACCTAAATCTAAGCGGAGATGAGTATATAGTTTACTTCCACATGAGAAGATAAACCACCCGACTGTTGGACTTACAACCGCCTAGAGTGGCAACCAACTAACTCCTCATATGCTTCAAATCCATGTAATTTACAAGATGGTTAGATTATTATCATTTCAAAAGATGCTAAAGTCCTTAAACCCACTCCCTAAAGAGACTAGAGCATGAGTGGTATGAGTAATGACTTAGTCTAATGCAAATATTTTCAAATTTTATTTGTATTTGACACTTCATTTTAACAAAGGCTTTGGGATTTTATATGCATATATGCATGATGAAATTAGATTATTGACCAAATCAGTAAGAAAGGGGTGTTTTCCACCACAAGGGATGCCTTCAAAGGTCAAGCATTCTCCTATCGTGCAAGAATGGAAATCCCTTATTTTCAAGAATGAAATAATATGATATGCATGTTGTGAAGCATTCAACCATTCAACTAAGGGGTTGCTAAATCTTTTAATTATCTTGGTTATGTCCTACACTTTATGTAAGGTTATGATTTATTTAGAAATTTAATTATGAGTTATAGTTGGGTAGAAAATTTGTTTTTTTCTAAGAGCCTAATCACATCCAAGACATACAACAAACACCAATCATGAAGAAACTATGAAGAGGCATGTCATTTTTAATGCACAATCTAAACATAACATCAAACATTTTATAGCTACCACAAAAGAATAAAACGGTGCAGTCGAGTGCCACCATATAACCTGAAAAGAAAATTGAGGGTCTTCATCTTCTTTAAATCTTCATGTCTTATTTCCTTGTCTTTGCTTCTTTCATTTGGCTCACTTCAAGGCATCACATGGCACATAAGACATAGTATTCTAGCCAATGCTCATCCTTATTCCCCCATAGATCCAATCCTAATTCCTAATTACAAAATTACATTTAAATGGAAAAGTAAATCTAACTACACCTGCAAAATAAAGGTTAGCTAAACATACATTCCATGCATGTAATTATATTTATAATTTAGGCTTAACACCCTGCACATGGATAGCCAAGCCCACTTGTCCTAACTTAGATTATGCTTAAGCAACCTATAAAGAGAGCATTTATATTTATTTTTACAGCGGCCCTTTAAGCATAATCCCCTGCATAAAACATAATTAGGCTAATAGCGACCTAACATCCAGTCTATGAAGCATACACTCTAACATCTAGTCTAAAATAATACATCACAAAATAGAACATACATCAAACCATGCACCATCCTAACATAAAGTTAGAAGTGGTGACTTAATCTAATGTGTGTATTAAGGTTTGTGTGATATGTTCTAGCTAGGCTTTTTTATAATTTCCTAAGTATGAAGAGATTTAATAATGAAGGGTGATTTCACTTTAAGTGGTTTAATTGATTTGTAAATTTTACTTGATATTTTTTATGTTTCATTTGACCTAAACAAAACAACTAAGTGTTATAAAGAGAAAGAGAGTGAGGATCACTCTCTTTTATCCCTACCTTAGGTCATTTCTAAAGCCAATTAATTAAACAATCTTGTTTAGTGAATGACTTATTATATATTTTAATTTATCCTGGGTTTAGGTTCACTTTAAATAAACTCATTCAATAAGAAAGGTATCTCAAGATTAATTGAAATGAACTATCATCACAAGACACATGTTTGTTTATTTCTTTCCATCATATATAGCATGCATATGGTTAAGTCCTAAACATACCTATACATGCAATTTATATTTTTAGCACACTTAAATGATGAAAGTGAGCAAATTCATTTGAAATTGAAGTTTCATTTAGTTGAATTATTCTATCATATCACTTTAAAGATCTATCTAAATTTTTATACAAAGGCATAAGCAAAGAGCTTTAAGTCACATGATCAAGCAATTCCACCACTTGAACCAAATATGAATGCATGTTTCTTTATAATAGAAAAGGGGTTTCCATCCATTAGTAAAATGTACATACAAATATATAAAAGTTTTAAGTAGGCATGATGCCATTATTTCACACCAGGGGAGTGAGGTAAAGACCTCCTTAGGGCTATCAAAAGTTGTGCATCCTCGAATACTCTTGATATACCCACTATTCTTATATACATATGAATATGCAAACAACTACAAGAATGGAGAAACCATGCAAAAGTGGATTTCAATTTAATTAAATTATGATTTTCATTCACTAATTTTATCACACACACACATATATAAAAGTTTTAAGTAAGCACAATGCCACTGTTTCGCACTAGGGGAGTGAGGTAAATACCTCCTTAGGGCTACTTAAAGTCGTGCATCCCTGGGATGTCAAGACTAATATACCCACTATTCTTATATATATATATATATATATATATGGATGTGTAAACAATTATAGGAATGGAAAACCATGCAAAGGATGGATTTAATTTAATTGATTTATTTATGTAAATGAATTAAAGCTCTATCTAAATTCTAATGTGAAAATCCATAAGAATGAAATCAAATAGGTACATCGCCATTATTTGCCCTAGGGGAGTGATGTAGAGACCTCCTAAGGGCTACATAAAGCCCTATATTCCTGAAATATCTAGACTAATATACCCATTAACATCCATACACATGCAAATTAACATATGAATGAGAGAAGGAACTTCACTTGATACACTAAGCTCATATTCACATGAATCTCCTATATATGTATATCTAAAGTCACAACATATATTCTTATTTATTAATAAACTTTTGGAAATGCATTTGAGATTTAATAGTGATAATAGCGACACATATTTTTAATTTAAGCCAACACATGCAATTTGACATAAATGAAAGAATTTATTTCAATTAATTTTTGAAGAAATGAATGCATGAATCAAGTGACATACAATACTCTAATATGACTATAAAGACACAAAGAAACACTAGCATATAATCTCATTTAATCCAACTAATTCCTAAGGATAATCAAATTAAATAAGCTTAGTTAAAATGAACCAAGGTTTTCTTAAAGTCATTTTTTATTTCATGTTTGATTTGATTTAAGAAATGTGAGAAAGATTTGCTAATCCTACTCCCATTCCCCATGTGTGAGTTGATTTGATATAATGAAAGAGAATTAGGTTGATTTATGTCTAATTAGGTTAAGGTATGAGTTAAATCGATCAATTAACCCTATATCACCATAAGTTAATTAACTAATTAATAATGAGCCAAAATGATATGAAACCACATGAAAAATAAATTAGCAATGCTCCTGCGAAATGAAAGGGGCTTAATGCAATTGGCTCATGATTAATAGTTAATTAGGCTTAAGGAATTCAATTTATTACTTTTATTATTTTCTTACACATATAAGCTAACCATAATTTCATTAAATTTCTTTAGACTATTAAACATCTAAAGGACTGCTCAAAGTTCAATTAATCAAAGGTTAAAGATAATATAGATTTTAAATTTATTTAATTTTAATGAAGCCATTATTTGATTAATTAAAACCTTTGATTATCTTTAATTAAGATGATGAAGTTAACTTATGAATAGAGATCAAAGAAGAGGCCTCAATCCCAACCATTAAGTCAATTCAATTAATTAATTAAGTTTTTGTATGATTTGAATTTTTGTTAATCTAACTAATTAATTAATTAATGGGATTTAATTAATTAATTTTTTAAGAGGGCATGGGAAAACTTAAAGAAATAATTAGATTACGGGTTCTTATCTATTTCCCTAAACTTCTTCATAATTAACAGAGGCTAATAATCTTAATTGATTGATTAATTTACTGTTCATTTGATTAATTATCATTAATTAAGCTAACAGAGTAACTAGGGCTTAATTAATTCAGTTTTCTAATTAGCTAACCAATAAATTCTAAGAAAATTTGGGGAGGCAGAGGTCATCCCCTTAAACAAATCTTGAAAGTTTGAAATTAATTGGATAATTAATCAAAGTGTAATTATGTTAATTAAAGATTTAATTAAATCTTAACTAAGCTTGAATTACTATTCAAAATTAATTAATAATAATTTTAATGGATTCCTCTCTGAAATACTTTTAAAATGAGCCCTCATTTGAATTTTTTTATTTTTCTATAATTAATTATTAATTTTGAAAGTTTTAGCATTAAAAATAGATTAGTTAACCTAATTAACCCACTGATCCCATCGACGCCATGTGGCAGCTGACGTGGCGCACTTTTCATGTGGCGCGATTGGATTGGTTATTTAAGTTGTCACATCAAGACGCTAACTCGGATGGTGACGGAATGCATTTTTGTGTGGGTCGTCTGACCTAAGATCGGATGGCCACGATTAAATGTGCAAATAAAAGGGTTATATCAATGGATTTACGCATGATTTAATCATGATAGTCCATTTCCATCACACGAAATGGGCTGTCCATGATCTAGCTCTTCTCGAGCGGTAAGAGACGGAGACCGTCCATCATTTGTTGCTTGATCCAAGCACACCAAGGCTCGAATGGAGATTAAATTGATCTGACACCATCAACAAGAAGAGACGAACACATGTAACGGTGGAAATCTCATGACATAGAATTTTTCTTCATAAAGGACCAAGCTATTTTAAGCTTAAGCTCAATTTTAATGGCATACCTCACCAGAACTTATGACTGGTGGTTCCAACGATTGAGGAAGCTTTGTTTGATAGAAATGAAGCCCTATTAAGTGGCACGAGCTTTGATTTGGAGTGGATCATTCAGAATACCAACCCACGACACGTAAGTGATTGGCCTTGGTCAAAGTCCCACTTTTGGCGGTCGGAGGTGATGGAAAGAAAGTTGTTTCAACTTATCTAGCTCAAAGGATGGTGTGTGCAAAGTTAATTGCACTTTGGTTATGAAATGAGAAAATGGAAATCACCGGTATCCTCCCTTATTTAGTTTCACGTAAAACTGAGAGAAAGAATAGTGGGGAGCTCAGGAAACATTGGTAATAGCCTTGGGAAGGAGAGGAGAGTATACTAGGGCTCTCAGAAGATGAAGTGTCTTCATTTTAATGGGTTTGAGAGGGGTATACCCCTGTCCTCCTTCGGTTGGATGGCGATTATCATTTTGGCATTTTGAATCAATGGTTATGATGGGAGAGGATGAGGTTGGCAGAGAATCACTCCACTTGGCCTCTCATGAGTGAAGGAAGGGTGGGAAGTGGCTTCCATGGCAAAGGAAGTGTGTCCTTGCCAAGTGCTTCAATGAGAATGGGGAGCTGATTTCACCTCCCCATGAGTCATGGATGACCCAACCAACCTTGGATTAGGTTAGCCACAGTCCTTGGTGCCTAAGTGAAGCAATGAATGGGTGCCAAGTAGTCAAGGGAGGTAATGACTAAAAGTGCAAGTGTCTTATCTCATGGGATGCCTTTGGTGATATATTTTTGCCTTCATCTATCCTTTTGAAGAGGATAAATGAAAACAAAAATATACACCTTTAGTAGGGGCACCATGTAAATCAATAGATGTTATTATTAGAGTGATAGGGTATGACATTGAGAAGATATATACTATCTCAAAAGGCAGGAGTCACCACCCTACAATGGACCTAATCACCTGAATAAGGACTCCTAGAGACTATGGGCCTTCGTATGTACCAGAGATTCTTCCTCTACTTTACATGAAAAAGTAAAGTAGGATTTATTTTAAACTGGGTTCATTAAGTTCTCTATAGAGGCAAGCTCTCATAGTTAATTACATCTTAAGGAATGAGATTTCTTAAGAATACTCTCGATTAATGTAAATGATCATTGTCTCCAAAGATTTTGAAGATTAGACTATCAATAAATTGATTTATTTTGACAGATCAAATGGGATTGATCAAAGGGAGAAAGTTATTATCAAAGCCAAAGGAAGATAAGTTGGAGATGCTCATGATGCTCGGAAACCTAGCGAGCATCTCAAACTATCCTATGGTTGGGCTTTACATTTTTAAATTTTGAAAAGGATTTATTTGTTTGAGTTGGATTTTTATTAGAAATTTAGAGCTTATAATTCCATGATGCAAAGTCATGGAAATGCCTAAGAGGTGAGGATTTATTCTCACAGCCCAGAAGGAAAATAACAACCTCATAATCTAAATCTAGGGAGCTTTGGCAAGGGCCAAGGCACAACCTAAATCTAAGGAAAAATGGGCATATAGTTTACCACCACAAGAGAGGATAAACCACCTGATTATTAGACTTACAACTACCTGGGAGTGGCTGCCAACTAACTCCTATGATTTTAAATACATGTAGGCAAGTCTTATGCTTTATGCAAGATAGTTAGACTGTTGTTTATTTAGAAAAAGACTAAGTCCTTAAACACACTCCCTATAATATTAGATCATGTAGGGCATGATTAATGACTTAAATCAAATGCAAAATTTTCATATGTTTTATTTTCAATTTTGGATGATTCATTTAACACAAGCTTGATTTTTTTTAATGCATGAGAAATTAGGGAAAATCAGTATGATGGGAGGTGTGTTTCTACCATGGCTCTCAAAGGTCAAGCCAAGTTCTCTAGCATGGGTGGAAGCCCTCCAAATCAAGAGTGAATCAATATGCTTTTTATGCATGATGTGAGAAAGAAAAGGTAACATTCAACTAAGGGGTTGTTAATTCGTTTATCTTGATTTATAGCTTAAGCTTTAGGTGAGGTTATGAGTTGTATATTTTAAATTCTGAGTTATTTAATTTAGTAGAAGATTTATTTTTTCCTAAGAGCCTAATCGTCATTGAGGCCATACATCAAAGCAAGGAAGAACTTGGAAAATATGCCATCTCTAATGCATAAGCTAAACAAACATCAAATATTTTATAAAGCTACCACAAAAGAATAAGAGGCTAAGTGTGGTCGGGCACCACCGTACAAACCCAAAAACAAGTTGAGTAGCCGAGCTCTACCCCTATACAACCCGGATTACAAATGAATTATAAAAAGGAATTCATGTTATGGGGGGACTTCATTCTTCTTTTCTTCTTCTTTTGGTTCCTTCTTTTGGACGGTTAGAAAATGGATGCTCCAAAGGCTTCACATGGTACATAATATGTGATCCCATAACCAATGCTCATCCTAATCCCCCATAGCAATCATTCCAAAATCCTAATTGCAATTGTACATGAAAAGGGAAAAAGTAAATCTTACTGAAACCTACAAAACATAGATTAACTAAATAAACCACTTAAATCCCAAGCATGTATAAGCATATATTGGACTTAGCAACACATGGGTAATCAAGTCCACCTGGCCTATTGGATTATGCTTAGGGGTATAAGCACCATGCACAATAAAAGCAATTATAGTTTTATTACAGCTCCCCTTAAGCACAATCCCCTACAAAAGATAATGGTTAGACTAAATAATCCTACCATTCATTTTATACGCATACACCCTAAACATCCAGACTTAAAAATCACATCACAAAATAAAAGCAAAACATCAATTGCACCACCCTAACATAAGACTAGAAGTGGTGTCTTAGGCTAATGTGTTTTAAAAGGTTTATGTGGTGTGCTTAGCCTTAAGGTTTAGATTTTCTAAGTTTGAAATTGTTCAACTTAGAGGATGGTTTTAATTAAAGTTTTTTAGTTTATTTGGGTTAATTTATTTGATGATTTGATTTAGTTTGAATGAACCTACTTAATTACTAAGTGTTGTAGAGAGAAGAAAAGAGAAGAGAATTTCTCTTTCCTCCCTACCTTAAGTGATTTCTAAGGTAGATTCATTAATGATTTTTTTTTGTTTAGTGAATGTTTTCTTATGTGTTTTAATTAATCCTAAGTTTAGATTTTCCCTAAACAAATCTATTCAAAGAGAAAGACATTTTAAGATTAAGTAAAGTGAATTACTATCATAAAACACACAACATTTTATTTCTTTCCCACATGTGTATCATGAACATGAATGAATCCTAAGCATATCTTATTAATACATATGATGCAAGTATTTAGCACACCTTAATATTGAATGCTAAGAGAGACTACTTAAGAAAATTTGGAATGTTTCATGTATGGATGACTTTGTTAAGTAGAAGAGAGTGATTCTTTTATCCATTTTTCATATGCACATTTACAAGTATACAAGACATATGTGAGTACGATACCATTTTTAGCACCAGGTGTGTAAGGTACAAGATCTACTTAGGGCTACTTAAAGGCACAACTGGGTTGTCTAGACTAATATACCACTTTTCTTAAATACATGTACATGCACAAAAAGAAATGCATGGAAAGAGAATCATGCAAAGAGTTTATGTTTGTTTGTTAAGTAGAAGAGAGTGATTCTTTTATCCATTTTTCATATGCACATTTACAAGAGTAAAAGACATAAGTGAGAATGGCGTCATTGTTAGCACTAGGGGTGTAAGGTACACGACCTATTTTGGGCTACTTAAAGCCTCATAACTCCGGGATTGTCTAAACTAATATACCACTTTTCTTAAATACATGTGCATGTAAAAAAAGAAATGCATGGAAAGAGAATCATGCAAAAAAGTTTATGTTTGTTTATTTGATTTTGGTTGTTTAATTTATATGTGTGATGTGGAATTCCTTCTTGAGTCATGACATAGGAGTGTATAGGAATAGATTTCAAACAAGTGTCATGTCCTTTCAAATGAACTATACACTTTGCAAATCCTACACAAACCTATGTTAAGAAAGTGAGGAAAAAGTCACATAATAAATTTTATACTATTCACATGCAAGCTCATAAGTACTTATAGATATCATACTTTTCATTTGTAATGTTTTGTTTATAAGTTTTGAAAATAGTTTTGGATTTAGTAGTGATAATAGCCATTCATATCTTACTTTAGCTAAAACATGCAATTTGACATAAAGGAAACTTTTCATTTTAATTTTATTTTCAAAAGATATGAATGCATGATTTTCATATGACATACACATTTAGCATGCTAGGAAAGAAATAAAGTGATGTAAGCATGTAACTTCACCCACCCTAGTTAATTCCTAAAGACAATCTCATGAAGTAAGATCATTTAAAAGAATCAAAAGTTTTTTAAAGAGACTTTCATTTTGTTTTGATTTTGATTTGAATTAGAAAAGTGTGAAAATGTTTTCTAGTCCTAACCCATTTCCACATGTGTGTATTATTTTAGTTTAATTTTTAGGTGATTAGATAAATTTTAAGCTTTGGTTAGGTTAAAGTGTAGATTAAGTTCATTAATTGTCCCTTACCTATTACTTTAACATATTTAATCAAATAATTATGAGCCAATTGATAACATAAAACTACAAGAAATTTAAATCAGTAATGCATCCTAGGAAAGAAAGGTACTTAATGCAATTAGCTCATAATTACTGATTAATTAAGCTAAATAGTTTAATTTAAGTACTTTCATAACCCTTCTCACTCATGTTGATTATGTATGATTTCTTTGAGCTACTTTGGTTATTGAACACCTAAGCATCTGCCCATGAAGGAATTGATTGAGTTCTGGAATGTTCTGAAAATTTTATCAAGTTAATTAAGTAGGTCATTAGTGGATTAGCCCTTAATTGAATTTAGATTAAGGAAGGAAAGGGATTGAGGGAATGACTTGGGCAAAATACCCCAAACCCATTCCATAAACCTCCTCTTCACTTAAATAAAGTTTAATTAAATAAATCAAGGAATTAAACCACTGTTCACATGCTTACATTAAGTGAGTGATTAGGGGTTCATTAATTAATTTTCTAATTAACTTATTAATAAATTCCAAATAAATTAGGAGAGGTATATGTCATCCCACTAAACATGCCTGAGAAGTTTGAAATTAATTAATGAAGTCATTAGGGAGTAATTAGGGTTATTAAGGTTTTAAATAAATCTTAATTAATTAAATTCTACTATTCAAATTCAGTACAAAAATAATTTTATTAGATTCTCCTTTAAATTATCTTTAAAATGAACTTGAGTTTATAATTTTTAGATTTTTCTATAATTAGTTATGAATTTAGGAAGCTTCAGTTGATTTAAGTGATTTTCACAAAATTTGTTAATTTATTTTATTAAAGTAAATCATTTTACACTCAAAATTTAATATCTTCTAATCTAAAAGTCCTTTTGACTTGTAAGTTTTATGCTAGTTATATTTTAACTTTAATTTTAATCTCTGAAAATTTCAACTTAATCTGACATGTATTTTTGGTTTAATTAATGAAATCTGAATTTTACTACAACTCAAATTAAGCCCAAAATATGTAGTAAAATGTGAGGATTTTTGGTTTGCTAGATTTCTCTTGAAAAGACAAATCCAAAGTATTTTATTTTATAACATGGTGAAGCCGTGATTAATAAATGTGGCAATATGACACCACATGGAACTACGCAATTTCATGCATGATACCATGGCATGGTGTCGCGGTGCAAGATGGCGAGAATAATCATGAGCATAGGATCGCGACCGGTTTGCCGGTTTAATCATCGATCGGATGGTCCAGATCAGATCACGTGATCGAGAGGCTAGGATCACGCGTGATCGACATGTGATCTCGCGTTGATCGCACTATGGGATCGGACTATCTAGAACAAATCTAATGATCTGAAGGCCCGGATTGCATGATCCACGCGCGATCCGAGTCATCTGATCCCGAGAACCCTAGGATCGGATGGCTGTTGCTATCCGGCGATCGTGAATAGTAAAAGTAGGGGTATTATGGGAAAATGAGAAATTTTAAGTGAAAACTTATCCAAATAAACTCATTTTAACATCGATTCGCACCAAAAAATTTATATTTTCTAATTGGGATTATTTAAATTAAAAATGTGGATAATCTAGGATAAATTCATAAAAAGTGCACAAAAAACCATCACAAATAGAGGATTCTAATAGACTACTATGTTTCTTGAAAGTTACCTCATTGGGGATGATTTTCAGTGGTGGTGATGACTCGAGCACGTTGTTAAGCAAAGGAAGAGGCCTTGGAATGAGCTTGGATCTTCGCATTCACTTCAAAATGAAGTTTCCATCAGTGAACATCATGTCCACATTAAAATCTACTAAATTTTGGAGTATTTCTCTCCAAAATGAAGTGGGAGTGATTGTCAAATGGTTTGGGAGCTCTAGGAGAGGGAGAATGAGAGGAATGGGTGAATCCTTTAGCCTCTAAAGCCTTAGAATCAAAAGTGAACAAAAATAACACTTTTCTTCAAATTTTTGGCTACAAACACATGTCATCTGGCTTGGGGTGGTTGGGAATGGAAGAGAATCATCCTAGGTGGCTCACTTTGTTGGCGGAGGCATGGAAAGTGGCTACCATGAAGGATAAATGGGTGTCCTAGCCAAGGGAGGTGAGAGTCCTTCATGCCAAGTGTTCCCATGGGAGAGGTGAGGTGATTTCACCTCTCTACGAGTTATGGCTTCCCCAACCACTTCTTGGGTCAGAAAATCAGTGTCCTTGGTGCCTATGTCGACCAACAGATGAGTGCCAAGTGGCCAAGCAAGAGAAATGGCCACTTGGGTAAGTGTCTTTTCTCATGGGATGCCCTTGACCCAAGGGCAAAGTGGTCATTTGATACTAAATTTAATTTGAACAGATTTGAAATGAGTCAATAGTAAGTTGGACCAAATTTCATGTCATTTGAAGTTCATTTGGTTTAATTTGGGTTAATTTGACCCATTTGGTCAAATTGGGTCAAATCAGGTCAGGCTGACCAATTGGTTAAATTAGGTCAAACCAAAAGTTGGGTCAAGTTCAAATGACCATTTGGGTTGTATTAGTTTCAATCAATTTGGTTTAATTTAGATTTAATTTGGATTTTGGCCAATTTGATCCTTTAGGTCACTTTGGGCTAAGTTGACCAATTGACTTAATTCACCAAATTGGCTTGAATCATGGATTGGTTTGGGTTTGGTTGATTATTTGGAATATATTATAAGCTTTGGTTTCAATCAATTTTGGTTTGATTTGATTTTGGCTTGATTTGACCTTTTAGGTAAAGTTGGGTTCATGGTCAATTGGGCTAGGTTGGGTCTAATTGGCCAATTATCAAATTGGGTTTAATTGAGACTTTAGTCAAGTTCAATAATTAATTTGGAGTAAACTTGAGCCATTGGTTGCAATCAATTTAGTTTAGGTTGCAATTTGGCTAGTTTGGGTTCATGTGGGTTAAAAAGTTGACTTGGTTTGACCCAATTCATGACAATTGATTAACCTATGATGATCAACAAACATGACATGAAGTTTTGATTAGCTTAACTCACTTTGATTTGAATAGAATTGGATTTTGATTCATGTAGGTCAAATTTGCCACTTTGGGTCAAGTGAGCTAATTGGGTTTAGTTGGCTTGATAAAGGCTTGATTCAAGTTTGGTTAAACTCATATATGGACTTGTGATGGAAATATAAATCCATTTGCAAGTGATTTGGAGTGATATAGATTTTGATTCATTTGACAATTTGAAGTCAAAAGAGTGATTATGGGTTTGACTTGGGTTAGCTTGATTTTGATTTGATGATTAAAATTTATGTTTATATTTGGATTCATGATTGAAGGATTGATTGAATAATGAAGAAAAATCAAGGGTTTGGCTTGATTTTAGTTTGATTTGGCTATGTTTAAGAATTTGACTTGAAAGGCTTAGGCTGGATTTTGGTTGAATTTGAGTTTGAGTTTTGAATTTGGTTTTGGATATTTAAATTTATATTTCATTTTTATTTGTGAATATAAATGAGAATATAAATGGGTTATGAGAAAATTTCTTGAATTTGAAGTGATTTAGATTTGATTTGATCTAAGTCCATAAGATAGAACTAAAGGGCTTAGGAATTATTTTTGGATTTTGAATTTGGTTATGGATTTCAATCATGGGTTTAAATTATTTGGAATTGATTCATGAGTTTGATTTAGAGTTGATCCATTGAAATTGGTTCAAAGTTTGATTCAGAGTTGAAGTTGATATGGGTTTGGAGTTTTTCTTGAAAGAAGGAAGTGAGGATTTGGTTCAGGCTATAGGGTAGGAAAATTTTCCTAACCCCTAAAGCATAACCTATTCCTATGGCTAAACCTTCTAAGTCTTTAGGGTTATTTTAAGTATTCATATAATCACTAGAAGTGTCTTAAGACTAAGGAACTCTTAATGTCTAAGAGGAGTCATATGTTTAATATGGAGGAGTTGAGAGTACATTTTAAAAATGAGATCAATAAAGGGTGCCCAATAGGTGTGGTGTGACTGACAAGGAAAACCATACATATTGGTGTTGACTGAGATGATCAACAACATCAAATGATCACAAGCACTAACAAAAATGATCTACTCCCAAACCAGAGGTGTAGAAGGAATCCAAAGGGGTAGTCTACCAAACACATAGTAGGACTAGCCAACCAAAGGAGATACCTTTTGGTGTGCAGCAGCTATACTAGGAAGAAAGTGTAGTACACTTACATCCTCCAAAGTAGAGACCGATTCTTTGGGGTGATCTATTTAGACAACAGAGATTGACGGCATTGGTGAATGCCTCTAAGGGACTTAATTCAGCTCAAAGATAGTCAAAATTAATTTTATTTTTTAGTTTATTTTGATGGGTCCCATCGATTTACGCTGGATTGTATTGAGTAGGGGCCATGGTGTCCTTGGGCAAACTTAGATTTACCAATCTAAAGGGAATAGTCTACCAACCACAAGGTAAGACTAACCAACCAGAGGGATGCCTTTTGGTTTATAATGATCAAGTTAGGAAGAAAGTGTGTGGACTCACATCTTTCAAAATAAGGAACCACTAGGGTGGTCGGTTGGCAAGGTAACAAATCAAACCCAACCTAGGGCTGACTATTGAGTGAATGTCATTGGAGACTTAAATTAGCTCAAAGATAGTCAAAAATTAATTTTATTTTTAATTTATTTTGATGGATTCCCTTGGTTTGAGATGGATCACACTGAGAAGGAGCTTATATTAGCCTAGACCTATCTCAAACTTTTTGAACCAATGGGAGTAGCTTCCCAGCCGATAGGAGAACTATCTAACCCAAGGAGTGCCTTTCAGTTTGCAATGATCAATTCAAGGAAGAAAGCTCAGGGACTCACATCTTCCACTATAAAGATCACTGGGGTGATTGGTTGCTTTAGGCAATAAATGGAACCTAACCTAGGGCTGCCTGTCAATTTGTGACAGCCATGCTAGAAAGAATGCATTAGAGTCTTACATCTTCCAAAGCAGAATGACTATAGGGGTAACGCTGTGGCGAAATTGAACCCAACTGGGGAGAGGACCTAGGGATTTATCTCAACTGGGATTAGGCAATTCCTATGGGGGTTACATGCCAAAGATAGGATGCCTACTTGGGAAAAGGGGCCTTTGGGGCTTAAATAATCCATGGGGAATATTTTATTTATTTATTTAGTTTGTTTATCATGGACCACAGTTTGTGAGGGATCAAATTGAGAATGAGCTTATATTGTCTATCTCAAATTCTTGAACAAGGGAGAATGCATCCTCTGAACAAATTCTCCAACCACAAGGGTTACTACTAGGAAAGGGGGACTGTCCAGTCTAAGAGTAACCTGAGTAGTATCTAAATGGGGTCACAAAGGATATTATCCAAATAGAATGCCCATAGGGAGAGGGGCTGCTAAGGGCTTAATCCAAAACCTTGGAGAAGATGACATGGCTAGTCATATATCAAATAGGTACTCGATGGCCAACTCAAGGAGAAAGTGCGGGGACTCACATCTGCCAAGAGTGGTGTATCTATCGAGTGAGTCACTGTCAGCATAGAGAACATCAACCAACCTAAGGTGCCCATCGGTTTGTAATAATCAGCCTAGGAAGAAAGCTCGGGGACTCACATCCTCTTCGGAGACTGGGATCGTATTTCGACGGTGCCATTCAACCTAGGGTGACTACTGAGTGAATGCCACTGGGAAACTTATGATAAATAAAAAGTAGTCAAGAGGAAAGGAGCCTCTTGGGGACTTATCCTAAACCTCAAATATACTCAGCCTAGTCAGTGCAAGATGGCTAGTTCAAGAAGAAAGCTTGGGGACTCACATCTTCTTAAAAAAAGTCAACATGACGTAGCTTACTAGCTGTGCAGTGAAGCCTACTAAACTAGCAAACCGCTCGTTGGTTTGCAATGGCCAGTCAGGAAGAAAATGTGAGGACTCAAAATAGCAAGGTAGTATGTTAGCCCGACCTAAAGCAGCTAATGAGTGAGTGCCACAGGGAGCTTGCTCCCACATCAAAATAGCCTAAGATGAAAAATTTATGTTTGTTTTTGTGTTCATGTTAAAGGGAACAGGATGCCTCTTGGGTTATCTCACATCTATTCTAAACATGTTGGGGAAATTGATGAAATGGTGTCATGAATGGCAGCTACAATTCCACCAAGAAAGGATGCCACTTGGGTTCTCTAATACCTAACTTAGTTGTGCTAGTAGAAATAGGATGCCTCTTGGATTCTCTCACACCTATTCTAGTAGCGCTTAGGAATGTGCTTGTGTTGTAAAGAAGGATAGGATGCCTCTTGGGTTCTCTTACACCTAACCTAAACACGTCATGGCGGATTCACAAGACAAGCAAACAATGCTTGGAACGAAGAGAAGATTGTGATGAATTGGAATGAAATTTTTGTTGATTGATAGAGTTATTTTCAAACATGACTTTTATGGATAATATTTCTTCAAATAGATCCCATTAATTGGAAGCATCGGGTGTTTCCCTTTACAATCAATAAGCTGATAAGATCCTCCTTAGTAATCCTTCTCTGTGACATAGGGGTCTTCCCAAGTGGGTTCAAACTTGACTCCCATCTTTCACTGGAAACAATTGGTCTCCCTAGAATCAGAATAAGTTCTCCTAATTGGAAAATTCTAGGGTGGACCAGCTTGTTGTTAGCTTAGTATAACTCAAGGTTCTAGCATGCCCATAGGCATCTCTCCTACCATAGTGGTTTAAATTGCTTTCCATCCTTCGAAGCACCAAAGTAGGATTTTCAATGATCAAAAGTAGAATCTTAATTTGAAAAGTTTTGAGATAGACTAATTTTGAAAGAGTTTAAACTATCTATATTCAATGTTGATTAAAAGTCTTTCTTCTCTTGGGTTGAACTTTGGAGGCTGCATCTTTGATGTCACTTCAATTTATTTTGGATCTATCTTTATTATCCCATGATGCTTTACTACAAGCCTTAGAGACTCCCCCAAAGTCATCCTAATTGTATGATCTAAGGGATTCAACTTCAGACTGTAGCATCATAACCAATTGAAGACAACTACTCAGATTGTAAAGATGGTCTTCCTTTTTCATGGAGATTAGAGAAAGGCATGACCTTATAATGGTAAACTCAAATGGAAATGATAAGTGCAAATGAATTCTCATCCTCTAGCATCATTCAACCCTGTGGTAAAAATATTCCCGCCTTCATCCATCCTCTTGAAGAGGATAAATAAAAATAAAAATATATGCCTTTTAGTTAGGACACCACGTAGATCCATAGATGTTCTTATTAGGGTGATCGGGTATGACATTGAGGAGAGGTGTACTATCTCAAAAGACAAAATTCACCACTCTACAATGAACCTAATCACCTTAATAATGACCCCTAAGGACAATAGGTTTACATATGTACTAGAGATTCTTCCCCTACTTTACATGAAAAAGTAAAATAGGGTTTATTTTAATATGGGTTCATTAAGTTCCCTATAGGCAAGCCCCCATAGTTAATTGCATCCTAAGGAAGGGAATTCCTTAGGAATACTCTCGATTAAGGTAAATGATCATTGTCTCCAAAGATTTCAATAGGTAGGACAATCGATTAGTTTATTTTTGGAAAATCAAGTGGGATTGATTAAAGAGAGAGAGAGAGTTATTATCGAAGCCAAATGAAGATGAGTATGGGATGTTTAGGATACTAGGAGGCCTAGTAAACATCCCAAACTAACCAATGGTTGGGCTTTATATTTTTGAAATTGAGAGAAATTATTTGTTTGAGTTGAATTTTTATTAGAAGTTTAGGGCTTATAATTCCATGATGCAAGGTCATGGAAATGCTTAAGAGATGAGGATTTATGCTTATATCACATAGAAGGGAGAAGCAACCTCAGAACCTAAATCTAGGGAGCTTCATCGAGGGCCAAGAGCATGATCTAAATCTAAGGTGAAAATGGGTATTTGGTTTTCCTCCATAAGAGAGAACAAACCACCAACCTTGGACTTACACTGGTGTGCAACTAACTCTCTCTTACAATTTTTAAATTTATGTAGGCAAGTCAGATGCTTTATGTAAGATAACTAGGCTGTTATTTATTTTAAAAAGAGACTAAGCCCTTAAACTCACTCCCTAAGAGACTAGATCATGTAAGGGCATGAGAAATGACCTAGATCTAATGCAAAATATATTATATTTTGTTTTCATTTTTGGACAATCATTTGACTCAGGCTTATAGGATTCATATACCTAATGCATGAGAAGTAAGATTATTGGCCAAAAATAGCAAGAAGGGGGAGGTGTGTTTCCACCATGGCTCTTAAAGGTTAAGTTTCTCTACCAAAGGTGGAAGCTCTCAATCGAGTAAAATAATATGCATTTGTGCATGATGTTACAAAAGAAATGCTCATCCAGCTAAGAGATTGCTAATTCTTTTATCTTGGTTTTAACTTAGGCTTTAAATGATGTTATGTGTTATTTATTTATAATTCTGACTTGATTAATTTGGTAGAGGATTTTTTTTTCTAAGAGCCTAATCATTATCTAGGCCATACATCAAAGCAAAGAAGAAACTAAGAAAACACATCATCTTAATGCATAAGCTAAACAAAACATCACACATTTTATAAAAGCTAATAAAAGAATAAGGCTATTAGATTTGGGGCACCCATTGCACAAACCCCTGAAAATAGATTTGGAAGCCGTGGGTCTTCAACCCATTCTTCTTCTCTTCTTTTCTTCTTTTGGTTTGGAAGGTTGGAATGTGGATACTCCAAAGACTTCACATGGTACAAAATATGTGATCTTATAACCAATGCTCATCCCAACCCCACTTAACAATCATTCTAAAATCTTAATTATAGAGGTACATGAAAAGGGAAAATGTAAATCTAACTAAAACCTGTAAAATAGAGATTAGATAAACAAACCACACATTCCCAAGCATGTATATAAACAAATTGGATTTAGCACCCCACACATAGGTAACCAAGTCAACCTGGCCTATTTTGAATTATGCTTATGGGTATAAGCAACCCACATAGAAAAAGCAGTTACATTTTTATTACAGCACCCCTTAAGCGCAATCCCCTATAGTAAACAATGATTAGACTAAATCATTCAACCATTCATTCTATGCTCATACACCCTAACATCCAGACTAAAATATCACATCATAAAATAAAAGTAAACATCAAATCATGCACCGTCCTAACATAGGACTAGAAGTTGTGACTTAGCCTAATGTGTGTATCATGTAAGGTTTGTGTGGTATGCTTAACAAGGCTTTAAGGTTAAGAATTTCTAAGTATGAATAGGCTCAACTTAGAAGGGTGGTCTCATTTAAGTTATTTAGTTGATATGGGTTAATTTTATTTGGCATTTGGTTTGGTTTAAGTGAACCCTACAGTTAATTACTAAGTTTTAAAGAGATGGAAAAAGGAAGAGAACTTCCCTTTCCTTCCCTACCTTGAGTAATTTTCAAAGTGGATTCATATTTGATTTTGTTTAGTGAATATTTTATTATGCATTTTAATTAATCTTAAGTTTAGATTTTCTCTAAAAAACCTATTCAAAAAAAGGCATTTAAGATTTAATAAAGTGAATTACTATCACAAAACACAACATTTTATTTCTTTCCCACATGTGGATCATGCACATGAATGAATTCTAAGTATATCTATACGTGCGATGCAAGTATTTAGCACACCGTATTAATGAATGCTAAAAGAGGTTGCTTAAGGAAACTTGGAATTTTTCATGTGTGCATGATCTTGTTAAGTAGAAGAGAGTGATTCTTTTATCCAATTTTAATATACACATTTACAAGTATAGAAGAAAGAAGTGAGTACGATGTCATTACTAACCAGAGGAGTAAGGTACATGACCTACTTAGGGCTCCTTAAAGCCTCACAACCCCGGAGTTGTCTACACTAATATACTACTTTTTTTTAAATACATGTGCATGTACAAAAAGAAATGCCTGGAAAATAATGCTAAGAGAGTTACTTAAGAAAATTTGATTGCTTTATGATGCATGATTTTCATTAAGTAGAAAAGAGATTTTCTTATCCATTTTTCACATGCACACATGTATGTATGAAAGGCATAAGTGAGTCTGGTATTGTTAACGTGTGTAAGTAGAACTTAGGTCTACTTAAATCCACAAAACTCTGGGGTTTTCTAGACTAATATACCATTTTCCTTAAATACAAGCATGTGTACAAAAGAAATGAATGGAAAAGAAAGATACAAAAGTTTGTATTTATTTATTTGATTTTTTTATGCAATTTATATGTGTGGATGTCCTTCTTTAAGTATAGCATATGAATGAATATAGAGTTAGGCAAGTGTTATGTTCTTTTCAAATGAACTACATACTTTGCCAAATCCTATTCAAAATTATGCAAAAAAGAAAAGAGAAGGAAACGTACACTATGCACATCTTCATATTTATATCCACATGCAAGCTTATAAATAATTATAAGTAGAACAATTTCAATTTTAGTTATTTGATTTATAGATTTTGAAAATAATTTTGAATTTAATAGTGATAGTATCCACCCATATTTTTACTTTAGCCAAAACATGCAATTTGACATAAGAAAAATATTTCATTTTTAAATTTGATTTTAGAAAAGCGTGAATGTATGAAACCCATATGACATATACATTTAGCATGCTAGGAAAGAAATAAAGTGATGGAAGCATGTAATTTCATTCACTCTAATTAATTCTTAAAAATAATCTTATGAAGTAAGATCATTTAAAGAGAATCAAATGCTATTTAAAGAGACTTTCATTTTGTTTTGAGTGTGATTTGAATTAGGAAATGTGAGAAATTACCCATTGCCACAAATGTGTATTTTATTTTAATTTTTAGGTGATTAGATTAATTTTATGCTTTGGTTAGGTTAATGTGTAGATTAAGTTCATTAATTACCATTACTTATACCACTTTAACATATTTAATCAAATAATTATGAGCCAATGTATAACATAAAACTACAAGAAATTTAAATCAGTAATGCATCCTAGGAAAGAAAGGTGTCTGATGCAATTGGCTCACAATTAATGATTTATTAAGCTAAAGGATTTAATTTAAGTACTTTCATAACCCTTCCCACATATGGGCTAAGTATGATTTCCTTAAGTACTTAGGTTATTGAACACCTAAGCATCTACTCAAGAAGGATTGATTAAGTTTCTAGATTAATTTTGGTTTTGAGAATTTGATTTGATTAATTAAGTAGTTGATTAGTGGATTAACCCTTAATTAGATTTAGAATTAAGGAAGAAAGGGGGTTTAGGGAATAGCTTAAGGAAAATATCCCAAAACCATTCCATAAACATCCTAATCACTTAAATAATGTTTAATTATCTTAATCAATGAATTAAATTACTATTCACATGCTTAATTAACATTAATTACATTAAGAGAGTGATTAGGGGTTCATTAATTAATTTTCATGATTAACATATTAATAATTTCCAAGAAAATTAGGGAAGCAGAAGTCATCTCACTAAATATGCTTGACAAAACTTGGAATTAATTAATGAATTCATTAGAGAGTAATTAGGATTATTAAGTTTTCACAAATATCCTAATTAAGGAAAATCTACTACTCAAACTCAATTAGAAACAATTTTATTGGATTCTCCTCTCAATTATCTTTAAAATGAACTCGAGTTTGTATTTTTGGATTTTTTTTTTCTATAATTAGTTATGAATTTAGAAAGTTTCAATTGATTTAAGTGATTTTTATGAACTCCTATTAATTTATTATATTAAATTAAATCATTTCACACTCAAAATTCAATATCTTTAAATCCAAAGTTCATTTTGACTTCAAATTTTTTTGGTCGGTTTGTTTTAAAATCAATTTTAATCTCTGAAAATTTCAACTTAATCTCACATGTATTTTTGGTTTAATTAAAAAAATTTGATTTTACTAAAATTGAAATTAAGCTCAAAATATTCTGTAAAATTTAGGGATTTTGGGTTTGTTGGATTCTTCTTAAAAAGGCAAATCCAACGAGCCCTTTTTTGCAATATTTCGTTAAGTATTTTATTTTCTATGAATTTTTGAAGTTTTTGGTGATTTAAAGTAATTTTTTAAATAAAAAAATTAGAATTTTGAATTTAGCACATTTAGCCCTCGGTCGACATGGCAACACGGTACCGCGGATTCGTCGATTGCACCAGCGCTCAACCATTTGGGCGAAAGAACAGTCAACGTGGAGTGACCCGCGGTTTGCTCTAGACCTCCGATCGCAAATCGGATGGTCCATATCAGATCGTAGATCAGATGGTCCATATCAGATTACATAATCTATAAGCCAGGATCACTTGATGCATGATTTTAGCCATCCTATCGCGTGAACTGTGCGATCGGATGGTCCAGATTATAATAGGCGATCCAAAAGCCCTGATCGCGTGCCCATCTGATCCCATGAACCATGATATCAGACGGTGGCTACTACTCACTGGTGATGAACACTAAAATCTGAGGGGTTTTTTGAAAAAAAATGAAGGATTCTAAGTGAAAACTTGTCCAAATGGCTCATTTTTGTACTGATTTGCACCAGAAAAATTCTATTTTCTAATTGGGATGATTTAAAATAAAAAAATGTGGGATTATCTAGGGTATATTCCTAAGAAAAAATATGTAAAAACCATCACAAAATGAGGGATCTTGTGGCCGGCTATAGTTTTTGAAGGTTTCCTCACCGGGGATGATTTTAGGTGGCGGTGATTACTCGAGCGTGCTGTTGAGTGAGGGAAGAAGCTTTGGATTGAGCTTAGATCCTTGCCTTCACGTTGAAATGAAGTTTCCTCGGTGATGACCATTTCCTCACCGAAATCCACTTAGTTTTGAAGTATTTCTCTCCAAAATGAAGTGGGGGGGGGATTGCCAATGGCTTTGAGAGCTTTAGGAGAGGGAGAATGAGAGGAATGGGTGTTTTCTTCAGCGTCTAAAGCCTTGGAATCAAAAGTGAATGAAAATCAACCTTTTGTTTAAATTCTTGGCTCCAAACTCATGTCATTTGGCTTGGGGTTGTTGAGAATGGAAGAGAATCATCCTAGGTGGCTCCCTATGGTTGGCTAAGGCATGGAAAGTAGCTGTCATGAAGGACAAATGGGTGTCCTAGCCAAGGGGAGGTGAGAGTCCTTCATGCCAAGTGTTCCAATGGGAGAAGTGAGGTGATTTCACCTCCCCATGAGTCATGACTGCCCCAACCATTCCTTGGGTCAGAAAATCAGTGTCCTTGGTACCTTTGTGGACCATTAGATGAGTGTCAAGTTGCCAAGAAAGATAAATGACCACTTGGGAAAGTGTCTTTTCTCATGGGATGCCCTTGTCCCATGCCATAGTGGTCATTTAGCATTGAATTTAAGATTTAAAATGATTCAAAAGTAAGTTGGACCAAATTTTATGTTATTTTAAGTTCATTTGGTTTAATTTGGGTTAGTTTGACCCATTTGGGTCAAATCGGTCAAAATGAGTTAGGTTGATCAATTGGTCAAATTGGGTCAAACCAAGAGTTGGGTCAAGTTCAAATGACTACTTGGAGTATATTGGTTTCAATTGGTTTTAATTTTATAGTTTGGCCAATTTGATCATTTAGGTCAATTTGGGCTAAGTTAACCTATTTGACCCAATTGACCAAATTGGCTTGAATCATGATTTAGTTTGGGTTTGGTTGATCATTTGAAATATATTGTAGGCTTTGGTTTGAATTAATTTTGGTTTGGTTTAATTTCAAGTTGATTTGACCTTTTAGGTCAAGTTGAGTTCTTGGTCAGTTGGGCTAGGTTAGGTCTAGTTGGCCAATTGGTTAAATTGGATTTAATTGAGGCTTTGGTCAAGTTTAATAATTAGTTTGGAGTGAACTTGAGCAATTGGTTGCAGTTAATTTAGTTTTGATTACAATTTGGCTAGTTTGGGTTCATGTGGGTTAAAGGGTTGACTTGGTCAACATACTAGGTTGACTTAGTTTGACCCAATTCATGACAATTGATTAACCAATGATAATCAACAAACATGACATGAAATTTAACTTTCATTTGAATTGATCTAGATTTTGATTAATGTAGGTCAAATTGGCCACTTTAGGACAAGTGAGCCAATTGGATTTAGTTGGCTTGATCAAGGCTTGATTCAAGTTTGGTTGAACTCACATATGTATTTATGATTGAAATATAAATCCATTTGCAAGAGATTTGGAGTCAAATGGGTTTTGATTCATTTATCATTTTCAAGTTCAAAGGATGAACATGAGTTTGACTTGGGTTTGATTTATGTTTATATTTGGATTCATGATTGAAGAATTGATTAAATCATGAAGAAAAATCAAAGTTTTGGCTTGATTTTAGTTTGATTTGGCTAAGTTCAAGAATTTGACTTAAAAGGCTTAGGTTAGATTTTGGTTGAATTTGAGTTTGAGTTTTGAATTTGGTTTTGGATATTTGAATTTATAATTCATTTATATTTGTGACTATAAATGATAATATAATTGGGTTATGAGAAAATTTCTTGAATTTGAATTGATTTGAATTTTATTTTGAGTTGAAGTTGATAAAAGTTTGGAGTTGATTTGAATTTGACTTGAAGGAAGGAAGTGAGGAGTTGGTTCAAGCGATAGAGTAGGAAAATTTTTCAACACCCCTAAGGCATGACCTAATCCTATGGCTAACTATTCTAAGTCTTTAGGGCTAGGTTGAGTGTCCACCTAATCACTAGATGTGTCTTAAGACTAAAGAACTCTTAAAGTCTAAGAGAAGTCCTATGTCTAAGATGGAGGGGTTGAGAGCTCATCCTAAAAATTAGGTCAACAAAGGGCGCCTAATAGGTGTGGTGTGATTGACAAGGAACATCGTATTGAAATGATCAACGACGATCACAAGCACTAATAGAGACAATCTACTCTTAACCTGAGGTGTAAAAGGAATCCAGAGCTTAGTGCAATGTGGCTTTACTCATGTAAAAGACATAAGAGCTGGAAGGTGGAATCCACTAGAGATAGAGTATGTGAACCTTTCACTAGGGAAACAGGTTAAAATCATCCACAAGGGGATGAGAGGTTTGATTTGATTTGAGTCTTGCTAGGGAGAAATTTGATTTGAGCTATTAAGTTCCGTTGGGGAAGAGGGTTGAATTTGTTTCTATTTATTATTTATTTAATTGTGTTTGTTTTGACTCCAGTGGTGATAGAAAAGTGGACTTTCCACTAGGGAGGCAAGTTCAAGTCATCCACAAGGGAGGGGTTGTGAAATCCAATGAGGGATTAGAATTCTAAGTCTGGGAAGCTAGAAAAATTTGCATCTCGAGGAGGAGCAAAAGATCTAATTTGGATTAATTGATTATTTTTGTTTTGTTTATTTTACTCCACTAAGTGAGGAGGGTTTAATTTATTTTAGATTTTTAATTTTGGATCTTGAAATAGACTCTGTTGGTTTAAGATGGATCGTACTGAGTAGGAGCCATGGAGGCCTAGACCTAACTCAGATTTACCAATCCAATCTACGAAACACATAGTAGAACTAACCAACCAAAGGGGTGTCATTGATTGCGATCTAGGAAGAAAGCATAGTAGACTTACATCCTCCAAAGTAGGGACCAATTGCTAGGGTGATCTATTGGCAAAGTAATAGATTGAACCCAACCTAGGGCTGACTATTGAGTGAATGCCACTGGGAGACTTAGATCAACTCAAGGATAGTGAATATTAATTTCATTTTTTAGATTTATTTTGATGAATTTCATTTGTTTATGATGGATCATACTAAGAAGAAGCTTATATCAACCTAGACCTATCTTAAATTTACTAAACCAAAGGGAGTAGCTTCTCGGCACCGATGGGAGAACTATCCAACCAAAAAAGTGCCTTTCGGTTTGCAATGATCAATTGAAGGGAGGAAACCTCGGGGAGTCACATCTTCCACTACAAAAAACCACTAGGTGATCGGTTGCTTTGGGCAACAAGTTGATCTTGAACTAGGTTGCCCATCGCTTTGCGATAATCATGCTAGAAAAAAAATGCGTCATAGTCTTACATCTTTCAAAGCAGAATGACTACTGGGGTAACCTACTTGTAGCAAAATAGATTGAACCTGACCTAAGGGAGACTACAGAGTGAGTACTCTGACTCAGAGATTTATCTCAACTCAGGTAGTCACGCAATTCTTATAGGGGGTTTTGCTGACATTGCCCTAAAGATAGGATGCCTACTTGGGAAAAGGACCCTTTGGGAACTTGAATTCCTAATCCACATGCGAATTAAATTTTTTTATTTTGTTTAGTTTGTTTACCACAAACCCTGTTAGTTTGTGAAGGTTCAAATTGAGAAGGAGCTTATATTAGCCTATCTCAGATTTACTGAACCAAGAGAGAACTTGTGCATCCGCTAAACAAATTCTCCTACCACAAGGGTGGCTACTAGGAAAGGGGGACTACCCAATCCAAAAGTAACCCTGGTAGTGTCTAAATGCGGTCGCAAAGAACGTGATCCAAATAGAATGCCAGCAGGGAGAGGGGCCGCTAAGGGCTTAATCTGAAACCCTGGAAAAGCTGACATGGTTAGTCATATATCAAATAAGTATTCGGTGGCCAACTCAAGTAGAAAGTACGGGGACTCACATCTGCCAAGAGTGGTGTATCCACCGGGTGAGTCGCTGTCAGCATAGCGAACGTCAGCCAACCTAAGGTGCCGGTCAGTTTGCAATAATTAGCCTAAGAAGAAAGCTCGGGGACTCACATCCTCTTATAGCAGAACTGATTATTGGGATAGTCTGTCATCGGCTCGATAGGTGCTATCCGACCTAGGATGACTACGGAGTGAATGCTACTAGAGGACTTATCCTAGATCTCAAATATACACAACCTAGTTAGATCATGATGATTAGTTCAAGAAGAAAGCACGGAGACTCGCATCTTCTTAAATAAACTCAACATGGGGTAGCTTACTAGCTGGGCAGTAAAGTCTATCATACTAATGAGGCGCTCATTGGTTTGTAATGATCAAGTTAGGAAGAAAGAGCGGGGACTCACATCCTTCAGTAAATGACCACTGGAGTGACATACTTGTGAGGTAGCATGTAGACCTGACCTAGAGCAGCTAATGAGTGAGAGCCACATGGGGCTTGCTCCCACATCAAAGTATCCCGAGACAAAAGATATGTATTTATTTATTTTCTTATGTTAAAGTGAATAGGACATCACTTGAAACATGCTTGGGGAATTTGATGAAATGGTGCCCAATGACATGACAAAAATTCCCACTAGAGAGGATGCCGCTTAGGTTCCCTTATACTTATAATTATGCTGATCAAAATAGGATGCCTCTTGGGTTCTCTTAAATCTATTTTAATAGCACCGGAGATTGTGTTTGTGTTGTGAAAGAGGGATATGATGCCATTGGGGACTCTTACAACCTTCACTTCACACGGATTAGATAAGCAAACAACACTTTGAAAGAAGAGAATATTTTGATGAAATGGGATCAAATTTTTTACTGATTAATGGAATTATTTTCAAACACAATTTATTTCATGGGTAATATTTCTTTAGATAGAGCCCATTAATTGGAAGTATCTGGTGTTCTCTTTTTTAATCAATGAGCCAATAAGATCCTCCTTGGTAGGCCTTCTCTATGACATAGGGGCCTTCCCAAGTGAGTTCAAACTTGCCTCCCATCTTTTGATGGGCAACAATTGGTCTCCTAAGGACTAACACAAGTTCTCCTACTCAAAAAAGACCTAGATGGACCAACTTGTTGTGAGCTTGAATAATTTTGGCCTTGTAAAACTCAAAGTTCGCAGTGGCGACTCTCCACCAAACCTTCAACCTCTTCTAATCGCAACTTTGCATTATGCTCTATAGTGATCTTGCCACCCAATGTTATCTTTAGCGGTGAGAGTTGAACTTCTAAAGGTAGAATAGCTTCAGACCCATACACTAAGGAAAATGAAATAGATTGAGTTGGAATTCGGTATGTGGTGCAGAACAAGATTTCAACCAACTGCTCGTTCCACTACTACTTGTTCTTGTCAAGAGTCTTCTTTAGTATTTGGATGAGAGTTTTGTTGAATGCTTCAGCCAAGCCATTTGCTCTGGAGTAGTAGATGGTGAAGTATCTCTAATATATACCATGTCTTCTGGCAAAGCTATTGATTTTAGTGTTTTTGAATGTAGTACCATTATCATATATAATTCATCAAGGAACCCTGAATTTATATATGATATGGTTCCTAAAAAATTGAAGCACATGCTAAGCTGTGACCTCTCTGAGTGAGATTGCCTCTACCCACTTGGAAAAGTAATCGGTGGCAGTTAAGATGAACCGATGACCCTTAGACTAAGGAGGATCAATTAGACTAATAATATTGGTGCCCCAACACTCGAATGGCCATGAAGCCATTATAGGGTGTAGAATATTAGGTGGTTGATGTAAGACCACAGCACGTACGCATATCCTAGCTACATCCATGCAATTTGTAATCATCGAGGGCCAGTAGTATCCTAGTCTCTTGATCTTCATCTTCATCTTTGGATTGGATTGATGTGCTCTGCATAGACCTGAATGTACCTCGATTACAATGCCATGGGCTTCATGTTTGTCTAAACAACGTAACCACATCCGTGAAAAAGCGTCGGTATAGGGTGACATCAAGAGCATAGAGAGCTCTATTTCACCGATGAGCTTGTGACTTTTCTTGAGGTAGTTTGCCAGTGTCCAAATAGTCTATGAATGGTTGCCTCCAATCCATTATCCTTATAAGCAACAAAACCTCTCCTTCAAGAGAAAGTCTCGATGAGTTCAGCATCAATAAGGGATAGGACTTGTTTATTTTGGACCCTTATTGAAATGGACTCATCTTCCGCATGCCAATTCTTTGGCAAGGTTAAAAAGCATTCTGCATTCTCCGGGAACCTTGTAGATGGTAACTTAAGGGATTTGGACCAAACTTCATGGTATACTCATGGTAATGATGAAGCTTGTGTTTGAGAACCTTTTAGGACCCAACAATCTAATTGATGACCAACTAAGAATCCCCAAAGATGTTAATGCTCTTAACATTAATAGTGATGGCTAACTCCAGACTAACAATCAAAGCCTCATACTAAGATTCGTTGTTGGTGGAGGGGTTAGAAAGATAGTATGAGAATCTTATCATCGCAGCCTAGAGTTAGAGAACTATTCTTCTTTCCTAGAAGAGATGGTGCTTACCCTTTATGAAAAGAAGCTGCACCATCAAAATACATCTCCTAATGGTGATTGTTAACCTCCCCTAAGTTCATGATTTGTTCATCAAGGAGATTGCCACTAAGCGGAGTCAGCAAGAAGTGGGTGTGGTGCTAAGAAATCCACTAGTGCTTGTACTACACGTAGGTGCAATATAATATCGTGAGGATCATGGACCATGGTGCCAAACATCCGGATAGCATTGCCCATGTTATGAGATACTGCAGTGGATTAGTTATGGAAATCAAGTTCACCTTATGAGAAAGCATATAGTGTCGTAGCTTTTGAGAGGCAAAGATCAAAGCTAGGCAATGTTTCTCAATAGGTGGATAGTTCCCTTCAGCAGGAATTAGACGATGACTAAGGTAGTTGAGAGCACTTCTTTCCCTTCATCATTGGCTTGGGCTAACAAAGTGCTGAGAGTGTCGTTCAATGCAGTAGTGTAGAGGATGAGTGGTCGCGGATTGAGGAACTGTGGTTTCACCAAATATTGCTTGATATCTTCAAAGGTATGTTGACACTTGTCAAGCCACTTGAACTTGGCATCTTTTTTGATAAGTGCTGAGAATGGCTTGCATCTCCCTGATAGGTTGGAAATAAAGCATCTTAGATACCCTAGCCATCCTTAGAAAGATCTTAGTTGAGTTAAACTCTTAGGATATGGCATTTCTAAGATAGCTTTAATCTTTTCTAGATCTATTTCTATTCCCCGGTGTCAGATAATAAGCCCAAAGAATTTCTCTGAAGCTACTCCGAATGCACACTTCAGGAGATTCATTTTGAGGTTATATTATCTTAACTGTTCAAAATCAACTCTCAAGTCAAAGAGATCTTCTTTTCTCTGACAACTAGATCATCAACATAACACTTAACCTGATGATGGATGAGTTCGATGAAGATCTGAGTCATGGCCCATTGGTATGTAGTACCAATATTTTTAAGGACGAAAGGCATGACCCTATAACAATAGATTTTGATCGGGGTTCGAAAAGCAGTGTTTCTTTCATCCTCGGGGGCCATCTTGATTTGGTTATAGGCACATGACCCATCCATAAAGGAGAAAACTACATGTGATGAGGCGATGTCCACCATTAATTCTGGTATAGGAAGAGAAAGCTCATCCTTAGGACATGCCTTATTTAAGTCCCTAAAATTAATGCATATGCAAATTTGGTCATTCTTCTTATTGCGACATTGGCTAACTAGGTAGGATATTTTTCTTCCTTGATGAAACGAGCATCGATCCGTTCCTTCACTTCAAAATGACCCATTGTTCAATATCTAATCGCATGCATCTAGGAGCTTGCTTGATAGGGTTAGCGCTAAGATCTATTGCTAGCTTATGGACTATTATGTCAGGAGATAATCTAGGCATCTCTTCATAACTTTGCAAAGCGCTTTAAACTAAGTCAATAGCCTAACTAAGTCATTGGTTTCTTCTTCATTCAAAGAACAACGTTGTATGTCGCATAGATTTTCTTCTATTTAGATTGATTTTTTTAAGCTTGTCAATCATTGAATGGATCTCCTCTTCAAATTATGGTAGTGAATCTTTGATTTAAAGATCATCCGATTATCGAGGTTTCTAAACACACATTCTCATAAGAGTTGGTGTTGTGTGAAAAGAGCCTATCAGACTCCAAATGATTGGTAACAACTAAGTAGTAATTGTCATCAACCCATTGTACCAAATCATAATCCTGCTCTTGATTGTGCTTCCCTGCCTGTATTGTTCCACAGCTTTTCAAAATACTATGATCTGTACCTGGACTATGTATGAGGAACCAAACTTTTTTGTATAAGATTATGAACACAAGGCGAGTAGAAGTCAAATGGTAATTCCATTAATTCTTTATATGAACTCTCCTCAAGTTCTACATCAACTTCAGGACTTGAAAAGGATGATCCCAAAAAGAATCTCTTTGGCTTCATATCACTACAAGACTTAGGGGCTTCCTTAACTAATAAACCTTCAACTTTTTGGGGTGAAAGTGAGGTTATAGTTAACGTTCCCAACTGTCTTATAGTTTTACATACATCTGATTTGAATACTTTACTTTGTCTGGAAGCCCAGTCTTTGTCGATGTCTGGCTCAAGTGTCACCTCCAATGAAACTGCTGAGAGGGGTTGGCAGGTATGCTAATCACATTAGACTCATCCTTCGAGCTGGATTCTAAGTCTATGTGAATATTAGGGGTACTCCTATGAATTGTAACATAACTCTTGTTGGCTGATGGCCAACCATGGGGTCTTCCACCTCTTGAACTGCCTCTATTTTTACCTCTCCATCTACTTGGTAGAGGTTGGGTCATCCTACCCACATGTCCATATGAAAGAATGAACTGAGGAATGTGATATATATATCTTCTACAATTCCCCTTTCCTGTTCAGCTGGATTTTCATTTTTCTTTTCTTTTGGCTTTTCTCTTTCTTCTTTTTTCTTTTTCTTTTGCTTTTGAATTTAGGTTTTGTCTAAGTTTATGAGAAAGGGGTTTTGAGAAAGATAATGGGTCATCCTCAAATATCTCAACATCTCTAATTGAAAATGGCTTTTCATCTCCTTTCATACAATCCTCGCCTCATCCTTCCCACTTGATGCATAGAGGATGGAATTATCTTCGATGTATCTAAGGCCCTGCGAGCAAAGAGATAGATGAATGTATTCGAATCAATTATGTAAAACTTGGCTTCAGTCTTCCATAACTATCTCTAAAGGTAGATGGAACTTGAAGCTCGCCTTGTTCATTGAATCCTCTCAACATCATCCCATCTCGAGTGTGGAGATGTTGATCTTCAAAAAGACAAGGGTCTTTAGGCTCATAATGTTCACCAATGCACCTGGATCAATGATAACTCTGGTAAGTTTGAATCTGCTCATGTCAACTGTAATACAGAGAAGACAGTTATGCTCAAAGTCCCCCAAAAAAAGGTCTTCATATGTGAAAGTGATCCACTGAGCTTCTCTAAAATAATGTGCCTTCTCACTAATAGCGTTCAGCTAAGCTAAGCATATCTCAGGATCAAGGCAAGCCTTGATTAATGATTCCCTCATCTCTTTGGATAAGACAAGGGCATCATATATACTTAGCTTCGATGGAAACTTTCTTAGATGAGAGAGGACATTGTTGATGTAGAACATTGTGAGGATCCAAAAATGAAAGCTCAAGGTCCATTTACAAGATCTCAAGCTAAAGCCTAAGAAAATTCAAGAAAGAAGAAGGCTTAGCACATTAGCCTGCTAAGGCCCATTTTATGATTTCAACTTTTTTATTTATGTAATTTTTAATTTCCTTCTAGAAAATCCATGTTTAAAATTTTTCATTTAAAAATTCAAAGCATGACATGTGAGGTGGTTGAATCCATATAAATAATAGCATGTGAAATGGGTGGATAGCATAAAATACTGAGGCAATTTAATACTTCACATTAATTGGCCACCCACCTTTCCCTCCATATTTTGAATTCTTTTCTTTCGAAAGATGCTTGTAATGGCTATAAATAGCCCATCTTACTAGAATGAAGGAGATCTTTTGGCAATTACAAATTATTAAGTTATTCTTGTGGTTTGAGAGCTTGGCCAAAGCTTGGCAATCCTTAGTGGGACTAGTTATCCAACATATCTTCTTCCCTCACCTCCAATACTCATGTTCTCTCAATCTCATCAAAAGAAAGAACGCTCACTTCCATCCATTGTAGTCCACCTTGGGCTGATTCTCCACAAGCATATCCAAGGGTGGAGCATCCTATGGAGGGGCTTCTTGATCCTCTAAACTAATGACTTCTTTCCCTCTATCTTGAGGTGCTACTTTAGGAGGTAGAACCTTGTCACTATGGAGGTTGACTTCAGTGATCTCTTGTGGTAGGGTAATGGAAGATTCTACCTGCACGTCAAGATCACCAATAGCTTCTCCTATGGGACCCTCATAATTGGACGATTCCAAGTCTATCTCAAGAGGTGAACCCGTAGTATTTAGAGTAGGAAAATCTAACTCTAAATCGAAAAGAGAAAGATCAGAATTGTTATAGTTATTGTTTAGACTTGAAGAGTTATTTAGAATACATTTAGAAAACTCATCAGAAGTGACACATATACAATTCAAGCTAGCTTTATTCTTCAATTTCTTAGATTTGATAGGAGGTACAAAGTAGAAATCAAGTAAAGTAACAGGGGTGAGGGATTTGAATCTCATCTATAGATACAAGCTATCTACTAGTAGAAGAATAACTAGATGAAATAGTGGTAACTGTTAATGTGGTAGCTACAACGGTGGACTGGAGGCTAGACTAGGTCGCTGGTTACTCTATTGGGTTATCCCGGCGCACATGTTACTACTGCTGCTGCTGAGCTCCCTCTTTCCTTGAGTTGGCTCTCGTAACTTGCAAACCTTTCTTGATGTTAGAGATTTAAGTCAATCGTGCACATATAAGGAAGTTTCTTGATTTTCAGATAATTTTCTTGGGAGGTTTTGATAAAGAGATATCCCAACCTTCTTTGGTTTTGAAGGATTGCGCTTATCCCTAAGGATTACCCTAATAGAACTGGATGCGATGTTCAAGCCAGTCTTGAAGCTATGTTCAAGCCGCCCTTGAATGTAAAGCAATCCTTCAAAATATGACCTAGCATGCGATGTTAGGGGCAAAGTTAGGATCATTACTTTTGCTCACTTCCTCCAGCCTTTTAGGTTTGGGTAGCTGAAAGTCATATTTTTTAAGAGATTCTTAAAGATTTTCCTAACTACCTCACTCTTAAATGAATATGGGTTTTTTAGTTTATCCATAAGAGTATGTGGAAGGTAGCTACCTAGCTGTGGGTATGTGTACTACTGCAGATGATGATGTCAGGAGGAGGTAGTGCAAGCCATGGAGGTTGCTATGGCTGAGGGTTCTATGGTGGTATCAAACTGCTCTCTAGCTAACTGTTTCCCCTTATCTACTACTATCACTACCCCGGGCTTCTTCTCATATATCTTTTGCGGCTTTGGCTTTGTTGGTAGATTTGGAAAATGTAACTATTTGGCTTCTCCTTGTAAGCTACCCGCCTTGTTGATTAATTTCTCAAAAGTTTTGATGGTGAAAACTTTGAGAATGAAGGAGACTGGGCCATGGATATTCTTAAGTAGAATCTCAATGGCATGTTGTTCAGAGAGCTGTCGATCACATTCCATGCTCAAACTATGCCATCTGAGAATGTAATCAACAAGGGACTCACCATAGTTTTGTTGAGCCACAACAAGATTGCCAACAATGACCCTTTGCTGAGCTCCAACAAACCTCTTGATGAAGAGTTGCCCCAACTCAACAAAAGTCATTACTGAACTATTGGGAAGTTCAGCATATCAATCAAAAGCTATCCCTGCTAAGCTACTGATGAAGAGATGGAAGAGTAAAGCATCACTACCACCAGGGTTGCAACAACTAGCTCTAAAATATGTGATGTTCTACCTCGGGTTCCCACTACCATGAAAACCCTTAAGATATTAGATTGCATCAAATTCCTCTGGTAGGGATCTACCCTTTGGAACTAAAGATCCTTCTCAGGCTCAAGCCAAAGCTTCCTTCACCTACTGCTCAACCATGGACTTGATATCCTTTTCCTGTATGGAGGTACTATCCACTACCTTCCTATTCATGTTGGTGTTACCTTGCTCTACTAGAGGAGAAGTCTTGGTTGGGTCCAAGACATGCACCAACTCTAGTTGACTAGTATCAGCTGTGGTTGAACTGGTTGGGCTTGGTTTTGTAATACTAAGATAGCTACTAACAGATCTTCAAGCCTCTTTTCCATCCTTTCTATCTTTTCATCCTTTTGTTTGATCTGTGTTAGGAGGTGTTAGGTTGAGTGGTTGTGTCTTCCTGTTTAAGCTCAACACTTTCCATAGTTTGATGCTCTCTGAGGAGAGATCCCCTAGTATCTACCATGCAAACCCCTGCCGAGTCTCCCAACAAATCATCTTCGTTGGGATCAAAGCTGATCCTTTCCTCATCAGACCAATCATATCTTATTATCTCCTTCTTTTCATGAAATAGTGAGCTACTATGTCATCTAAAGAACAATCTATCGAGACTGGCACAAATGCTTTCAGTTGATCGATGGTGGGATCCACATCATGTACTATGAGGCACCGGACCTCTCTTGCTGCTGAAGAATCAATCTTATGAGGATTGTACTCACTAAAAGAGACACACACCTGACTATCACTGACTTTCAAAGGGGTGACACACCTAGGAGGTTCTACAATCATGGGTGCAACTGCACTATCATCTCCTCCCTCTGCAAATGCTGCCACCATCTATATTTTCTGCTGAACTGGTGGTGTTGGTGAAGGGACACACTATGCTTGGTCATTCTCTACACCACAACGCGTAAGGTCAAACAGGAGAGCTCAGCCTCACCACAGTAATTGGTGTAGATGGAATAGGATCCTCGCCATACCGGATTAACGGCACGCTTCTCTAGAATGTGGCCTTCATGGCCTTCGTGGAACCGGAGATGCCGCAACGGAAGTGATGGTGGATGGGAGGGGTAGTGTGGTGTGGTGGAGACACCACCGACTCTCAAGATAGATACCCTCTTCCAATGATGGGTCATCCTTGTAATTAAGATACTATCTATATGATCGATGTGGGTAGCACGTCGATCAGGGAAATCAATGAGTGTGAAGACTGCTGACCGATCAAACCTCCTCCTCTCTCTGCTAGTGATATGTACTAAAGTGCAGGCCTCTCTGGCCCTCTCCTATCATAGGTGTTTCCCCACGATGTGGGGAATGACAGATCTCAAATTGAACTGAGCACGTGACTCAGAACGTCTATAAGCTCTGCCAACCTGGCAAAGAACTGATTGGAGGGTAACATACGACCTCCTGTTCTGGCTAATTGGGGGTTGCTGCTGAACCACCTATAGAGGTGAAGTACGGATCCTCCTAGTATCCTCTCTATCATACCCAGAGAGAGGATGAAATGGGTTCACTATAACCAGCGGGATCATTAGAGTCGGTACCTCCTCCACAGCTGACTGCATAGTGGCCTCCATCTCCCTAGCAATACGCATATGATACTGTTTAATCATGCTATTTTTATTTCTCCTCTAAGTCCTGGTAGGGTGAGTGGAGTAAGAACTAGACCCAACCTTAAAGGCTGGGGAGGCAATCTCTGGGCTCAAAGGAGCCTTACCATTAGAGGGTGCCAATGAGTGGGTGCTAGCCCTTACTGGGGCAGCACAAGAAACCATGGGGCACGCAAGTGCTATCACAGTCACTAGTACTACTGGAACTGATGGGGCTACCACTACTTTCCTCTTTAATGAGGGGATGTCAGAAAAAATATACATACACCCTAACATCCAGACTAAAATATCACATCACAAAATAAAAGCAAACATCAAATCATGCACCACCCTAACATAAGACTAGAAGTGGTGACTTAGCCTAATGTGTGTGTCATGTAAGGTTTGTGTGGTACGCTTAGCTAGGCTTTAAAGTTAGGATTTTCTAAGTGTGAACATGTTCAACTTAGAAGGGTGGTCCCATTTAAGTTATTTAGTTGATATGAGTTAATTTTATTTAGTTTTTTGTTTGGTTTAAGTGAATCCTAGCTTAATTACTAAGTTTTAAAGATATGGAAAAGAGAAGAGAACTTCCTTTCCTTCCCTACCTTGAGTAATTTTCAAAGTGGATTCATATTTGATTTTGTTTAGTGAATGTTTTATTATGCATTTTAATTAATCCTAAGTTTAGATTTTCTCTAAACAAACCTATTAAAAAAAGGCATTTAAGATTTAGTAAAGTGAATTACTATCATAAAATACACAACAGTTTATTTCTTTCCAACATATGTATCATGCACATGAATAAATCCTAAGCATATTTACACATGCGATGCAAGTATTTAGCACACCTTAATAATGAATGCTAATAGAGGTTGCTTAAGGAAACTTAAAATGTTTCATCTATGCATGATTTTGTTAAGTAGAAGAGAGTGATTCTTTTATCCAATTTTAATATGCATATTTACAAGTATAAAAGACATAAGTGAGTATGACGCCATTGTTAACCAGGGGTGTAAGGTACAAGACCTACTTAGGGCTACTTAAAGCCTCGCAATCCTAGGGTTGTCCAGACTGATATACCACTTTTCTTAAATACATGTGCATGTATAAAAAGAAATGCGTGGAAAGTGAATGCTAAAAGTGAGTTACTTAAGGAAATTTGAATGCTTTATGATGCATGATTTTTATTAGGTAGTAAAGAGATTTTCCTATCCATTTTTTACATGCACACATGTATGTATGAAAGGCATAAGTGAGTACGACACCATTGTTAACCATGGGTGTAAAGTACAAGACCTACTTAGGGCTACTTAAAGCCTTGCAACCCCGAGGTTGTTCATACTAATATACGACTTTCCTTAAATATAAGCATGTGTACAAAAGAAATTAATAGAAAAGAAAGATAAAAAAGTTTGTATTTATTTATTTGATTATTTATGCAATTTATACTTGTAGGTGTGGAAGTCTTCTTTAAGTAATAGCATAGGAATGAATAGGAATGGAGTTAGGCAAGTTTTATGTTCTTTTCAAATGAACTACATGCTTTGCTAAATCCTATTCAAAACTATGCTAAAAAAAGAAAGAAAAGTACACTATGCACATCTTCATATTTATATCCACATGCAAGCTTATAAATAATTATAAGTAGCACACTTTCAATTTTAGGTATTTGATTTATAGATTTTGAAAAAAGTTTTGAATTTAATAGTGATAATAGCCACTCATATTTTTACTTTAGCCAAAACATGCAATTTGACATAAAGAAAATATTTCATTTTGAATTTGATTTTAGAAAAGCATAAATGTATGAAACTCATATGACATACACATTTAGCATGCTAGGAAAGAAATAAAGTCATGTAAGCATGTAATTTCATTCACTCTAATTAATTCTTAAAGACAATCTTATGAAGTAAGATCATTTAAAGAGAATCAAAAGTTGTTTAAAGAGACTTTCATTTTGTTTTTAGTTTGATTTGAATTAGGAAAGTGTGAGAAGGTTTGCTGGTCCTTACCCATTCCCACATGTGTGTATTATTTTAGTTTAATTTTTTTCGTGATTAGATTAATTTTATGCTTTGGTTAGGTTAAGGTGTAGATTAAGTTCATTAATTACCCCTTACCTATAGCACTTTAACATTTTTAATCGAATAATTATGAGCCAATTTATGACATAAAACCACAAGGAATTTAAATCAGCAATGCATCCTAGAAAATAAAGGTACCTAATGCAATTAGCTCACAATTAATGATTAATTAAGCTAAAGGGTTTAATTTAAGTACTTTCATAACTCTTCCCACACATATGGGCTAGGTATGATTTCCTTAAGATTACTTAGGTTATTGAACACCTAAGCATCTACCCAAGAAGGATTGATTAAGTTTTCAAATTATAAGGAAGAAAGGGGATTTAGGGAATAGCTTAAAGAAAATATCCCAAAATTAATCCATAAACCTCCTAGTCACTTAAATAATGTTTAATTATCTTAATCAAAGAATTAAACCACTATTCACATGCTTAATTAATCTTAATTACATTATGAGAGTGATTAGGGGTTCAATAATTAATTTCCCTGATTAACTAATTAATAAATTCCAAAAAAAATTAGGAGAGCAGAAGTCATCCCAATAAACATGCCTGAGAAGTTTGGAATTAATTAATGAAGTCATTAGGGAGTAATTAGGGTTATTAAGTTTTCTAATACACCTACATTAAGTAAAATCTACTTTTCAAACTCAATTAGAAATAACTTTATTGGATTCTCCTCTGAATTATCTTCAAAATAAATATGAGTTTGTATTTTTTTTGGATTTTCCTATAATTAGTAATGAATTTAAAAAGTTTCAATTGATTAAGTGATTTTTATGAATTATGTTAATTTATTTTATTAAAATATATCATTTTGCACTCAAAATTTAATATCTTTTAATCCAAAGGGCATTTTTACATGAAATTTTAATGGTAGGTGTAATTTAACATCAATTCTAATCTCTGAAAATTTCAACTTAATCTGACATGCATTTTTAGCTTAATTAAAAAATTAGATTTTTACTAAAACTCAAATTAAGCTCAAAATATTTTGTAAAATTTAGGGATTTTAGGATTGTTAGATTCCTCTCAGAAAGACAAATCTAACGAGCCCTTGATTACAATTTTTTATTAAGTACCTTATTTTCTATGATTTTTTGAAGTTTTAGGTGATTTAAAGTATTTTTTGAATAAAAAAAATCAGATTTTTCTATTTAGCATAGTCACAGCAACGCGCGCCACTAACGTGGCAATGCGGTGCTGCTCGATTGGACACGTGGTACTACGTGGCACGCGCACGCCATGTGGCATCACGCGATTGGCGTGCGGTGCCACATTAGCCATTTGAGTGGGAAGACCAGGTCAACACGCGGAGAGCGACTTTATTTGCTCTGACCTTCGATCGCAGATCGACGATCCGCATCGATCACGCGGATCCGTAAGCCGTGATCGTGGTGATCGGCGCGACCAAACCATCCGATCGTGTGAACTATGTGATCGATGGGGATCTATCAAGATCCGCGCTTAGATCACCGATGCACACGCATCCGAGCCGCTGATCCCGCGGAACCGCGGATCGATCGGCCGCCACCGGCAAGAAAATAAGGGGTTTTGCAAAAAAATGAAGGATTTTAAGTGAAAATTTGTCCAAATGGACTCATTTCCGCATTGATTCACACTGAAAAAAATTCTATTTTCTAATTGGGATGATTTAAAATAAAAATATAGGATTTTCTAGGGTAGATTCCTAAAAAAATGTGCAAAAACAATCACAAAATGAGGGATCCTAAGGCCAGCTATGGTTTTTGAAGGTTACCTCACCCGGGATGATTTTCGGGGACGGTGATGACTCGAGCATGCTGTTGTGTGAGGGAAGAAGCGTTGGACTGAGCTTAGATCCTCGCCTTCATGTCGAAACAAAGTTTTCTCTGGTGATCATCATTTCCTCATCCAAATCTACTTAGTATTGAAGTATTTCTCTCCAAAATGAAGTGGGGGCGATTGTCAATGGCTTTGGGAGCTCTAGGAGAGGGAGAATGAGAGGAATGGGTGTTTTCTTCAGCCTCTGAAGCCTTGGAATCAAAATTGAACGAAAATTAACTTTTTGTTTAAAATTTTGGCTCTAAACTCATGTAATTTGGCTTGGGGTAGTTGGGAATGGAAGAGAATCATCTTAGGTGGCTCCCTATGGTTGGCTAAAGCATGGAAAGTGGCTTCCATGAAGGAAAAATGGGTGTCCTAGCCAAGGGGAGATGAAAGTCCTTCATGACAAGTGTTCCAATGGGAGATGTGAGGTGATTTTACCTCTCCATGAGTTATGGCTGCCCCAACCACTCCTTGGGTCAGAAAATTAGTGTCCTTGGTGCCTATGTGGACCATTGGATGAGTGCCATGTGGCCAAGGAAGAGAAATGACCACTTTAGAAAGTGTCTTTTCTAATGGGATACCCTTGGCCCAAGGGCAAAGTGGTCATTTGACATTGAATTTGATTTGGATAGATTTGAAATGAGTCAAAAGTAAGTTGGACCAAATTTCATGTCATTTGAAATTCATTTAGTTTAATTTGGGTTAATTTGACCCATTTGGGTCAAATCATGTCAAAATGAGTTAGATTGACCATTTTGGTCACATTGGGTCAAACTAAGAGTTGGGTCAAGTTCAAATGACTATTTGGAGTATATTGGTTCAATTGGTTTCAATTAATTTGATTTAATTTGGATTTTGGCCAATTTGATCCTATAGGTCAATTTGAACTAAGTTGACCAATTTGACCTACTTGACCAAATTGGCTTGAATCATGGCTTGGTTTGGGTTTGGTTGATCATTTAAAATATATTGTAGGCTTTAGTTTGAGTTAATTTTGGTTTTGTTTAATTTCAAGTTGATTTGACCTTTCAGGACATGTTGAGTTCATGGTCAATTGGGCTAGGTTGGGTCTAGTTGGCCAATTGGTCAAATTAGGTTTAATTGATACTTTGGTCAAATTTAATAATCAGTTTGGAGTGAACTTGAGCCATTAGTTGCAATTAGTTTGGTTGAGATTGTAATTTGGCTAGTTTGGGATCATGTGGGTTAAAGGGTTGAATTGGTCAATGGGCTAGGTTGGCTTGGTTTGACCCAATTCATGACAATTGATTAACCTATGATGATCAATAAGCATGACATGAAGTTTGGATTGTCTTAACTCACTTTGATTTGAATTGAATTGGATTTTGATTCATGTAGGTCAAATTGGCCACTTTGGGTCAAGTGAGCCATTTGGGTTTAGTTGGACTGATCAAGGCTTGATTCAAGCTTGGTTGAACTCACATATGGATTTATGATTGAAACATAAATCTATTTCTAAGAAATTTGGAGTCAAATGGGATTTCATTCATTTGTCAATTTCAAGTTCAAAGGGTGAATATGGGTTTGACTTGGGTTAGCTTGATTTTTATTTGATGATTAAAATTTGTGTTTATATTTGGATTCATGATTAAAGGATTGATTGAATCATGAAGAAAAATCAATGGTTTGGCTTGATTTTAGTTTGATTTGGCTAAGTTCAAGAATTTGACTTGAAAGACTTAAGTTGGATTTTGGTTGAATTTGAGTTTGAGTTTTGAATTTGGTTTTGGATATTTAAATTTATATTTAATTTATATTTGTCAATATAAATTAGAATATAAATGGGTTATGAGATAATTTCTTGAATTTGAAGTGATTTCAATTTGATTTGAGCTAAGTCCATAAGATAGAATTAAAGGGCTTAGAAAATATTTTTTGAATTTGAATTCGGTTATGAATTTCAATCATGGGTTTCAATTATTTAGAATTGATTCATGATTTGAGAAAATCCATTGAAATTGGGTCAAGGTTTGATTCGGGGTTAAAGTTGATATGAGTTTGGAGTTTATCTTGAAAGAAGGAAGTGAGGATTTGGTTCAGGCTATAGGGTAGGCAAATTTTCCTAACATCTCTAAGGCATAACCTATTCCTGTGGATAAACCTTCTAAGTTTCTAGGGTTACATTAAGTGTTCACAAAATCACTAAAAGAGTCTTAATACTAAGGAACTCTTAATGTCTAAGAGGAGTCATATGTCAAAGATGGAGGAGTTGAGAGCTCATTCAAAAAATGAGGTCAACAATGCCCTAGATCAAAGGGCAAAGTAGTCATTTGGTTATGGATTTGATTTGGCCAGATTTGAAATGGGTCAAAAGTGGGTTAGCCCAAAATTTTAGTGATTTGGAGTTCATTTGGTTTGATTTGGTTTTATTTGACCTATTTAGGTCAAATTGGGTTAGTTGGGTCAAGTTGACCAATTAGTCAAATAGGTCAAACCTAGAGTTGGGTTAAGTTCACTTGACCATTTGGAGTGTATTGGTGTCACTGGTCTGGTTTAATTTGCTTTTGATTTGATTTGATTTTGGCTCATTTGGATTCATATAGGTCAAATGGGTCAAGTTGACCAATTTGACCAATTTGACCAATTTGACCAAATTGGGTTGGGTTAGGTGTTAAGTCAAGTTAAATTGTCTAATTGAAATGATTGTAGGCTTTGGTTTGGTTTAATTTGAAATTAATTTAGATTTTGGCTAATTTGACCCTTTAGGCCAATTTGGGCTAGGTTGGGTTAGGTTGAGCAAATGGTCAAATTGGGCTCAATAATGGCTATGGTCAAGTTCAATAATCAATTTAGAATGAACTTGCACCATTGGTTATAATTAATTTGGGTTGGACTATGATTTTGAACCATTTTGGATTTTTAGGCCAATTTGGGTCAAATTAGATCAAATGGCCAATTGGACGTGGTTTGGCTCAATTGAGGGTTTGTTCATATTCAATCATTGATTATGAATTGGTTTGAATTAAAAGTTTCAATCAATTTGGCATATGGTATGTTTTGGCTAGTTTAGGTTTTATTTGGGCTAAATGTTGACTTGGTCAAAGGACTAAGTTGACTTGGTTTGACCCAATTCAAGGTAGTTGGTCACCTTAGGATGATTGTTGATCATGATATGAGGTTTGGATGACCTTGGTTCAATCTAATTTGGGTTGGATTAGAAATTGGCTCAAAAATGGTCTTTAAGTTACTTTAGATCAAGTGAACCTAGATGTGTCAATTAATTTGATCATGGCTTGATTCAAGTCTAGTTGTATTGATAAATGGGTTTGAAATGGAAATATAAATCCAATTGAAGGTGGTTTGAAGCCATATGGATTTTGGTTTATATGATAGTTTCAAGTCAAAAGGGCTGACTTGGGCTTGACCTGGGTTAGCATGATTTTGGCTTGGTGATTGTAGTTTATATTTATATTTGGAAAAATGATTGAAGGAATGATTGTTTGAAGAGAAAATTCATGGGTTTTGAGTTGATTTGGGTATGATGTGGCTAAGCTCAAGAAAATGGCTCAAATGGCTTGGATTAGATTTGATTTGAAATTTGGGCTTAGTTTTGGTCATTTGGATTTATATTTCATTTATATTTGTGAATATAAATGAAGATATAAATGATTCATGAAAAAATCACTTGAGTTTGGAGTGATTTGGAAGCAAATTTGACCAAACCTATGGATGTATGCCAAAAGGGCTTAAGTAGGGAATTGATTTAATTTGATTTATTTTTTATCATTAGATGATAGGTTCCATTTATATTTGTGAATATAAATGAAGGAATAATTGATTTATAATTTAGTTTGGGTTGATTTGGGTTGAGATTTGATCATGCTTATGAAGGTAGGTCTATATGGCTTAAGAAAGGTGTTGATTTGGTTTATTTAGTTTGATCTGATTTGGCTCATTTGGATTTAAATTTCATTTTTATTTATGAATATAAATGAAGGAATGATTGATTTATAAATAAATCAATGAAGTTTGATTTGGTTTAAAGAGGGTTTTGGCTAAGCATATGAAGATGGATATTAAGAGGGACTTTGGACTTTGAATTTGAATTTGATCATGAGTTTTAATCATTTGATTTGGAATTGACTTATGATTTGGATTTGAATTTGAGGCTTGGTTTGAGGAAGGAAGCATGGATTGGATTTGATCCATAGGGTAGACAAGTTTTCCTATGTCCCTAAGGCATGACTTATTCCTATGACTAATCTTTCTAAGTCTCTAGGCTTATGTTAAGTGTTCACCTAATTACTAGAAGTATCTTAAGACTAAGGAGCTATTAGTGTCTATAAGAGTCCTAGATATATGATTAGTGAGTTGAGAACTCACTCCAAAAGTGAGGTCAACAAGCCATAAGACACTTCAAGTGATTAGGTGAACACTTAACCTAAGCCTAGCGACATTGAAGGGTTAATCATAGGATTAGGCTATGCATTAGGACTTAAAGAAATCACGTATCCTATAGCCTAACCCCAATCCATGTGCAACTTCTTAAATCCAATAAAAATCTAAATCTCAAATTCAAATTTAAATTCCTAATCTAAATCCAAATTCCAAATCAAATAATTGAAATTTATAATCAAATCAAAATTCAAAATCTTTCCTAGGCCCTATGATTTTATCTTATGGACTTAACCTTAGCCAAATTCAAATCCACACAAACTCAATTGATTCTCTTAAATATCAATTCAATCCTTCAATCAAACAATCAAATTTCAATTCAAATCTAGCTCCAAATGATTGAAGCCCATGATCAAATCCAAACTTGAAATCTTTCCTAGGCCGTGTGATTTGAATCCATAAACTTAGCCATATCTCCACTAATTAAATCCAAGTTTAATTAATTTATTCATGAATCAATCATATATTTAATCATCTTCACAAATATAAATAAAATCTACACTCAAATCATCAAAAATAAATCAAACTAAATCAAACTAAGTTAAATCCCCTTTTATGCCCTCTGAACCTACCTTTATGAGCTTAGTCAAATTTACCTTCAAATCACTTCAAACTCAATTGATTTTCTTATTAATCAATTGTTCCTTTGATTATCTTCCCAAATATAAATGAAATATGCATTCAAATGACCAAAACCAAAACCAAAATCAAATCAAAACTCAATATAAGCCCTTTGAACCAATTCTTTGGACTTGGCCAAAACCTGTCCAAATCAAGTCAAAACTAATAAATTTTCTCTTGAATCAATCATTCCTCCAATCACCTATCCAAATATAAATGAACCTACAATCATCAAACCAAATTCAAGTCAACCCAAGTCAAGCCCAACTTAGCCCTTTTAATTTGAAATTTTCAAATAAACTAAAATCCATTTAACTCCAAATTGATTGTAGTTGAATTTATATTTCAAGGCTCATATATAAGTTCAACTAAATGTAAATCAAGTCAAAATCAAGCCAATAGATCCACTTAGGCTCACTTGACCCAAAATGACCTAGAGGACACTTTTGAGCCTAGTTTTAATCCAATCCAAATTGGATTGAACCAAGCCCATCTAGGTCTCATACCATGGCCATTGATCACCCTTGGATGACCAATTACCATGAATTGGGTCAAACCAAGTCAACTTAGTCATTTGACCAAGTCAACCCTTTAGCCCAAATGAACCAAACTAGCCAAAACTCACCCTACACTAAATTGGTTAAAACTATTAATTCACATCAACCCATGATCAATGTTTGAACATGACTTGACCATCACTTGAGCCAAACCAAACCCAATTGGCCCTTTGATCCAAGTTGACCCAAATAGCCTGAAGGACCAAATTGGGCCAAATCATGATCCAACCTAAATTAAATGCAACCAATGGCTCAAGTTCATTCCAAGTTCATTGTTCAACTTGACCAAAGCTCCAATTTGATCAATTAGACATATCCTAGCCTAATTGACCCACTTAGCCAAAATTGACCTAAAGGATAAATTTGGCCTAAATCCAAATTAAATACAAATTGATACAAACCAAGGACTACATTCATTTTCAATTAGCCAATTGAGCATGAATCAATCCATAACCCAAGCCAATTTGGCCAATTTTGGTCAACTTGACCCATTTAACCCATTTGATTCCAAATGAGCCAAAATTAATTCTATACCAAATTAAATTACATTAATCATACCAAAATACCTTAAATCATCATTTGAACCTAGCCAAAGCTTTGGTTTGACCCAATTTGACCAATTGGTCAACCTCACCCAATATGACCCAATGTGTCCCAAATGACCCAAATTGAGCTAAATCCTTTAAAACTAAACCATGACATCTTGGGAGCTAATCAAACATAACCCAAACCTACTTGGGATCAGCTCAAAATCAACCCAAATCCAATTAAATCCCCCATAGATCCTCCCCATACATAGAGTTCCACCCAATCTCATTCAATCCTCCCCGTCACTTACACTCAATGGAGACTGGCTTCATAGCCCCAAAGGAAGACTTAGGAGCTAGAATCCAAAGTCTCCAATCAGCCATCACCTCCCAACCATCTCCCCATCACCATTAATGGTGATTTTTGGCCATCCCAAAAAGAGAAAAAAATAGAATCCTCAAAGATCTTCCTCTTGCCATTATTTCACTCCCTTATAGCTCCTAAACCAACCAGCAACCATTCTCATTTCATTTTGGAGTGAAAACCATCAAAATCATGCAAATTTTAGTGAGGAAGCGGTGGTTATTGGTGGATACATCGCTCCAAAGGAAGATAAAAGTCTAGATCCATTCCAAAACTTCTTCTTGCATTCAGAAGCATGCTTAGATCATTACCGCCACCAAAAATTATCCTCGATGAGGTAATTTTCAAGAACTGTAGCCAACCTTTGGAGCTTTTGTTTGTCATGATTTTGGCATGAATTTAGGAATTTCCTTAGAAAACCCATATATTTTTCATTGTATTTAGTCCCAATACAAAAGTAGAAGTTTTTTGGTGTGAATTGACGTGAAAATGAGCCCATTCATATGAGATTTCATTCAAATTTTGCAAAAAATTTCAAAAATCCTCTCGTTTTAACTTTTCATCTGTATTACTTTCATCCATTCATGGGTTGAAACCTAGCAGTCATCCGATCTCGCATTCAGGGGATTGGATGGTCCAAATTTCATGCTAGATCCACTTGACTCTGTCCATTAGATCATCGGCTGCGATCTAGACCATCTGATAGTGATCGGATGGTCCAAATCGATCCGTGCAAAATGCACATTCCAACTCATTCTAGCCACACAGAATCGTGCTAACCAATCATGTGGTGCCGCATGACACTGCGCACCACTTGGAGCCGTATGGTCAATTGCACAGTGCAGCGCGGAACCGCGTTGCCACGTCAGAGCTGCACGGTGCCGATTGGGTTAAGTAGGAAATTTTGGATTTACTGATTTTAAAATTTATTTAAATGTCCTAGAACTTCAAAAATTCATAAATAAAATAAAATACTTAATGAAAAATTACAAATAAGGGCTCATTGGACTCATCTTTCTAAGAGGAATCCAATGAGGCCAAAATCTTCAAATTTTATTAAATAATTTGAGCTTAATTTGAGTTGTACTAAAAATTAAATTTCATCAATTCTCTAAAAATACAAATCGAATTGAGTTGAAATTTTCAGAATTGAAATTGAGCTTACAAAAAATAATAGAGCAATTGAGCATTAGAACACTTAGAAACCAAGACTCTAACTTATCGCACAGTGCAGTATGGAACCGCATTGCCACGTCAGAGCCACGCAATGTAGATTGGCTTAAGTAGGAAATTTTGGATTTTCTGATTTTAAAAATTATTTAAATCTCTTAGAACTTCAAAAATTCATAAAAAAATAAAATACTTACTGAAAAATTACAAAAAAAAGGGCTCATTGGACTCGTCTTTCTAAGAGAAATCCAATGAGGCCAAAATCTTCAAATTTTATTAAATAATTTGAGCTTCATTTGAGTTGTACTAAAAATTAAATTTCATCAATTCTCTAAAATACAAATCAATTGAGTTGAAATTTTTGAAATTGAGCTTAATTGAAATCTACCTATCAAAAAAATTTCAAATCTAAATAACTTTTTGATTGGGAGATATTAAATTTTGAAGCTCAAATAGTCAATTTTAAAAAAATAAAATAATAGACTTTATAGAAGTTATTTAAATCGGCTAAAACTTTAAAAAATCATAACAAATTGTAAAAAGAAATCCAAATATGTAAAAAAAAACACCCATTTTAAAGGTAATTCAGAGTAGGATCTAATAAAAATATTTTCAATTAAATTTGAATAGTAATTAAAGCTTAATTTGGGTTTAATTATAAACTTATTTAACTTAATTACTCTTTAATTATCCATGGGATTAGTCCTAATCTTAATTACTCCTTAATAGTCTATTTTAATTAAATAAATTAATAGACTTTATAAAATTATTTAAATTGACTAAAACTTTGGAAAATCATAATAAATTGTAGAAAAATTTAAAAAATACATATAAACACTCATTTTAAAGGTAATTGAAAGGAAGATTTAATAAAAATATTTCTAATTATTTTTGAATAGTAATTAAAGCTTAATTAGAGTTTAATTAGAAACTTAATTAACTTAATTACTCTTTAATTAATCATGAGATTAATCCCAAACTTTTTGAGATTCTCTAAGGGGATGACCTCTGCCTCCCATAATTTTCTTGGGATTTATTGCTTACTTAATTAGAAAAATTAATTAATTAAACTTAATTTCACTTTTAATACAAATAAGGATTAATTAATCACGTGAACATTAATGAATCAAGTAATTAAGTGATTAATCCTTTGAGTAATAGTGCATGAGCCCATGGGATAAGATTGAGTCCTCCTTCTTAATCTATTCCTTCAAGTTCATTTAATTAATTAATTAATTGTTTCACTTAATCAATGAAACTAAGATCCAAATCATTCCAGAACTTAATCACTTAAGTCTTGGATAGACTCTTAGGTGTTCAATAACCTAAGAGAATTTTAAGAAAATTATAACAAGCCTACATGTCTGGGATGGTTATAAGAGTAGTCAATTAAACCCTTTAGCTTAACTAACCAATAATTGTGAGCCAATTGCATTAGACCCTTATTACATTCATAGGATCATTGCGATTTTATTTTCAAAGTATGTGCATATCATGTTGGATCATATCACTTGAATAATTATGCTAAAGTGGCATAGGAAAAGGATGATAAATGTACCTAATGCATGTTACAACCTAATTAACTCATAAAATCAACTTAATTTCTTTTAATTGAACCAAATTAATTAACCAATATGGGAATGGGTTAGGACCAGCAAATAATTGAATCCCTTCTCTTCTTTAAATCAAATCAAACATCCAAAACTAACCTAATAATAAACTTTAGTTTATTTTAAATGATTGTATTTGATATGATTATCCTTAGGAATTAAGTTGGTTGAATGAACTCAAGTATTTTATGTTGCTTATTTATTTTCAATCATATTAAATATTGTATGTCACTTGTAATCATGCATTCATCATTTAAAAAAAAAATCAAAGTGAAATGATTTTCTTTATGTCAAGCTTGCATGTGTTGATTTAAAATAAGAATTTGTGTGGCTATTATAACTATTAAATAAAAGTTATTGTCAAAAGTATATAAATCAACTATAATATTTGGAGTACTAATAGTTATAAATATTTATAAGCTTGCATATGTCTATGGCTTAGAACATGTGATATGGAGTTCTCTTTCTTTACTCTATGTGAATTTACATAAAGTTTGAATGTTAACAAGTGTATAGTTTATTTGAAAAGGACACAATATTTGTTTGTATTCATTTCTATGTATCTCTATGTTAGAATTTAGATGGAACTTTAGCTTACATCTATAAATAATTCAATTAAATAAAATACAACTATTGCATAATTTTCTATTCTTATAGTCATTTGTACATTCAAGTGTTATTAAAGAATAGTGGGTATATCTAGTCTAGACATTTTGGGGATGCGAGGCTTTAACCCCAAGGAGGTATTTACCTCACTCCCGTGGTTAAGAATGGTAAAGTATCCACTTAAAACTTTTATACACTTGTATGTGCATTTAGCTAATGAATGAAAATCTCCTTTGAAATTAAAGAAATATAACTTTTGCATGATTTTTCATTATTGTAGTCATTTGTACATTCATGTGTATTTAAGAATAGTGGATATATCTAGTCTGGATATTCTGGGGTCGTGAGGCTTTAAGTATCCCTAATGAGGTCTTTACCTCACTCCCCTAGTTAACAATGGCAAAGTATCTACTTAAAACTTTTATACACTTGCATGTGCATTTAGCTAATGAATGAAAATCTCCTTTCAATTAAAAGAAATATATTTTTTTGCATAATATTCCATTTTTGTAGCCATTTGTTCATCCATGTGTATTTAAGAATAGTGGGTATATCTAGTTTGGACATTTCCAGGATGCGAGGCTTTAAGTAGGCCCAAGGAGGTCTTTACCTCACTCCCTTGATTAAGAATGGCAAACTACATGCTTAAAAATTTTATACACTTGTATGTATATTTAGCTAATGAAGGAAAAAAATCTCCTTTTCTACAAAATACACATATGCATCTTTCATTTAAAGTGTACTAAAAGAAATATGTTGTATGTATAGTTATACTTGGAATTAAGTCATATGCATGCTACATGTGATGGAAAAGAATATCTTGATATATGTCATATGATGGTAATTCAGTTAATTTAAACTTAAGAAGCCTTTCATATTGAATGGAATTATTTAAAGTGAACCAAAATTTAGGATTAATTTAAAAAAATGTATAATAAACCATTCACTAAAGAGAGAATTAAGTCAAATTAACATGCTTTAGGAATGGCATAAGGTAGGGATAAAAGAGGGCAATCCTCTTTTCTTTTCTTTATAGTACTTAGTTGCTAAGTGTAGGATCATATGAAATAATTCAAATAACAAATTAATATTTGCAAATCAATTAAAAAACTTAAAGTGAAAGCACCCCTTATATAAAAATTAAATCTTTCTACACTTAAAAATTATAACTCTAAAGCCTAGTTAGGATATACCACACAAGCCTTAAGACACACACATTAGAGTAAGTCACTACTCCTAACCTTATCTTAGAGCGATACATATTTGATGTACATTTTGTTTTGTGCTGTAATATTTTAGACTGGATGTTAGGGTGTATGTTTTGTAGACTAGATGTTAGGCCGATATTAGCCTAATCATATTTTTCTACAGGGGAATGTGCTTAAAGGGGCAACTTAAAAATAAATATAAATGCTCTCTTTGCAGGTTGCTTAAACCCCGAAGTATAATCCAAGTTAGGACAAGTGGGCTTGGTTACCCATGTGTTGTATGTGTTTAACTAACACTTATTTTGCGGGTGTAGTTAGATTTACTTTTCATATTATTAATGTAATTTTGCATTAGGAATTAATGCAATGGGGGTTTAGGATGAGCGTTGGCCAGAAGACTTAGTCTTGGGGTGCCATGTGACACCTTGAAGCCTACCAAATTGAAGGAGAAAAGATTTGAAAAAATGAAAGAGACATAAAACTTGAAGATTTGAAGACACCCCCATAGCATTTATCATTTGTAAATTATAATTATTATTTCATTTTTTTGGGTTGTGTAAGTGTAGAGCTCAGCTACCTATCTTTTATTTCAAGTTGTACGGCAAAACCTAATTGCACCAACCTTTTATTCTTTTGCGCTAGTTTTAATAAATTGATTGATATTATGTTTAAAATTATGCATTAGAAATGGCATACTTTTCTTAGTTTCTTATATGTTTGATGCTTAATGTGTGGTCTCAGTACGATTAGGCTCTTAGGAAAAATAAATTTTCTACCAAACTATAACTCATAACTAAAATTTTCTATAATTCATAACATCACCATAAAGCATAGGCATTAAACAAGATAATTAAAAGATTTAGTAACCCTTAGAATGTTGCATGTTTAACATTATGCATTTATATTATCTCACTCTTATTAAGAGAGGGTTTCCATGCTTGCATGATAAGGGAAGACTTGACCTCTAGGGGTATCCTCAGTGGTGCAAAACACATTTTCCTCCTGATTTAGCCCATAATCCATTTCAACATGCATTTAGTCATAAGAAATCTCATAGCATTTGTCAAATCGAAGTGTCCAAAATTAAATAAAATTTGAAAATATTTGCATTTGTAGATTAAATCATTACTCATACCACCCAAGCTCTAGTCTCTTAGAAAGTGAGTTTAAGGATTTTAGTCTCTTTCTAAATTAATAATAGCCTAACTATCTTATAATTTTATATAACTGAATTACAAGAATTTAAATTGTAGGAGGAGTTAGCTGACGACCACTCGAGGCGGTTGTAAGCCCAGTAGTCAAGTGATTTATCCTCGCATGTGGAGGTAAACTATATACCCATATTAACTAAGATTTAGGTTGAGCTTTATCTCTTACTAAAGCTCTCTAGATTTAGGATATGAGGTAGATATTTCTTTCAGGCTACAAGCATAAATCATCACTTCTTAGCCATTTTTATAATCTTATGTTGTGAGATTATAAGTCCTAGCTTTCTAATAAAATATCAAGTTCAACCAAATTGATTTTTCTCAACTTCAAATATATAAAGCCCAACCATATGATAGATTGTAATGCTCACTAGGTTTTCTAGTATCATGAGTATTACTTACTCATTCTCTTTGGGTTCGATAATATATCTTCTCCTTGAACAATCTCATTTGATTTTCCAAACATGACCAATTTATTGATAGTCTAGCTATGAAATCTTTGGAGACTTTATTTTTTTAGTTTAATTAAGAGTATTCTTAAAGAATTCCATTCCTTGTGAAGTAATTAACTATAGGGGCTTGCCACCATAGGGAACTTAACAAACCCAGCTTAAAATATACCTTATTGTACTTTTTCATGTAAAGTAGGAGAAAAAATTTTGGTACATTCAAACATCCATCATGCCCTAGGAGTCCTTATTAGGTGATTAGGTCCATTATGTGGTGATGCTTTCTATCTTTCGAGATAGTACATCATTCCTTAATGTCGTACCTAATCACTTTAATAAGTACCCCCTAAGATCTGTGTGGTGTCCCACATCTAAAAATAAACACCATAATCATACGTGGTTACGTTGTTTGGACAAACATGAAGCATGTAGGATCGTGACCGAGGTACACTCAGGTTTATGTAGAGCACACCAATCTAGTCCAAAGATAAAAGCCAAGATCAAGAGATGAGGATACTACTAACCTTCGATGATCACAGATTACATGGATGTAGCTAGGTGATGCCACCAATGTCAAGTGCACGGTGTGGTCCTATATCAGTCACCTAACATTCTACATCCTACCTTGGCCTCATGGCCATTCAAGTGTTGGAGTACCTATGTAGTCGGTCCAATTGATCCTCCTTCTCCCAAAGGTCATTAGTTCATTCTAGCTGCCACCAATAACTTTTCCAAGTGGGCAAAGGCAATCCCACTTAAGAGGTCACAGCTCAACCTGTGCTCTAATTTTTTAGGAACCATATCATATATAGGTTCAGGGTTCCTTGATAAATTATTTTCAATAATTGTACTACATTTAAGACCACCAAAATCAATAGCTTTTCTCAAAGAAACAACATAGATTGGAGATATTCTATTATCTATTACATAAGAAAAAATGTCCTAGTAGAAGCTTCAACAAAACTCTCATCCAAATATTAAAGAAGACACTTGACAACAATAAGAGATAGTGGCATGAGCAGTTGGTTGAAGCCTTGTGGGCTTACTGCACCACATATAAAATTCCAACTCAATCTATTCCATTCTCTTTAGTGTATGGGTCTGAAGCTGTTATATCATTAGAAGTCCAACCCTCTATCACTAAGGATAGTTGTGGGTAGCAAGATCACAATGGAGTAAAATGCCAAGTTATCATTAAAAGAGCTCGAAGGTTTGGAGGAGAGACACCTCTGAGCATGCCAGTAGCTTAAATTATACAAAGTCAAAATGATTCAAGCTCATAATAGATTAGTTCATTCTAGAGCTTTTCAAGTAGGAGAGCTTATTTTAGTTCTAAGGAGACCAATTATTGCCCGTCGCAAGATGGGAGGTAAGTTTGAACCCACTTGGGAAGGCCCTTTTTCCATAGAGAAGGCCTACAAAGGAAGATCTTATCAACACATAAATCATAAGGGAGAGCTCCCAATGCTTTCAATCAATGAGCTCTACTTTAAAAAATATTATCCATAAATCTTGTTTGAAAATAATTATCAATGAAATTTTCATATCCAAAACTCCATCTCTTCTATGTTGGAAAACATCTTTGCTTGCGAATCCTCCACGATGTGTTTAGGGTATGTGTAAGGAATCCAAGCGGCATCATATTCTTTATCAACATAACACAAATACAAACTACACACACCCGCATATAAAATAAACACTTACCTTTTATCTCGGGCTACATTGATGGGGGAATAAAGTCCCCTATGACACTCACTTGTTAGCTACTCTAGGTCAAGCTGACATGCTACTTTTCTAGTGTGTCACCCCAATGGTTTCTTGTTAGGAGGATGTAAGTCTACATGCTTTCTCCCTAACTTGACCATTGCAAACTAATTAGCACCTTATTTGTTTGGTAGGCCTTACTGTGTGGATGGTAAGCTACCTTATGTTGACTTTATTTAAGAACATGTAAGTCTACATGCTTTCTTCTTAAACTAGCTATCATGCACTAACTAGGTCGAGTATATTTAAGACTTAGGATAATTTCCCCAGTGGCTCCTTTCCTCTTGACTACTTCAAGTCTTGGTCTAGTCCTCCCATGAGACTCTCCACTTAGTAGTCTCCCTAGGTCAGATAGCATCTATCCCACCAACAATAAACTATCCTAGTGATCATTTCCATCTGAGAAGTTGTAAGTCTACAAGCCTTCTTCTTAGATTGATCGTCCCACATTGATGGGCACCTTAGGTTGGTTGGTCCTCGCTATGCTGACAGCAACCCATTCGATGGATGCACTACTCATGATATATATAAGTCTACAACTTTCTCCTTTAGTTGGTCATCATACACCTATAGGCTTTCTTTTACAAGCTCCAGGATAAAATCCCTAATGACACCTCCCTTTGTGGGCACTCTATATGGATCACATCGTTACAACCCTATTTAGAAACTACCCAGGTTACTCTTGGATTGGATATTCCCCCTTTCATGGTATCCACCCCTATGGTTGGATAATTCTTCTTACAAATATGTAGATTCTCCCTTGGTCCAATAAGTTTGAGATAGGACTACGCTGATATAAGCCCCTTCCCAACGTGATCCATTGCACACCAATAGGATCCATACAAACATATAAATAATATATATATATATTCGCTTGTGGATTAGGAGGACACCCCCCCCCACCCAAACGCCACCTTTTCCCAAGCAGGCATCCTATTTTTAGGGCAATGTCAGCAAAACTCCCTATAAGAATTTCTTAACTACTCTTAAGTGGATATAAGCCCCAAGTACCATTCATTCAGGAGTCACCCTAGGTCAGGTTTGATTTATTGTGCTATCAACTGATCACCCCAGTGATTGCTCCCCACTTTAGAAGATGTAAATCTACACGCTTTCTTCCTAGCTCAATCATTGCACATCGAAAGGCAACCCTTAGGTTGGTTAGCTCTACCCCACGATTGGTAGACTATCCCTTTGGATTTGTGAACCTAAGATAAGACAAGGCTGATATAAGCCCCTTCTTAGTAGATCCATCGCACACCGATAGGGTCCATCAAATTAAAATGATGTTCTTGACTATTTTTGAGTTGATATGAGTCCACAGCGGCATTCACTCAGTAGTCAACCTAGGTTAGGTTCGATTTGTTGTGTTATCAACCAATCACCCTAGCGGTTGCTCCCCACTTTGGAAGATGTAATCAATCATTGCACACCGAAAGGCAACCCTTAGGTTGGTTAGCTCTACCCCGAAGCTAGTAGACTATCCCTTTGGATTTGTGAACATGAAATAGGACAAGGCTGATATAGCCCCTCCTCAGTGGATTTATTGCAAACCAACAAGGTCCATGAATTAAATCTACTCTTATCCCCAAGAGATACTTCTTCAAACAAACCATAGAAATCCATAAATCAAATCCACCTTAACCCCAACAGATCCTATCTCATATCTCTAATAGATATGCCCTCAACCTCAAATTAAACCAAATCATATCCTCTCCCCAATAGAGCCCTAAATCATCAAGTCAAATTCTCATCCCCAGTGGATGTCAATCAATTAAAACAAATCAAATTCATATCCCTAGTGGATGCCTACTAACCAAATTTAACCAACCTCTATCCCTAATGGACACCTTCATAAAATCAAACTCACATGACTCGAACCTACTTCCCTAGTGAAAGGTTCATGCACTCATCCCCAACGGATTATAGATTCTAATCCCCAGTGGATCTTCTTTCCCCATATCATATGACCAAATTCAAACCCTTATCCCCTGCGGATAACTTGAACTTGCTTCCCTAGTGGAAGGTTCATATACCTGATCCTTTAATGGATCCCTCATTCCTCTCTTATGCCCTTGGCATAAGTTGAGTTACATTGCACTAAGATCATGATTCTGTCTTCATCTCAAGTTTAAGTATGTATCATTTCTATTAGTGCTTTCAATCCTATGGACATTATTGATTATCTCACATTAATACATGCGTGCCTTCTTAGTTACACCACACCTATTCGGAGTTCTTTTGTTGACCTCACTTTTGGAGTGAGTCTTCAACCTCCCCAGCATAGATCTAGGACTCTTATAGATACTAAGAGTTTCTTAGTATTAAAACACTTCTGGTGATTAGATGAGCACTTAACATAAGCCTAAAGACATAGAAGGGTTAATCATAGGATTAGGTCATGCCTTAAGACTTAAGGGAATCATCCACCCTATATCCTAAACATAATCCATATGCACCTTCTCAAATCCAATCTAAATTCAAACCTCAAACCAAACCTTAAATCTTAAATTAAATTCCAAATCCAAATCTAAATTCTAAAACATTTGATTGAAATTCATGATCAAACTCAAATTCAAAAACCTTCCTAAGCCCTTTGATTTCATCTTATGACTTAGCCTTAGCAAAATTCAAATCAATCCCAATTTATTTGATTTTCTCAAATATCAATTCAATACTTTAATCAAACTATCAAACTTTAATTCAAATCCAACTTCAAATGATTCAATCCCATGATTAAATTCAAGTCCAAAATTCTTCATAAAACCTTATAATTGAATTCCATAGACTTAGCCAAATCTCAACCCAAATTTGATTGATATCTTCATAAATCATTTATATCTTCATTTATATTCACAAATATAAATGTAATATAAACCCAAATGACCAAAACTAAACCAAACTAAATCCAACTCCAACCAAGACCCTTCCTAAGCCATATGGACCTACCTACATTAACTTAACCAAATCTCAACCCAAATCAACCCAAAATCAATTGACTTTCTTATAAATCAATTATATATTCATTTATATTCATAAATATAAATGAAACCTGCATTCCAATGACCAGAACTAAACCAAACTAAATCAATTTTTTTCTAAGCCCTTTTGACCTACCTCCATGTGCTTAGTCAAATTTGCTTCCAAATCACTCTAAACTCAAGTGATTTTCTCATGAATCATTTATATCATCATTTATATTCCCAAATATAAATGAAATATAAATTCAAATATCCAAAACCAAATCCAAAATCAAATCGAAACCCAATTCAAACCTTTTAAGCCAATTCCTTGGACTTAACCAGAACCCACCTAAATCAAGCCAAAATTAATAGATTTTTTTCTTGAATCAATAACTCCTTCAACCATCTAACTAAATATAAATAAAACCTATAATTATCAAACCAAATTCAAGTTAACCCAAGTCAAGACCAAGTTAGCCATTTTGACTTGAAAACTTCAAATGAGCCAAAATCCATCGAACTCTAAATTGATTGCAGTTGGATTTATATTTTACTCTTAGGCTTATATATAAGTTCAAATAAACTTAAATCAAGTTGAAAATAAAGCCAATTGATCCACTTAGGCTCACTTGACCCAAAGTAGCCTAAAGGACCCTTTTGAGCCAAGTTCTAATCCAACCCTAATTGGATTAACCAAGCCAATCCAAGCCTCGAACCATGATCAAAAGTCACCCTAGAGTGATCAATTTCCTTGAATTAGGTCAAACCAAGCCAACTTAGCCATTTGACTAAGTCAACCCTTAGCCCAAATGAACCAAAACTAGCCAAAACTCACCATACACTAAATTGATTGAAACCATTAATTCACACTAACTCATAATCAATGATTGAACATGACTTAACCCTCAATTGAGCCAAACCAAGTCTAATTGGTCGTTTGACCAAGTTGACCCAAATTAGCCTAAAAGGCCAAAATGGGTCAAATCATGATCCAACCCAAATTGATTGCAACCAATGATTCAAGTTCATTCCAAGAACAATGTTGAACTTGACCAAAGCTCCAATTTGGTCAATTGGACCCAACCTAGCCTAATTGACCAACCTAGCCCAAATTAACCTAAAAGGTCAAATTAGCCAAAATCCAAATTAAATCCAAATTAATTCAAACCAATGCCTACAATCATTTTAAATTAACTAATTGAAATTGAACCAACACCCAACCCAAGCCAATTTAGATAATTTGGTCAATTTAGTCAACTTAGCCCATTTGACATATATGAATCCAAATGAGCCAAAATCAAACATAGGCCAAATTGATTGAAACCAAGTGAACCAAAATACTTTAAATGATCATTTGAACCTAACTCATGCCTTGATTTGACTCAATCTAACCAATTGGTCAACCTAACCCAAATTGAACCCATATGACTAAATTGAGCTTAAACCCATGAAACCAACCCCAGGCTAATCAAACTAACCCAAACCCATATTATGTCAACCCAAAGTCATCCTAAAAGCTAAGTGAGTCAAATCATAGACATTGTTCATTGGTCAAGCCCTCTTTACATAAGATTCCACCCATAAATGGGAAAGTCCATGCTCCCATCACTTGGTAGCCCTCACTTACCTCATTTAGGGTCTGACCTAACCTTAGCCCACCCTGAGTGGGCTAGGATTTGCCATGGACCAACTCACCTCCCTTACAAACTGAACACCCATTGGATTGAAGTAAAGAGATCAGACCATATCAAGCCTTGAGCCACCTCCTAAGCACTCCTCCAATCAAATCAAGCCATGTGGACATGATGGCGACCACTCTAGCACCCTGGCGATTGCTGGCTGACACAAAAATGGGAGACAATCTCATCCATCCACCTTAGCAAATTGAGGGATATACCCCTTCAATTCAAACTAAATTTCACTAGCATTTGATTCGTCTGAGCTCCCAAGAGTGAAATAAATGCCCTAGCACTCCTCAGAGCTTCCCCAAGGCCTCCCCACTTCTGATTTCCACTTCTCGCGAGAAACTAAAATAGGGGAGCTCAATCATGATCCAAACTTTTTTCTCTCTCTCAACCAAACTTCAATTCCTCTTACACACACACCTTCCACATACCTCATCAAAGCTACCCAAGCCATTTCCCGAGCTTCAAGTCAACCAGAGGCCGAACTTCGATCAAAGTCGAAGCTCCAAAGCATCATTTTTAGCCAATCGAGCAATCCACTTGGAACCAATCCAGTTGCTACTCAACAAGGCTTTATCTCAACTAGACGAAGCTTCCTCAAGCACACAAACCACTGGTCTTTGGTCCGATGAGGTAAATCCATTGAAACTAAGCTTTAAGTAAAAATGGATTGGTCTTTTATGAAGAAAAGTTACATGTGAGCCCATCCTAGCAGTTGGATCTTTGTGGATCCCTCATGCGAAGGTGTGGGTTGATTTTGGAGTGAATTTGAGCTTGAGTGAGCTTGGATCGAGTGATCCAAGGTGAATGGGCTTCATCATTTGTTGCTCATAGGAAGAGAGATCACGGGCCATCTGTTCTACATGATTGGAATGAATGGCTCTGATCAGATCACCATAGATCTTGATCTCTCCTTAGCAGCAGGTTTGATCATGGCCATCCGATCTTAGATCGGACGACCCACAGGAAAGCACATCCCGCCGCCATCCGAGTCAGCTACTGATGTGACAACTTTAATAGCCAATCTTGTGACACCGCGTCAGCGTGCCACGTGGCACTGATGATATTAAGCTTAATTATGTTAATTTAAATGGTTTTCAAGGCTAAAACTTTCATAATTTATAAATAATTATATAAAAATCCAAAAAATATTGTGGTGTTTATTTTTGGGGTGTGGGACACCACGCAGATATTAGGGGGTACTTATTGAAGTGATCGGGTACGACATTAAGGGATGATGTACTATCTCGAAGATAGAAATCACCACCCATAATGGACTTTAATAAGGACTCTAAGGCATGATGGGTCTTGAATATACCAGATCTTTCCCCCTTACATGGAAAAGTAAAGTAGGGTTTATTTTAAGCGGGTTAGTTAAGTTCCCTATGGAGGCATAGTTAATTACATCCTAAGAAATGAGAATTTCTTAAGAATACTCTCGATTAAAGTAGATAATTAGAGTCTCCAAAGATTTCAAAGTTAAGACTATCAAAGGATTTATTTTAGAAAATCAAATGGGATTAGATCAAGGAGAAGACTTATTTTTGGAATCCAAAGGGAGAAAGTAAGAAATACTCATGATACTAGGAAGCCTAGTGAGCATTCCAATCTACCCTATAGTTGGGCTTTATATTTTTGAAATTGAAGAGAGTTAATTATTTAAGTTGACATTTTATTAGATCTTGGGGCTTATAATTCCAACATAAGATTGTGAAAATGCCTAAGAGGTGAGGATTTATGCTTATAGCCCAAAGGAAACACTACCTCAATTCTAAACTAAGGAGCCTTGGTACAAAATGAAGGCACAACCTAAATCTAAAGCGAAATTGGGTATATGGTTTACTTCTACAAGAGAGAATAAACCACCCATTTGGACTTATCGCTGGAGTGGCGACCCACTAACTCCTCCTACGATTTAAATCCATGTAGGCAAGTCTTATGCTTTGCAAGATAGCATTGTTCATTTAGAAAGAAAACTAATTCCTTAGACTCACTCCCAGAGACTAGAGCATGAGTGGTATGAATCCATGACTTAGTCTAATGCAAATTTTATCAAATTTATTTGATTCTTTTGGACTTTTTTTGTCTTGACACAGGCTATGGGATTTTGTATGCCTAAATGCATGAGAATTTGATTATGGGCCAAATCAAGAGAGAAAGGGGTGTCTTCCACCAAAGGCTCTCATAGGTTAAGCCTTGATTCTCCGGCAAGATGGAAGCTCCCTCTTAACAAGAGTGAAAGAATATGACATGCATGATATTATACATTCATCCATCCAGCTAAGGGGTTACTAAAAATTTTATTATCTTGATTTAATTCCTAGGCTTTTATGTGAGGTTATGAGTTATTTTAAAATTTTAGTTATGAGTTGTTACTTGGGGTAGAAAAATTAATTTTATCTTTAAGAGCTACGCATCCAGCCACACATTCAAACATCAATCATAAAGAAACTATGAAAATCATGATGTTCTAATATGCAATCTAAACACAACATCAAACAATTTTATAGATTACCGTAAAAGAATAAAAGGCCGTCGTTGTTCATTACCCGAAAAGAGAAAAGAAAAGATGGGTAGAGCTACCCTTATACAACCCGGATTACAAAAATAATATATATCTTTGGGGTCTTCTTTTCTTCATTTCTTCATTTCTTCATTTCGATTTGATTTACTCAAGGCATCACAGGGGCACCCAGACTAAGCCTTCCGCTCATCCTAATCCCCATAGCACTAACCCTAATTCCTAATGCAAAATTACATCAAAAATAGGAAAAGTAAATCTAGCTACACAGAAATAAATGTTACCTAAACATACCATACAATCCAAGAGTTATATGAATAATTTGGACTTAGCACCCATGGGTAACCAAGTCCACTCTAACATGGGTTACACTTAAGGGGCTAAGCAACCTGCACAGCAAAAGCATATATATTTTATTACAGCGGCCCCTTTAAGCATAACCCCCTGCAGAAAATATGATTAGGCTAATAACGGCCTAACATCCAGTCTACGAAACATACACCCTAACATCCAGTCTAAAACATTACATCACAAAACAAAACACAACATCATACATACCTTCTTAGCACTAGAAGTAGTGACTTAGTATTCTGCTTAAGGCTTGTGTAGCAAGACTTTACTAGGCTCCTTTAGCTTAAGTTCCAATTTGAGTTTGAATTTAAATTTTACCTTTTGGGTGATTTCAATCTAAATGATTTAATGATTTGCTTTTCATTTTTATTTCAATTTTATTTGGTTTAAATGATATTTAGGTTCTCTCAAGAATGAAGAGTAGGATGAATTCCATCGTAGATGGGTCTCACCCAATTCTACATCTAATTCCTAGGAATCTAACTAAAGTCCTTAAGTATCTTGATTAGCACATTTGTGAATTCATTCGATTTAGAGTTAAATTTGAGTTTATTTAAGTATTTGATTAATTGATTTTTTTTTTAGATATTTTAGTTTAATTGTATCTTGATAATTCAATATCCTTTCTAAGGAGTTTAAGTTTGTTTAAGTTCATGTGTTTTTTTAGTTGATTAATTTTAGATTAGGTGTTTTGATTTAATTGAATCTTGATAATTCAATATCCTTTTAAATATTTAATTCTTTTCTTTGATCATGGTTATGTGATTTAATTTTATGTTTATTTAAATTGTGGTTCATTTATTTGTAGTTTGATTGGATTAGATTAAGATTTTATTGGGTTTGATTCTTTGTAATTGGGATCATATTTTAATCACATCCATTTGTCATGTTCATCTAAGTTTGGTTTGCATTTTGATTTCATATATTGGATAGTTAATTAGTTATTTTATTAAGTAGGTTGAATGAGATTTGATTTGATTCTATATTAAATTGATGAGAATCTTTCTTAATTTAGTTTAATTTGACTTGATTTAGGTTATTTATTTGAGTTTTATTTTTTTATTTTTTTTTTTTTTTTGATATTGTTTGAAATTAAGAGTAATTGGATATGATTTAATAACTTTAGAGTTTATATTTAATTTTATGTTTATTTGATTTGATTATGATATTTGCTCATAATTTTACTTGACTTATTGGTTTAATTATATTTTAATCATTTTTTTTATATTAAGTTTTACTTAGATTTTATGAAATTTAATTTGCACTTTTTTTTATTTTGTTTTATTACTTTTTTTTTGTTTGAAATTCTAAAGATTGATTAATTCTTTTTTTTTATTCTAAATGAAATATTTAGATTAATCGTGATCATTTGATCAAAATCAAATGACTCATGAGTTAATCGTTAACTTAATAGGTGAAATCGGATCTCATTATTTAACTTAATCAAAATATTCAAACACATAAAATAAATCTTTGCTTTTACCTCTAAACTCTTCAGAATTAATTAAAGGTTAAGTGCAGCTCTAAAGTTGATTCCCTTCAACATCAAACATGAGATTAAAGGCTTCTAAGTGTTTAAGAATTATACCTCACGGGCTAATGTCCGGTTAGACAGAGGTGATTTCGTTTAGAGAAAGCGAAACCTGTTGATGTTGACCTCCTAAGTATCTATAAGCTCACTCATGGCTGATGTACTAATTCTATGATTTATCTGCAGATCAAGGATTTGATGCAATGTATGCAAGGTCTGGGCGACATCTTCTACTCCACGGTGGCTTGGGACAAGTGCAAGGTGGTAAGCGAAGAGAACTGGCTGCGATGGACCTCATCCGAAGATAAAGGTCTTTGCCTAGGCTGCGTGGGCGGCGTTAAATGCCGAACTTGAAGAAGTCGTGGCGGTTCGAACCTGCCGTCGTCGAACGCGTTCGGGCGAATTCAAGGCGTCGCCCACGATTTCATCCGTCCAGTTGAGTAGATGGAGTATGTGATGGAGCCAGCGAGGGATGAACGTGTTGTCCGGAGCGTCATCAGCGATGACATGCTTTGAGTCCTCCGGAGGCGGAGTCTGATCTGGCGTCTCGGAAAGGCGGCTTTGAGGTATACAAGGCGTTGAGTTCCTCGAAGGCAAGCGAGTCGAACCAGGCTTTTAAGTCATTGGAGCATGGTGTCTGGGAGGGCAGAGCTTCGGAGATTATTGCCTGCTCGGCGGGGTGGGTTAAGACGAGCCAGAAGAACCAGGAGAGTGCGACGGAAGAAATGTCACTTGCGAGGATGAAGTTTAGCGTGACGTGCTGAAGGAAGTCGTCGGTGTAAGCCTTTACGCATGAAGCGGTGATCGGATCCGGATAGAGAAGCCATTAAGAGATTGATATGAGAAAGAAAGTTGGGAAAGGAGTTACGGCCACAGCAAAGAAGGAGAGGAAGCTCTGTCCAGTGGATGGGAGCTGCACGAGATCTAGAAATCCCATGCGTGATGTGTAGAGCGGAGGGTGCTTGACTTTTTTTGCTTCAAGGGAGAACTCAGCAAAAAAAAGATCGCTGCGAGATCATAATGGCTTGATGGAGAGAGCCTCAGCCTTCTCTTTTTTATTGGGTTGTCAGTGATAGGGAAAATAGGATACCGAGAGAGAGAGAGAGAGAGATGATATTTTGTTTTATCTTCCTCCCCTACTCTCAGTTCCCTTTTATTTTTATTTTTTATTTTTGCATTTCTTTATTTTGTGTTATCATGATCACGTGAGTAGGTATTTTAATAAAATAAATTTTCATTTTGCATTTTTTTTTTATTCATTTTTTTTTTTTAACTTGGTGAAAGTTGATTTTTATTTATTATTATGATTTTAATTTTTTTTTTTTTTTTTACATAATTTTAATGATTTTAGTAAATAATTGAATGAAATTTTATAAGTTATATCCATAAGATAATTTTAATTATGATTAATATTTATTGATTATATCATAGATTCATAATTTAATAAATTAATTATTTTGATTTAAGTTTGACCAAAATTATTTGATATTTAGAATTGGTTTAATTTCTCTCTCTCTTTTTTGTAGTTTATTTTAAATTTCAATGGATTATCCATTATATTAAATTTTTTGTTTGTTTGTTATTTATTTGTTATATATTAGTGAATTAATATTCAAATCATGATTTGATTTAATTTAGGCTTAAATTTGACTAAAATTGTATTTGATTCAAATAATTTATTAAAATTGTGAATAATCTTTTGAACAAATTTGAATTTTTTTTAGGTATTATAACTTGAGTTAAATTATCTCATGATTTATTAGCATCGATCAATGAATTAATTTTAATTATAATTTGATTTTGAATGATTTACTTGATGGTTTTGATTGTGATTTTAGCTAGAACTTGGAATGATGATTAAATGATTGATTGATCTTGAGAAAGTGCATCTAGATTAGGTTTGGCTATAGGATAGGTAATTTCCTTAAGCCACAAGGCATAGCCTAATCTTATGATTAACACTTCTAAGTCTCTTAGGTTAGGTGTTCACCTAATCACTAGATGTGTCTTATGACTAGAAAATCTTAGTGTCTAGAAGATTCCTAAGTCTAAGAGGATGTTAAGAGCTCACTCCAAAGTGAGGTCAACAAAGGACCCCAATAGGTGTGGTGTAGCGGAGAGCGCACATTGTAGCGTTGACCGAAAGATCAACACAACATTGAAGGTTGCAACAAACAAAGTGATCTATACCACACAGGTAGATAGAATCACGATCTTGGTGCAATGTGACTCTATATGCGAGGGCATAAGAGAGTAAGAAAGAATCCACTAGGGATTGAGTACATGAACCTTCCTCTAGGGAAACAGGTTCAAGTTATCCGCTGGGGATATGAATCTGAGTTTGATTGTGAATATGATTTATTTGGGTGTGTATCTGCTAGGGATAAGAATTTAATTGGATTTCTTTGATTCTTTCTTTTTTTTTTTTTTTTTGATCAGATTCCACTAGGGAGGTTGGTTTAATTTGTTATGGCTCCACTGGGGAGAAGGGTTCTAGATTAAGGGCATATTTGCTGGGGATATACACTCAATTGAATTTGTTTAATTTAGATCTAGGTTCGGGAGGCCAATTTGATTTGCTCTGGAGAGAAATTTTGTTTGTTTGATATGTTTAATTTGACTCCACTAGGGAGGTTGGTTTTAAATTTATTTTGTTATGGACCTGTGGGTTCATGGACTACACTAAGAAGGGGCCACGGGCCTTGGTGCTCTTAGATTTATAAGTCTAAAGGGTAGTCTACACATAAGGTAGGACTATCCAACCTAAGGGGTTGCCTTTTGGTGAGCAATGACTATCTTGGGAAGAAAGCGTAGTACAACATCTTCCAAAGCAAGAAAAAATCATTGGGGTGATCTATTGGACGAGCAACACATCGAACCCTAAGGTGACCTGAGTGAGCACCAGGTCTTACCTCAACTCAAGTAGTCGATGATTAATTTGATTTGATTTGATTTACTTTAATTTTGTGTGTTATATTGTGGACCGTTGGCTGCGATGGACCCGAGGAGGAGCTATGTCTGACCTATCTCATTTACAAGTCCAAAGGGGTAGTCTACCAACCACAAGTAGGGTATCCACTGGGGTTGCCTTTTAGGTGCGTGTACTAGGAAGAAAGCGTGGCTTACATCTTCCAAAGTAGAGATCAACGTTGGGGTGATCTATTGATGGCACAACAGTCAATCCCGACTAGGGCGACTATTTGAGTGAATGGACTCATCGACTCAAGAATAGTCAATTACTTTAATTTTAGATGGACCTGTTGGTTTGCGATGAATCTACTAAGAAAGCTAATATCGACTGACCTATCTTAAGTTTACAAATCCAAAGGGATAGTCTACCAGCTGTTAGGTAAAACTAACAAACCTAAGGGGTGCCTTTCGGTTTGCAATGGTCAAGTTAGGAAGAAAGTACGAGGACTCACATCTTCTTAAACAAGAATCCACAGGGGTGATCGGTCGCTTAGCAACAAGACGACCTGAGGCGTCGGTTTAGCGATCGTCTTTGGAAAGAATGCGTAATAGACTTATATCTTTCAAAGCAAAGGCACCGGGGTAACTCGTTGGTGGCACAACAAGTTGAACCCGACTAAGGCGACTACGGTGTCAGGCAGGGATTTATCTCAACTCAAGTAGTCGCAATTCCTATGGGAGTTTTCTTGTGCAAAGATAGGATGCCTTGGGAAAGGGGCCACTTGGGGCTTGAATTCTAATCCACAAGCAAATATTTTGTTTGTTTGTTTAATTTGTTTTATCATGGACCACTGTTAGTTTGAGGGATCAAGCGAGAAGGAGCTTATATCGACTAGACTGTCTCATTCTTGAGAAAGGGAGAATCTGGCATCCGTGAACAAATTCTCCAACCACGGGGTGGCTACGGGAAGGGGACTGTCCAATCCAAAGTACACGGTAGTGTCTAAATGGGGTCTCAGGGCGTGATCCAAATAGAATGATGAGAGGAAGGCCAATGGGGCTTCAATCCAACACCAGAAAATGACATGGCTAGTCATATATCACATAGGTATTGGTGGCCAACTCATGGAGAAAGCGGGGACTTACATCTTCCAAGAGTGGTGTACCGGGTGAGTCATTTGTCGACATAGCGAACATCAACCTATGGTGCCCATCGGTTTGCAACAATCAGTCTAGAAAGAAAGCGTGTAGGCTTACATCTCTAAAGCAACCTGCTGGGATAGTGTCTTGGCTAGGGTGCCATCCGACTAGGCGACTAGTGAATGCCTAGGGGCTTATATCGACTCAACGTAGTCAAGAGGAAAGGAGCCTCTGGGACTTACCTAAACCTCAAATATATTGACCTAGTTAGATCATGATGATTAGTTCAAGAAGAAAACAGGACTCACATCTTCTCCAGATCAATCATGAGGTAGCTCTTGCAGGCAACTAACAAGGCTCGTGGGTTTGCAATGGTCAAATTTAGAAAAACCGACTCACATCCTCCAACAAATGACCGGGTGATCGATTGCTTTTGGGCAACAAATCGACGACTAGAGCATTCTTGAGTGAGTGCCAGGGGCTTGCTCCCACATCAAAATAGCGAGATAAAGATATTTGTATGTTTGTTTTTTGTTATGAAGGAATAGGATGCCACTTGGGACTCTTACACCTAAACCTCAAACTTCGACCTAGTCAGTATGATGGCTAGTTCAAAAAAAAGCACGGACTCACATCTTCTTATACAAAAACACGGTAGTTCACTAGCAGGCGGTGAAGACTAGACAAGAGCTGTTGGTTTGCAATGGTCAAATTAGGAAGAAAGCTCAAGGACTCACATCCTCCAACAAATGACCATTGGGGTGATTGGTTGCTTTGGGCAACAAATCGAACCCGACCTAGAGCAGCTAATGAGTGAGTGCCACGGGGCTTGCTCCACATCAAAATAGCTTCGAGACAAAGATATGTATGTTTGTTTTGATATGAAGGAATAGGATGCCACTTGGGACTCTTACACCTAAACCTCAGGAAACCGACTAGTCAGAGTATGATGGCTAGTTCAAGAAGAAAGCAGACTCACATCTTCTTTGCCAACAGGTAGTTTTGGCAGGCTGAACGACAAAAGCTTGTTGGTTTCAATGATCAAATTAGGAAGAAAGCAGGACTCACATCCTCCAACAAATGACCAGGGTGATTGGTTGCTTTACAACAAATCGAACTGAAGATAATGAGTGAGTGCCACGGGGCTCCCACATCAAAATAGCTTCGAGACAAAGATATATGTTTGTGCTTGATATGAAGGAATAGGATGCCAGAGGGAATCTTACACCTATCCTAAATAGCACTTGAGATAAATATTGCTTTTTATGTAAATTTGAAGGAATGTTTAGATTGATGAGGAATTTTGAAGGGTGATAGTAGATTGATTTTTTTTTTTAGACTCAATCAATGTAGATTTGAAAACATAACTTCATTAAGGAATTGATTTTGATTTTTTTTAATTCTCTTTAAAAAATTTCTTTGGATGTGAAATGGAACAAGAACAACCGAGCATGGTGTTCTTTCTCCAAAATCCTTAAGACCATCAAGTAATTGATCATCCTTAGTGAAAGAAACTCACCAAGGCTTCTCAAATATTATGCTCTAATTTGTATTTGAATGAAAGAAAATTCTCATTCCAATTACTTGAATTATTCTCCAAATTTAAATTTTGACTTTGAGTGTAATGGATTTTGAAGTAATGGACATGGAAATACAAACACTCTCTTATCATAGTGGTTTAAACTACTTTTCATCCTTCGAAGCACCAAAGTAGGCCTTTTAATAATCAAAAACAAAATCTTGATTTGGAGAGTTTTGAGATAGACTAACTTTGAAAGAGTTTAAACCATCTATATTCAACATTAATTGAGGTCTCTCTTCCTTCTTCTTCTTCTTTTTTTTTTTTTTTTTTTTTGCAAGACCTTCAATCTTTTCAATAGATGCATAGAGTTTTGAAATTTGATTATTGATGATAAATTTTAACAAGAGGAGTTGTACCCTAAATGGAGATAGCCTTAAACTAGTGGCCTAAGGAATGGAGGCCAATAATGGAGGTGTCATGAATATAACTTATGCTTTTGGATGAGTATTGAAACTTATCATCCTTCAGAACTTGATCTACTTTCTTTGTCAAAGTAGTGAATGATTGACACCTACCAAAAAAAATGAGATTAAATATCTTAGATATGACAACCTTCCTTGAAATGATTTTAATTGTGTTGAGATCCTCTTCTTTTTTTTTCTTTTTTTTTCTTTTTTTTCTCTTTTTTTTTTTTTTTTTTTTTTTTGAAGGTTGCATCTCTATCATCTAATCTATTTTAGATCAATTTTGTTATCCCATGATGCTTTACTTCAAGCCCTAGAAACTTCCCTAGAGCTATCCTCATTGTATACTTTAGGGGATTCATCTTTAGGTTGTAGTATCATAATTAATCGAAGACAACTACTCAGATCATAAAGAAGGTCTTCCTTTTCTCTGTTTTAGACTACGAGATCATCAACATAGCATTCAACTTGGTGATGAATGAGTTCGTTGAAGAGAGTCATACGGTATGTGCCGCATTTTAAATAAAGGCATGACCTTATAGCGAAATTCGATGGAAATTATAAATGTAAACATGACCTCTCATCCTCAGCATCATTTGACCCGTCTTTGAATGAGGAGCATCCAAAAGGCTATGTTCGCCATTAAATTTGATATAGGTAATGTGAATTAGTCTTCAAGGCATGCCTATCTTATCTTCAAAATTGACATATGTGTAGATATGAATGTTCTTCTTTTGGACTAGGAATAATGTTGGGGAATCATGGTAGTATCTTTCTCTTCAATAAGATTAACTTCAAACTTTGATCCTCTTCTTCAAAAGTTTCTAGAAATAGGAATAGCAATAGGTTCAATTTTGAGTTTATATGCTACCTTTGGAGATGTATTGGGCACTTTATAATGATCTTAGGTAAATCGTCTTTAAACTACAAAAGTAACCTAACCAAGTCGTTGGAATTTTCCTTCTAACATATCATATCTAATGTTGGGAGGGTGGGTGGACTCCTTTATGTTCTGAGGTGGTTTTTTTTTTTTTTTCACGGAGCTCATTCTCTACTTGAAAATCTTCAACATTGTTTGAGTAAAGTAGGTAGACTAGGCAAAAGGTAATTTTATGCATTTGAAGGTCTATCTACAAGCATTGAATCCTCTTCGAGCTTGAAAAATGAAGTGGAAATTTGAAATCTCATAATGTATATATATATTTTTTTTGCTAGAGGTTAGAACAACTCTTAACTTCAATCCTATAATAATATCATGAGATAGTAAAATTGGGTCAATGTGCTCGCTACCTACTAAGTTTCTAGTCTCCTTTTTTTTTGCAATCTAACTCAGATTTGTGAAATTTGACTCAAATTTAACTCATGTATTATTTTCTCTCTTTTTTTTTGAATTTACACCTCATACATATGATTTTTTTTTTATTCTAAATCAATATGTATTATTGGTGCTTTACATTTTCTCTTTTTCTTCTTCTCCTTTTTTTCTCTTCTTCTCGTTCTTTTTTTTTTATCTCATTCTCCTTTTTTTTTTTTTTTGAATTTGCACCTCATACATATGATTTGTTTTTTTTTTAATTCTAAATCAATATGTATTATTGGTTACTTACTTTTTTCTCCTTTTTTTTTTGAATTTGCACCTAGTACATATGATTTTTTTTTGGATTTTAAATCAATATGTATTGTTGGTGTTTTATTTCTTTTTTTTTCTTCTCTTTCTTTTTTTTTCTTTCTACTTTTTTTTTTTTTTGAGTCTTTGTCTATATTGTGTTCTCTGGAGATTGCTTGTCATTTTTTTTTTTTCATAGGATATTCTATGTTGAATATGACTTGAGGAGGTTGCGCTAACTAAGCAAGAAAGAATCAAAATTTTCTACCTCCTTAGAGAATGTGAGAGTGCACTTATTACTTAGCTTAGTGGCAACCTTCCAAGATAGTCTAGGACATTAAGATTAACCTTGAGCAGTTTGCCACCCTTATTTTGGATTGTGAAGTGTATCTTAAGAAGGATTTAGAATTTGATTATTTCAAGCGGTTTGCTTCTTCCTATGGTGTTGATCAAAGTGGTAGGACCACGCCCGTAATGATAACCATGATATCTTGAAGAGAGAGGTAGAATTGATGTCTACCTACTCTCTTTCTCTCTTTTTTTCTTTTTCTTTTTTTTTTTTTCTTTTTTTCTTCTTTTTTTTTTTCAAAGTTTATCCCATTAGACCTTTGAAATTTGATGATTCTAACTCTTTATCGATAGTGACACCATGAAAGTATAGAATGAGGGCATTTCTACAGTTGGAATCATTAAAGCATAAAGTCCATCAGTCCTGCTATTTTATGGATTACGATCAATATTTTGAGAGTTGTCTTCTTTTGGGAATTAGGATTCAAGTCATTTGAGTCATACTTATCTAGAATAAATAAGACATACTCAACATCCTTATCAATTTCATTCTTGGCCCCTGAAGGTATCTTTATGGCCTTTCTCCTTTAGGGTGAAAATCCACGTCTTGGTTTTAAGTTGAATTTCATCATAAAGTTTTATGATTCATAACTTTGTGACCAATAATAATGAATATTGCATTATCATAAGTCATCTTAAAGTTTTCAAGCTCTATGTCAAATTTGATTCAATATTCTTGATAAATCTAAAGAATTTGAACCACACTCATCAAATTTGAATATGATAAAGGGGTTCAAATAATTAGATCTCAATTTGGAGAGATTATGAAGAGAATTTCTTTGGAACCTCACTTGTCAAATGTTGATATGATTGTAGGTTCAGAGCTCTTTGACTGGGACTTAAGAAATTTTGGAACTTTACTTTCCAAATGATGGTAGGTTCAAAAATTTAGGATTTTTGTTTTATTTTGTTTGGCGTTGTTTGATTTTTATTTTTAAAGAGAACTATTATTTAACCAATTTGAGTATGTTAAATGAAATTGGTTAATTTTGTTTAAAAGAAAAAAGTGTTTTGATATTTATTTTGAAGAAAAGGTTTTATTTGATTTAATTTTGATTTTGAAAAATGAACCTTCACTTAACAAATTTGAGTTTGTTAAGTGGGTTCAATTAATTTTATTTTGAAAGGATTTATTTATTTATTTTTTTTTTTTTTGAGAAATGATTTTTTTTTTAATCTTGATTTTAAAGAGAATCTCCCATAACAAATTGGATTATGTTAAATGGAGTTCATATTATTTTTATTTTGAAAGGACTTTTTTTTTTTTTTAAGATGTTTTTATTTTACTTTGGATTTTATTGAAATTTTGTTAAGCATGAGATGAACTTTACTCCACCAAGCTACTGGTAAGAGGTTCAAAATTTTATATTGGTTATTTTCCTTTTTTTTTTACTTAATTTATTTTTTTATTGGGGATCAATAGAGATTTAAGACTACAGTGAGCTCCTAAAACCTAAGGATGTTGGCGAGCTTTGCTTAAGGGTGAAATAAGCTAAGTGCCAATGGAAAGAATGATAGTCTCGGGCCTATATAAAATATAAGTCCACTATCGATGTTTGGAGACAATAATTATCTACTAAAGATGGAGAGAGGAACTCTCCCAGTGTTAGAAAAATGGTGTTTATTTTTTGGGGTGTGGGACACCACGAGATCTTAGGGGTACTTATTGAAATGATGCGACATTAAGGGATGATGTACTATCTCGAAGATAGAAATCACCACCTATAATGGACTAATCACTAATAAGGACTCTAAGGCATGATGGGTCTTGAATATGAGATCTTTCCCCCACTTACATGGAAAAGTAAAGTAGGGTTTATTTTAAGCGGGTTGTTAAGTTCCTATGGAGGCAAGCCCCCATAGTTAATTACATCCTAAGAAATGAGAATTTCTTAAGAATACTCTCGATTAAAGTAGATAATTAGAGTCTCCAAAGATTTCAAAGTTAAGACTATCAAAGGATTGGCTATTTTAGAAAATCAAATGGGATAGATCAAGGAGAAGACTTATTTTTGGAATCCAAAGGGAGAAAGTAAGAAATACTCATGATACTAGGAAGCCTAGTGAGCATTCCAATCTACCCTATAGTTGGGCTTTATATTTTTGAAATTGAAGAGAGTTAATTATTTGAGTTGACATTTTATTAGATTGCTAGGGCTTATAATTCCACAACATAAGATTGTGAAAATGCAAGAGGTGAGGATTTATGCTTGTAGCCCAAAGGAAAGCACTACCTCAGATTCTAAACTAAGGAGCCTTGGTACAAAACAGGCACAACCTAAATCTAAGCGAAAATGGGTATATAGTTTACCTCCACAAGAGAGAATAAACCACCCATTCTTGGACTTATTATCGCAGAGTGGTAGCCTCTCCTCCTTTTAAATCCATGTAGGCAAGTCTTATGCTTTGCAAGATGGCTAGGTTGTTCATTTAGAGAAAACTAAGTCCTTAGACTCACTCCTAAGAGACTAGAGCATGAGTGGTATGAATCCATGACTTAATCTAATGCAAATTTTATCAAATTTATTTGATTCTTTTGGACTTTTGTTTGACACAGGATGGGATTTTGTATGCCTAAATGCATGAGAATTTGATTATGGGCCAAATCAAGAGAGAAAGGGGTGTCTTCCACCAAAGGCTCTCATAGGTTAAGCCTTGATTCTCGGCAAAGATGGAAGCTCCTCTTAACAAGAGTGGAAGAATATGACATGCATAATATTATACATTCATTCATCCAGCTTAAGGGTTGCTAAAAAATTTATTATCTTCATTTAATTCCTAGGATTTAATGTGAGGTTTTATTTTAAAATTTTAGTTATGAATTGTTAGTGGGGTTGAAAAATTAATTTTATCTTAAGAGCCTACTGCATCCAGGCCACACATTCAAACATCAATCATAAAGAAACTATGAAAAGCATGTTGTTCTAATCTAAACACAACATCAAACAATTTTATAGACTACGTAAAAGAATAAAAGGCCGTCTTGTCGGTTCGTATACACCCGAAAAGAAAAGAAAAGATGGGTAGCCTACCACCTCTGACGGATTACAAAATAATATATATCTTATGGGGTCTTCTTTTCTTCATTTCTTCATTTCTTCATTTTGATTTGATTTGCTCCAAAGGCATCACAGGCACCCAGGGGACTAAGCCTTCGCCCCTTGCTCATCTAATCCCCATAGCACTAATCTAATTCCTAATGCAAAATTACATCAAAAATAGGAAAAGTAAATCTAGTAAAATAAATGTTAGCTAAACATACCATACAATCCAAGCGTTATATGAATAATTTGGACTTAGCACCCACACATGGGTAACAAGTCTGTCTCTAACATGGGTTACACTAAGCAACCGCGACAAGCATATATATATTTTTATTAGCCCTTAAGCATAACCCCCTGTAGAAAATATGATTAGGCTAATAACGGCCTAACATCCAGTCTACGAAACATACACCCTAACATCCAGTCTAAAATATTACATCACAAAACAAAACACAACATCATACATACAACTAACTTAGTGAAGTAGTGACTTAGTATTGTGTGCTTAAGGCTTGTGTAGCAAGACTTTACTAGGCTCTTTAGTTTAAGTTCCAATTTGGAGTTTGAATTTAAATTTTACCTTTGGGTGATTTCAATCTAAATGATTTAATGATTTGCTTTTCATTTTTATTTCAATTTTATTTGGTTTAAATGATATTTAGGTTCTCAAGAATGAAGAGTAGGATGAATTCCATCGTAGATGGGTCTCATTCTACATCCGGAATCTAACTAAGTCCTTAAAGTATCTTGATTTGCACATTTGAATTTGTGTAATTCATTGATTTAGAGTTTAAAATTTGAGTTTATTTAAGTATTTGATTGATTTTTTTTTTTAGATATTTTAGTTTAATTGTATCTTAATAATTCAATATCCTTAATGTCTAAAGGAGTTTAAGTTTGTTTAAGTTCATGTGTTTTTTAGTTGATTAATTTTAGATTAGGTGTTTTGATTTAATTGAATCTTGATAATTCAATATCCTTTTAAATATTTAATTCTTTTCTTTGATCATGGTTATGTGATTTAATTTTATGTTTATTTAATTCGATTGTGGTTCATTTATTTGTAGTTTGATCTGATTAGATTAAGATTTTATTTTTGATTCTAATTGGGTTTGATTCTTTGTAATTGAGATCATATTTTTAATTACATCCATTTGTCATGTTCATCTAAGTTTGGTTTGCATTTTTGATTTCATATATTGGATAGTTAATTAGTTCATTTTATTCAAGTAGGTTGAATGGGATTTGACTTGATTCTATATTAAATTGTTGAGAATCTTTCTTAATTTAGTTTAATTTGACTTGATTTAGGTTATTTATTTGAGTTTTATTTTTATTTTATTTTGTTTTTTTATATTGTTTGAAATTAAGAGTGGATATGATTTAATAACTTTAGAGTTTATATTTAATTTTATGTTTATTTGATTTGATTATGATATTTGCTCATAATTTTACTTGACTTATTGGTTTAATTATATTTTAATCATTTTTTTATATTAAGTTTTACTTAGATTTTAAATTTAATTTGCACTTTTTTTTATTTTGTTTTATTACTTTTTTTGTTTGAAATTCTAAAGATTGATTAATTTTTTTTTTTTTTCTAAATGAAATATTTAGATTAATCGTGATCATTTGATCAAAAATCAAATGACTCGCGAGTTAATCGTGGCTTAATAGGTGAAATCAGATCACTACGTATTTAACCTAATCAAAATAATTCATTTCAAACACATAAAATAAATCATTTTGCTTTCTTTCGCATCTAAACTCTCGCCGAATGAATTAAAAGGTAAAGTGAACAGGCTCTAAATGTTGGTTCCTAACGGCGCTCGTATTCAACACATCAAACATGAGATTCCTAAGGCTTCCTGAGTGTTTAGATTATACCTGGGTAATGTCCGATTGGATTTAGAGGTGCGTTTAGAGGAAACGAAGTCCTGTTGAGGTGATTGTTGGGCCTCTCGCCAAGTATCTATAAGCTCACTCATGGCCGCTGATGTACTAATTCTATGATTTATTTGCAGATCAAGCAGGATTTGATGCAATGTATGCAAGGTCCTGGGCGACATCTTCTACTCCACGCGGTGGCTTGGGACAAGTGCAAGGTGGTAGCGAAGAAGCGGTGCGATGGACCTCATCAAGATAGGCAAGGTCTTTGCCTACGTGGGGGCGGCGTTAAATCCACGAACTTGAAGAAGTCGGTGGCGGTTGAACCTGCCGTCGTCGAGAGCTTCGGGCGAATTCAGCGTCGTCGCCTGCCGATTTCATCCGTCCGGTTGAGTAGATGGAGTATGTGATGGCGGGCAGGATGAACGTGTTGTCCGGGAGAACATCACGATGACATGCTTGAGTCCTCCGGACGGAGGTGTACATCTGGCCGTCTGAAGCGGCTTTGAGGTATACAAAGGCCGAGTTCCTCGAAGCAAGTCGAACCAGCTTTAAGTCATTGGAGCCGGGTGTCTGGGAGAGAGCTCGGAGATTATGCTCGGCTGGGTGGGTTAAGACGACAAGAACCAGGAGAGTGCGACGAAGAAATGTCGCACTTAGGATGAAGTTTAGCGTCGTGCTGAAGGAAGTCGTGTAGGAGCCTTTACGCATGAAGCGGTGGTCGGATCCATAGAGAAGCCATTAAGAGATTGATATGAGAAAGAAAGTTGGGAAAGGAGTTACGGCCACAGCAAAGAAGGAGAGGAAGCTCTGTCCAGTGGATGGGAGCTGCACGAGATCTAGAAATCCCATGCATGATGTGTTGGCGGAGAGGGTGCTTGACTTTTTTTTTTGCTTCAAGGGAGAACTCAGCTTTAAAAAACGCTGCGAGATCATAATGGCTTGATGGAGAGAGCCATCAGCCTTCTCTTTTTTTTATTGGGTTGTGATAGGGAAAATAGGATACCGCGAGAGAGAGAGAGAGAGAGAGAGAGAGACAGATGATATTTTGTTTTATCTTCCTCCCCAACTACTCTCCCTTTTATTTTTATTTTTTTATTTTTGCATTTCTTTATTTTGTGTTATCATGATCACGTGAAGTAAGTATTTTAATAAAATAAATTTCTCAGTTTTTGCATTTCCCTTTTTTTTTTATTCATCATTTTTTTTTAACTTGATGAAAGTTGATTTTTTTATTTATTATTATGATTTTATTATTTTTTATTTTTTTATATAATTTTAATGACTTTAGTAAATAATTGAATGAAATTTTATAAGTTATATCCATAAGATAATTTTAATTATGATTAATATTTATTGATTATATCATAGATTCATAATTTAATAAATTAATTATTTTGATTTAAATTTGACCAAAATTTATTTGATATTTAGAATTGGTTTAATTTCTCTCTCTCTTTTGTAGTTTATTTTAAATTTCAATGGATTATCCGTATATTAAATTTTTTGTTTGTTTGTTATTTATTTGTTATATATTAGTGAATTAATATTCAAATTATGATTTGATTTAATTTAGGCTTAAATTTGACTAAAATTGCATTTGATTCAAATAATTTATTAAAATTGTGAATAATCTTTTGAGCAAATTTGAATTTGAATTTTTAGGTATTATAACTTGAGTTAAATTATTTCATGATTTATTAGCATCGATCAATGAATTAATTTTAATTATAATTTGATTTTGAATGATTTACTTGATGGTTTTGATTGTGATTTTAGCTAGAACTTGGAATGATGATTAAATGATTGATTGATCTTGAGAAAGTGCATCTAGATTAGGTTTAGGCTATAGGATGTAATTTTCTTAAGCCCCAAGGCATATCTAATCTTATGATTAACACTTCTAAGTCTAGGCTTGGGTTAGTGTTCACCTAATCACTAGATGTGTCTTATGACTAAGAAAATCTTAGTGTCTAGAAGATTCCTAAGTCTAAGAGGATGTTAAGAGCTAACTCCAAAAGTGAGGTCAACAAATATAAATAAAGGTTCATTTTAAAAGTAATTCAGAAAGGAATCCGTTAAAACTATCTTTAATTATTTTTTAATAGTGATTTTAGATTAATTAGATTTAATTGAAAGCTTAATTAACCTAATTACTATCTAATTAATCATCCAATTGGTTTCAAATTTTTTGAGGTTGCTTAAGGGGATGATCTCTACCTCCTCAATTTTTCTTATAATTTATTGGTTGATTAATTGGGGAAATCAATTGATTAAGCTCTAATTACATTCTTAACATACTTAATGATTAATTAAGCATAGAAATAATAAATTAAATAATTAATTGGTCTCATTTGGCATTGATTAATAGTATGGAGGTTTAGAGAATGTGATTGGAAATTTTTCCTAATCTTTTCCCTAAATTTTCTTTACTTTCAAGAGAAATTAATTAGGAATTAATTAACTAATTAATTACTTAATTAGCTTAATTAAATTTTAAAATGGATTTGATTTTTCTTAATTAATTCATTGGTAGGTCTTTAGGTGTTTAATAGCCTAAAGAGGTTTACTGAAATTGTGGCTAGCTCACATGTGTCAAAAAATCATAAAAGTAATTAATGTGAGTTCCTTAAGCTTAATTAATCAATGATTGTGAGCTAAGCCACTTTCATTTCATAAGAGCATTGCTATTTACTTTTTAATTAATTTGCATATTGAATTTTATCATAATCATTTGATTAATTACCTTAAAGTAATATAAGGGTTTAATTAATTGATTTGATTCATACCTTAACTTAACTAATCTATAAAATTAACCTAAATCAAATTAACTCACATATGGGAATGGGATTAGGATTAGAAAAACTCCTTATCTCTTATTTCTTAAATCAAATCAAACAAGAAATTAAAAAAATGACATTAAAAAGCTTCGATTTATTTTAAATGATCCTATGTAGTATGATTGTCCCTAGGAATTGGATTGAATGGAATCATATGTTTATGTTCATTTATTTCTTTGCAATCATGTTAAATATTGTATGTCACGTGTAATCATGCATACATCTTTTTCAAAAATTGAGTAAATGAAATGATTTCCATTATGTCAAGCTTGCATATGTTGATTAAATTTAAATATGTATGGCTATTATCACTATTAAATCAAAAACAATTTTAAAAGTATAAAATCCAATATAATATATAGGGTGACATTAGTTATGAATATTAACAAGCTTGCATGTGCCTATGGTTTACAATATGTGATATGAAGTTCTCTTTCTTTATCCTACATAGATACACATAAAGTTTGAATATTAACAAATGTATAGTTCATTTGAAAAGGACTCAACATTTGTTTGGATTCATTTCTATGTACCTCTATGTTGGAACTTAGATAAAACTTTAGCTCACATATATATATAAATAATTCAATTAAATCAAATATAACTTAGGCATGATTTTTCCATTCTTGTAGTTATTATACATTCATGTGTATTTAAGAGTAGTGGGTATATCTAGTCTAGACATTCAGGGGATGCAAAGCTTTAAGTAGCCCTAAGAAAATATTTACCTCACTCCCCTAGTTAAACAATTACGAAGTATTTGCTTAAAACTTTTATACACTTGTGTGTGCATTAAGCTAATGAATGAAAAATCTTCATTCAATTAAATCAAATACAACTTTTGCATGATTTTTTCATTCTAGTAGTTATTTGTACATTCATGTGTATTTAAGAGTAGTATGTATATCTAGTCTGGATAGTCCAGGGACGCTAGGATTTAAGTAGCCCCAAGGAGGTCTTTACCTCACTCCCCTAGTTTAACAATGGAAAAATATCTGCTTAAAACTTTTATACACTTGTATGTGCATTTAGCTAATGAATGAAAATCCTCTTTTCCACTAAAAAAACATGCATTCATATTTGTTCAAGTGATTGAATTGATTGATCATATCGTTTGAAGTCCTCTTTCTTATGTTCATGTGTATAAACTTACATATGTTTGAATGTAATAGATATATAGTTTGGACATCCCGAGAACACAAGGCTTTAGCTTTCCCAAAGAGGTCATTTGATTACCTCACTTCCCTAGTTAACAATGATATGTACTTATTTAATTTCATCGCTATATATTTTTATATAAGGATTTGGATAGAGCCTTAAATTAATATGATGAAATAATTTAGTCAAATGAAACATCTAAATTCCAAATGTATATGCTTACATTCATCATTTAAGTGTGCTAAGACATATATATGTATAGATATATACTTAGGATTTAGTCACATGCATGTTACATATCTGAAAAGAAATGAATGAACATGTGTCATGTGATAGTAATTCATTCCAATTAATCTTAAGATTATCTCTTATTGAATATGATTATTTAAAGTGAACCTAAACTTAGGATTAATTTAAAATATGTAATAAGTCATTCACTAAAAAGAATTAATTAAGTAATATGCTTTAGATGTGACTAAAGGTAGGGATGGAAGAAAGTAATCCTCTCTTTTCCTTCTCTTTATAACACTTAGTTGCTAAGTGTAAGTCAAATGAAATAAATGAAAATACTAATTAAAATTCCCAAATTAATTAAACCACTTAAATTTAAATCAACATCCTATAATTAAATCCTTTTCATACTTAGATAATCATAACAAAGCTTAGCTAAGGCATACCACACAAGCCTTAATACACACACATTAGAATTAAGCCACCATTTTTAGCTATCTGTTAGGGCAATGCATGGTATGATGTATGTTTTGTTTTATGATGTATTATTTTAGACTAGATATTAGGGTATATATTTTGTAGTCTGGATGTTAGGCTGTGATTAGCCTAATCATGTTTTCTATAGGTAATTATGCTTAAGGGATGCTTAAAATAAATATAATTGCTCTCTTTCGTAGATTGCTTAAACCCCTAAGCATAATTTATATTAAGACAAGTGGGCTTGGTTGCTCATGTGTAGGGTCCTAAGTTGAAATTATTCATATAACTACTTGGGTTGTATGGAGTGTTTAGCTCACTTAGGTGTAGTTAGATTTACTTTTCCTATTTTAGTGTAAATTTGCATTAGGAATTAGGATTAGTATTATGGGGGATGAGGATGAACATTTGCCAAAAGGGTTAGCCCTGGGGTGCCATGTAATGCCTTCAAGCCTACCAAATCAAAAGAAGTAAATTAAATGAAGAAATGAAGGAGATATGAAGAATGAAGATAAGAAAGTCCTCATAGAATTTATTTATTTATAAATTGTAATTATTCTTTCTTATTTTGGGTTATATAAGAGTAGAGCTTGGCGATCCATTTCTCTTTTCGAGTTGTACAATGGTACCCAACCACACCGGTCTCTTATTCTTTCGCATTAGATTTATAAAATTCATTGATGTTATGTTTAAATTGTGCAATAAAAATGGCATGCCTCTTTATAGTTTCTTTATGAATGATGATTTAATGAGTAACTTGGATCTGATTAGGTTTTTAGAAAAAAAATTTAATTTTTCTACCCCAACTACAACTCATAATTAAAGTTTTAAATAATTCATAACCTCATACAAATCCTAGGCATTAAATCAAGATAATTAAAAGATTTATCAACCCCTTAGCTGAATATTATATATTTAATATCATACATTAATATTGCTTCACTCTTGCTAAAAAAGGGTTTCCATCCTTGCACGATAGAGGAAGACTTGACCTTTGAGAATCTCCTATGTGATGGAAATCGTCTCTTTCTTTATAATTTATCCCATAATCTCATTTCAACATGCATTTAGGCATCAAAAATCCTATGGCCTTTGTCAAAAGAGTCCAAAATTAAATAAAAACTAAGAAGATTTGCATTAGACTAAGTCAGTGCTCATACCACTCATGCTCTAGTATCTTAGGGAGTTGGTTTAAGGACTTTAGTTTCTTTATAAATAATAACAACCCAACTATCTTACAAAATTATATGACTTAACTACATGGTTTTAAAGCGTAGGAGGAGTTAGATGGCTTCCACTCCATGTGATTATAAGTCCAAGTCAAAATGATTTACTCTCTCTTGTGGTGATAAATCATATACCCATCTTCGCTTAAATTTAGGTCGTGCTTTGGCTTATGTCAAAGCTCCCTAGATTTAGGATCTAAGGTTATTATTTCCTCCGGGATACAAGCATAAATCCTAACCTCTTAAGCATTTCCACAACCTTGTGTTATTGTATTAAAATCCCTAGTAATCTAATAAATTTCAACTCAAACATATAATTCTCTTCAATTTCAAATATATAAAGCCCAACCATAGGACATATTAGAATGATCATTAGGTCTCCTAGTATCATGAGCATTCCGTACTCATTTCCTTTAGTTTTGATGATAAGTCTCTTCTTGTGATCTATCTCGATTGATTTTCTAAATATAGCCAATTTATTAATAGTCTGACCCTTGAAATCTTTGAAGATAATAATTGTCTACTTTAATCGAGAGTACTCCTAAGGAACTCACCTTTCTTAGGACATAATTAATTATAAGAAACTTTCAAACTCAATTTAATATAAATCCAAATTTATTCATTCATGTAAAGTAGAGGAAAATCTCTGTATATGTGAAGACCCATCATGCCTTAGGAGTCCTTATTAGGTGATTAGGTCCATTGAAGGGTGATATTTTTATCTTTCGAGATAATATATCATACCCAATCACTTCAATAAGTACCCCCTCAGATCTGTGTGATGTCCCTCACATACATCCAAAAATAAACACTACACCATCCTTGCACGATATGGGAATGCTTGACCTGTGAGGGCATCTCTTGTGGTGAAGAACACTCTCTTTTCGCTAATTTAGCCCATAACTATATTTCATCATGCATTTAAGTGTAAGAAATCTCTAACCCTTTGTCAAAATGATGAGTCAAAATTATATAAAATCTGAAAAGATCTTTTATTAGACTAAGTCATTGCTCATACCACTTATGCTCTAGTCTCTTACAAAGTGGGTTTAGGATTTTTGTTTATTTTTAATTAAATTATAGCCCAACCATCTTGTAATTTCATAAGACCAAACTACATGGTTTTGAATCGTAGGAGGTGTTAATTGGCTACCACTCTAGGTGGTTATAAGTTCAGCAGTCAGGTAGTTTATCCTCTCTTGTGGAGGTAAACCATATACTCATCTTTGCTTAAACTTAGGTCATGCTTTGACTTATGCTAAAGCTCCCTAGATTTAAGATCCGAGGTAGTTGTTTCATTTGGGATACAAACATAAATCCTCACCTCTTAGAAATTTCCACAATCTTGTATTATTGGATTATAAGTCCTAATTTTCTAATAAAATGTTAACTCAAGACATATTAATCTCTTTAACTTCAAATATATATGCCCAATTATAGGATAAATTGGAATGCTCCCTAAGCCTTCTAGCAACATGAGCATTTTCTACTTCCTCCCTTTAGATTCTAAAAATAAGTCTTCTCCTTGAACAATCTCATTTGATTTTTCAAACATAACTAATTTAATGCTAGTCTAGCCTTGAAATATTTGGAGACCCCAATTATCTACTTTAATCGAGAGTATTTGTTGACCTCACTTTTGGAGTGAGCTTTCAACTTCTTCATCCTAGGCATAAGGACTCCTCTATTAAGAGTTCATTAGCCCACAACCCTAGGTGTTAGAAAAAGAGTTGCATAGAATTTATAACTTAAACCCAATCTTTAGTTTCTTCTTTCAAGTCAAATTTCAAATCCAAACCAACTTCAAAATCAATTTCAAACTCAAATAAATTCAAATCAAAATTCAAATCAATTCCAAAAATCCAAATCATGAATCAATTCCAAATGATTGAAATCCATGATCAATTCTAAATCCAAAATCTTTCCTAAGCCATTTTGATTCCATCTTATGGACTTAGCCAAACCAAATCCAAATCAATTCAAACTCAAAATATTTTCTCATAACTCATTTATATTATCATTTATATTCACAAATGAAATATAAATTCAAATAACCAAAACTAAATCCAAACCCAAAATCTTTCCTAAGTCACTTTGATTTCATCTTATGGACTTAGCTCAAATTAAATCCAAATCACTTCAAACTCAAGAGATTTTCATAACCCATGTATATTCTCATTTATGTTCACAAATATAAATGAAATATAAATTCAATCAACCAAAACAAAATTCAATCAAACCTAAATCTAACCTAAATCCAACCTTACCCTTTCAAGTCAAATTCTTGAACTTAGCCAAATCAAACTCAAATTAATCCAAGCCTTTGTATTTTCTCTTCAAACAATCAATCCTACAAACCAAGTATAAACACAAACTTCAATCATCAAACCAAAATCAATCTAACCCAAATCAAACTCATGTTCATCCTTTGAACTTGAAATTGTCAAATGAATCAAAACCCATTTGACTCTAAATCACTTGCAATTGGATTTATATTTCAATCATAAGTCCATATGTGATTTCAACCAAACTTGAATCAAGCCTTGATCAAGTCAATTGACCCATTTAGGCTCACTTGACCCAAAGTGATCTAAAGCACCTTTTTGAGCCAAATTCTAATCCAACCCAAATTGAATTAAATTAAGCCCATCTAAGCCTCACATTATGAGCAACAATCATCCTAAGATAATCAAACACTCAAATTGGGTCAAACCAAGTCAAACCTAACATTTGACCAAGTCAACACTTAGCCCAAATGAAACCTAAAACTAGCCAAAATCCACCATAGGCCAAGTTGATTGAAACCATTAATCTAACCCAAGATAAATGATTGAACATGTCCAAGTCATCATTTGAGCTAAACGCCTAATTGGCCACTTGACCCAAGTTCACCCAAGTTGACCCAAGTTATCCTAAAAAGTCAAAATATGTCAAATCTTGATCTAAGCTGAATTGATTGCAACCAATGGGTCAAATTCATTCTAAATTGCTTGTTGAACTTGACCAAAGCCTCAATTGGCCAACTAGACCCAACCTAGCCCAATTGACCATGAACCAAACTTGACCTAAAAGGTCAAATCAAGCCAAAATCAAACCAAAACAAAATAGATCAAAACCAAAGCTTACAATATATTTTAAATGATCAACCAAGCCTAAACTAACCCATGACCTAACCCAATTAGATCAAATGGGTCAAATTGGACAACTTGACCCATTTGACCTAAGTGAACGCAAATGAACCAAAACCAAATATAAATCAAATTGAACCAAACTAATGATACAAAAATACTTCAAATGATCATTTGAACTTGACCCAACCCATGGTTTGACCCAATTTGACCAATTGGTCAACTTGACCCAAGTTGACCCATTTTGACCTAAATGGGTCAACATGAGCCAAATCATATCAACTAAGCTCCAAATTCATTGAAAATTGGCACAACCCATTTTTCAATCATTCCAAATATTCTTAAATCAAAATGAAAGCTAAATGACCATTTTACCCCTTGGTCAAAGGGTAACATATGATCAAATTCACTTAGAATTTGATCATATTCTAACTCAAGACCACTTGGCACCCTCCTAGTGGACCATTTGGACACCAAGGAGGGTGGTGCACATGACCCAATAGGGTTGGGTCAACCAAACCCAACCCAATGCCAAAATTGACCACCCCAATCAAATTTCTCCACATGGATCATCTCCCACACTCATTTTAACACATGTGCACCTCCACACTCCCACTCCTCTATCATAACCGAACCACATGGCACTCATAACAACCAAAATAACCTAATCAATGAGCAATTTGATGAAAATGGAAAAATGAGCTTCGATCATCCGATCCAAGTAGGGGGAGATATACTTGCCTCATCCCATTCCAATTCACCTTCTTGCATTTGATTGATCCAAGTAGGCAAGCTTCTCCAAAGTTTTCCAAGCATTCCTAACCTCATTTGAAATTCCCATTCTTAGTTTTGCCTAAGCCGAAAATAAGGGAGGTGAGGGAGGTTTCCAACTTAGCCAATTGTCAACCAAAGTCCACTTTCTCTTGCAAGCACCATCAAGGCACTAAGTCAAGCTCATCCAAAGAAAATCCCAAGCATCCAAGTAATTATAAGGGGGATTTAGACCAAAGTCACAAGCCATTGAAGAAAGCTTTAGTCAATTGGAAGATCCATTATAAATTGAACCCTCAAACCTTCAACAAGGCTTTTTCTCCACTAGATGAAGCTACATCCACTGTTGGAAGCACTGATGATAGCCTCCGGTGAGGTATGCTTCAAAATCAAGCTCTCATTGAAAATTCTTTTGTCATTTGTGAAAGAAATTTTAATCCCATTGAATTTCCATAGTTGGATGCGCTTCTCCTTACTTCTTTATGGTGTGGGTTGAATCTCAGCCCAATCCAAGCTCAAGTGAGCTCAGATCAAGCCATGGAGGATGAACAATCACGCTCAGATAAATATAATCCGCCCATCTTGCATGTTTTAGATGGACGATCCTGATTAATCTACTTAGATCCAATGATTTAATCCTTTGTAACCGCGGGCTTAATCCCGACAGTCTGATCTTTGATTGGATGACCCAAGGGAAAGCATGTAGCACCGCCGGCTGACGCAGCATCTGATTTGACAACTTAAATAATCAATCTCATTATGCCATGTGCAAAGCACGTGCCGCATCAGTAACCCACATGGCGCTGACTAGATTAGTTATATAATTAGGTTATTTAATGACCTATTAATGATAAAAACTTCAAAAATTCATAACTAAATGTAGAAAAATACAAAAAATGCAAACTCGCTTTTATTTTAAAAATAATTCAAAGGGGAATAATATAAAATTGAGTTTAATTGCTTTTGAATAGGAACCTTCATCTAATTTCAGTTTTATTAAAAAATGGAATTAAGCTAATTACTCCCTAGTTACTTCAATAATTAATTCCAAACTCCCTATGGTTAATTAGTGGGTTGACCTTTGCCTCCCATGATTTTCATGGAATTTATTATTAGATTAATTTAGGTAGTTGTTTATTTCATCAATTAAATTATTAATTAACCTATTAAGATGTAATAAATTCATTAATTAAGCTTATTAATTATTTTGGAATAGTGGATAGACTTAGGGAATGGATACAAATTGATTAATGATTTAATCATTTCATTGAATAGCATGATTAACCAAACTCAAAACCAAAAATTAAACTAGAAACTTAATCACTTAATCAATCTCAATCTTGGGTAGATCCTTAGGTGTTCAAAGGCCTAAGGTAATCTTAGGGAAATCAAATCCAACCCATATGTGTGGGAAGTGTTATGAAAGTACTTAATTAAACTCTTTAGCTTAATTAATCACTAATTATCAGCTAATTGCATTATGCCCCCTTTCTTTCTTAGGAGCATTGCTAATTTAAATTTCATGTGATTGTATATCATATGTTAGCTAATAATTAGTAGGTTAATTATATTAAAGTGGTGTAGATAAGGGGTAATTAATGGATTTAATTCACACCTTAACCTAAGCAAAACATCTTTTCACACATGGGGGAAATGGGTTAGGACCAGTAAACATCTTTTCACAGTTCCTAAATTAAATCAAATTCAAAATTAAAATAAAAAATCTCTTTAATATAATTTTGATTCACTTTGAATAATCTAATCTTACAGGATTATCCTTAGGAATTAATTAAGATGAATAAAATCATGTGCTTGCATCACTTTATCTCTTTCCAAGTATGTTAAATGTTGTTTGTCATGTGAACTCATGCATTCATATCTTTTAAAAAAATCAAATAAATGAAATATTTCCTTTATGTCAAATTGTATATTTTGGATAAAGTAAGAATATGAATGACTATTATCCCTATTAAATCAAAAATATTTTCAAAACTTACAAATCAAACATTAAAAATGAAGGTATGTTGCTTATAAATACTTATAAATCAGATGATTATAGCATAAAATGTGTTATGTGATTTCCTTCTCTTTTCTTAACATGGATCTGGGTAGGATTTGCAAAGTGTATAGTTCATATGTAAATTGCATAACTAAATCAAACAAAAATACAAACCTTTTCCATGACTCCTCTTCCATTCATTCCATTTTGTACATGCACATGTATTTAAGAAAAGTGATATATTAGTTTGGACATCTCAGGGTTATGAGGCTTTAAGTAGCCCCAAGTAGGTCTTATACCTTACACCCTTGGTGTAGAAAACAATGGCATCGTACTCACTTATGTCTTTCATACATGTAAATGTGCATTTGATTAATGGATACAAGAGTCCTTCTTTTCTACTTAAATAAAAAAGTCATGCAATCATGAAATATCCAAAATTTTCTTAAACAACATTCCTTAGTATTCATCATCAAAGTGTGCTAAAGTATTTGCATTACATGTATAGCTATGCTTGGGATACATTCATATGCATGGTATACATGTTGGAAAGAAATAAAAGGTTGTGTGTTATGTGATAGTAATTCACTTTAATTAATCTTAAGATATATTTCTTATTAAATATATTTATTTAGAGTAAATCTAAACTTAGGAATAATTAAAATACATAATAAAACATTCACTAAAGAAAATTTATTAATGAATCTACCTTAGAAATTACTTAATGTAGGGATGAAAGAGAAGTTCTCTTCTCTTTTCTTCTCTTTTCTTCTCTTTTCTTCTCTTTACAACATTTAGTAATTAAATATAGGTTCATTCACACCAAATAAAATCATCAAATCAAAATGACCAAATCAACTAAATCACTTAAAATAAAACCACCCTCTAAGTTGAACCCTTTCACACTTAGAAAATTTCAACCTTAAAGCTTAGCCAAACACAAGCCTTAATGGCACACACATTAGGCTAAGTCACCATTTCTAGCTCTACGTTAGGGCGGTGCATGATTTGATGCCTAATTTTATTTTTTGATGTAATATTTTAGATTAGATGTTAGGGTGTATGTGCATAGACTGAATGATAGGGTGATCTTAGTCTAATCATTATCTTCTGGAGGGGATTGTACTTAAAGGGGTGTTGTAATAAAAATATAAATACTTTTGCTGTGCAGGTTGCTTATACCCCTAAGCATAATCCAAAATAGGCCAAGTGGATTTGGTTACCCACATGTGGCATGCTAAGTCCAAATTATTCATATACATGCTTGGGATTGTATGGTGTGTTTAGCTAATCTCTATTTTATAGGTTTTAGTTAGATTTATTTTTTCTCATTTTCATGTAATTTTGTAATTAAGATTTGGAATGAATGTTATGGGAAAGTGAATGTGAACATTGATCATAAGACTATGTCTTATGTACTATGTGAAGCTTTGGAGCCAACTACATCCCAACCGACCAAAAGAAGGAAAGAAAGAAGAAAAGAAGAAATGATGAAAAGAAGAAAGAAGAATGAAGAATGAAGACCCTCATAACATGAATTCTTTCTAAATTATAATTATTCATTTGTAATATGGGTTGTATAAGGGTAAAGCTCGGCTACCCACATTTCTTTTTGGGTTTGTGTGATGGAGCCCGACCACAAAGGCCTTATTCTTTTGCGCTAGCTTTATAAAATAGTTTGATGTTTGTTTAGCTTGCGCATTAAGATGGCATATTTTTCCTAGTTTCTTTCTTGCTTTGCTAAATGGCCTAGATGTGATTAGGTTATTAAGAAAAAATAAATTTTATATCTAATTAATCAACTTAAAATTAAAAATTAATAACTCATAACCTCACCTAATGCCTAGGATAAAAATCAATAAATAAAAGATTTAGTAACCCCTTAGCTAGATGTTGTATGTTTTATATCATGCATAAAAATCATCTTGCTTCACTCTTACTTATGGAGGGCTTCCACCTTTGCTAGAGAACATGGCTTGATGTTTGAGAGCCATGATAAAAATACACCTCCTTCTTTCTTATTTTGGCCCATAACCAAATTCTCATGCATTAGGCATATGAATCCCAAATCCTGTGTCAAACTAATTATCCAAAAATGAAAATAAACTTAACAAAATTTGCATTAGATTAAGTCATGAGTTCATGCCCTTCATGATCTAGTCTCTCAGGGAGTGAGTTTAAGTACTTAGTCTTCTTTCTAAATAAACAACAGCCTAGCTATCTTACAAAAGCATAAGACTTGCCTACATGTATTTAAAATTGTAGGAGGAGTTAGTTGGCACCCCGCAGTTGTAAGTCCAACAGTCGGGTGGTTTATCCTCTCATGTGGAGGTAACCATATGCCCATTTTTTCCTTAGATTTAGGTTATGTTTTGGCCCTCGCCAAGGCTCCCTAGAATAAGGATCTGAGGTTGTTGTTTTTTTTTTTATGGGCTACAAGCATAAATCCTCACCTCTTAGTCATTTTAATGATCTTGTATCATGAAATTATAAGTCCTAGATTTCTAATAAAAATTCAACTCAAATAAATAATTCTCTTCAAATTCAAAAATGTAAAGCTCAACCATAGGATAGTTTGAGATGCTTACTAGGTTTCCTAGCATCGTGAGCATCCCCTACTTATCTTCTTATGATTTCAATAATAACTCTCTCCTTTTGATCAATCTCATTTAATCTTTCAAAAATATCCAATTAATTGATAGTCCTATCTTAAAAATCTTTGGAGACAATGATCATTTATTTTAATTGAGAGTATTCTTTAGGAATCTCATTCCTTAAGATGTAATTAACTAAGGGGGCTTACCTCCATAGTGAACTTAACAATGCCGATTTAAAATAAATCTTATTTTACTTTTCCATGTAAAGTAGGGGAAGAATTTCTGGTACATTCGAAGACCTATCATCCTTAGGAGTCCTTATTAAGGTGATTAGGTCCATTGTAGGATGGCGACTTCTGTCTCTCGAGAAAGTACAACATTCCTCAATGTGGTACCCGATCACCCTAATAAGATATCTGCGGATCTACCTGGTGTCCAACAAAAGTGTTATTTTTATTTTTGTCTTCATTTAATTCATTTAGATGAAGATGAAGATAAAATAATTTAACACAATATTCTTAAGGAATTATCATTCCTTAGGATGTTATTAATTATGGGGGCTTGTCTCCATAGGGAACTTAATGAACTTAGCTTAGTATAAATCCTATTTTACTTTTTCATATAAAATAGGTTAAAAATCTCTGGTACATTTGAATACCCATTATTGCCTTAGGAGTCCTAATTAGGTCCATTATATGGTGATAATTTTTATCTTTCGAGATAGTGCATCATTCCTTAATATCGTACTCGATCACTTTAATAAGTACCCCTAAGATCTGTGTGGTGTTCCACATCTAAAAATAAACATCATAAGCTAATGAGGAAAAAATCTCATTTTCTACAAAATACACATATGCATCTTTCATTTAAAGTGTGCTAAAAGAAACATATTATATGTATAGGTATACTTAAGATTTAATCATATGCATGTTACATGTGATGGGAAGGAATGGTTGAACATGTGTCATGTGATAGTAATTCAATCATATTAATCTTAAGATGTATTTCATGTTGAATAGAATTATTTAAAGTGAACCTAAACTTAGGACTAATTTAAAATATGTAATAAGTCATTCACTAAAGAGAATTAGCTTAATTAATATACTTTAGATGTGACTTAAGGTAGAGATAAAAGAGGATAATCTGCTCTTTTTCTTCTCTTTATAACACTTAGTTGCTAAGTGTAGGTCAAATGAAATAAAAGAAAATACTAAGTAAAATTCCCAAATTAATTTAACCATTTAAAGTGAAATCAACCTCTTATGCTTAAATGCTCCCTCATATTTAGAAAACTATAACCTTAAAGCTTAGTTGGGACATACAACCCAAGCCTTAATACACACACACACATTAGAAATAAGTCACCATTTCTAGCTATATGTTAGAGCGATGCATAACATGATGTATGTTTGATTTTATGATGTATTATTTTAGATTGGATGTTAGGGTGTATGTTTCGCAAGCTACATGTTAGGATGGTATTAGCCTAATCATGTTTTTATAGGGGATTATGCTTAAGAGGTGCTTAAAATAAATATGAATGCTCTCTTTGCATGTTGCTTAAACCCTTAAACATAATCCAAATTAGGACAGGTGAGCTTGGTTACCCTTGTGTATGGTGTTAAGTCCAAATTACATATAACTACTTAAGTTGTATGGTGTGTTTAGCTAATATTTGTTTTTACAGGTGTAGTTTGATTTACTTTTCCAATTTTTAATGTAATTTTGTATTAGGAATTAGGATTAGTGTTATAGGGGATTAGGATGTGCAGTGACTAGAAGGTTTTGTCCTGAGAGGCCCAATGATGCCTTTGAATCAAGCATATCTGAATCCAAGAAGGAAGAAGCAAGAAGAATGAAGATAAGAAGACTCCCCATAACGTTTATTTATTTATAATTATAACTATTCTTTCATATTTTGGGTTGTATAAGGGTAGAGCTCGGCTACCCACTTTCTCTTTTCTAGTTGTACGGTGGTAGATTAGGCACATATTCTTTTGCGCTAATTATAAAATATTTAATATTATGTTTAGCTTATACATTATAAATGGCATGCCTCTTCATAGTTTATTTATGATTTGTGTTTTTTATATAGCCTGGATGTGATTAGGCTCTTAGAAAAAAAATTAATTTTTCTACCTCAACCCCAACTCATAACTAAAATTTTCTATAACTCATAACCTCATGTAAAGTCTAAGCATTAAATTAATATAATTAAAAGATTTAGCAATCCTTTAGATGAATGTTATATATTTAATATCTTACATTCATATTTCTTCACTCTTACTAAGTGAGGGTTTCTATTCTTGCATGATAGGGGAAGACTTGACCTTAAAGGGTCTCCTCTATGGTGAAAAATACCTCTTTCTCTCTAATTTAGCCCATAATCTCATTTCATCATGCATTTAGACATATAAAAATCCTATGTCCTTTGTCAAAATGAAGTGTCCAAATCAAATAAAAATTAAAAATATTTACATTTGTATATTAAGTCATTATTTATACCACTCATGCTCTAGTCTCATAGGGAGTGAGTTTAAAGACTTTAGTCTCTTTCTGTGTAATGACAACCCAACTATCTTGCAAAATCATATGACTTTCCTATATGGATTAGGAGGAGTTAGTTGGTTGTCACTCAAGGTGGTTATAAGTCCATCGGGTGGTTTACCCTCTCTTGTGGAGGTGAACCATATACCCATTTTTGCTTAGATTTAGGTCATGTTTTGGCTTATGCCAAAGCTCCTTAAATTTAGGATTTAAGATTGTTATTTTTTTTGGGCTACTAGCATAAATTCTCACCTCTTTGGCATTTTCACAACCTTATGTTGTGGGATTATAAGTCCTAGCCTTCAAATAAAATGCCAACTTTAATAAAATCAATCTCTTTAATTTTAAACATATAAAGCCCAACAATATGACAGATTGAAATTCTCACTAGGCTTCCTAGTATCATGAGCATTTCCTACCATATCTCCTTTGGCTTCGAAAATAAGCATTCGCCTTGATCTTTCCCACTTGATTTTCCAAACATAACCAACGTATTGATAGTCTTACCCTTGAAATCTTTGGAGATAATAATGATCTACTTTAATCGAGAGTATTCCTAAGGAATTCATCTTCCTTAAGATGCAATTAACTATGGAGGCTTGCCCCCATAGAAAATTTTAGAAACTGACTTAATATAAACCCTACTTTATTCATCCATGTAAAGTAAGAAAAAATCTCTAGTATATTCGAAGATGTATCATGCCGTAGGAGTCCTAATTAGGTGATTAAGTCCATTTAAGGGTTATGTCTCTATCTTTCGAGATAGTATATCATGCCTCAATGTCGTATCTGATCATTTCAATAAGTACCCCCTAAGATTTGTGTGGTGTCCGCCATACACATCCAAAAATAAACACCATAGTGGTTCACTACTTGTTCAACATTATTATTGTCTTGTTTTTGAGTCAAATAAGATTATTATAATCAAAAGTGGATCATTTGTGAGTACAGGATATTTATGTAATGATTTATTTAAATTAAATTTATCATTTTCTAGTAATAAATTATTTTTCTTAAATCTTTTTATTTCATTAATTATTACTTCTAATATTTGGCATGCAAGATTAGGACATGTAAACTACAAAACAATTAAAAGAATGATGTATATGAATTTAATATCTAAAAATAATATAAATAAAGATGTGAAGTATGAAATTTGCTCTCAAACAAACTAACTAAAATACTATTTAAATCTATTTCTATTAAGCAAAATGATTTATTAGATCTTATTCATAGTGAAGTTTGTGGTTTAAATGGCAATTTAACTAAAGGATGTAAAAGATATTTTATTATCTTTATTGATGATTTCTCAAAATTTGGCTATGTTTATTTAATCTGAACTAAAGATGAAGTTTTTGATATATTTAAGAAATATAAATTAGAAGTAGAAAATTAATTAAATAGAAAAATTAAAATTTTAAGATCAGATAGAGGTGAGGAATATATTTCACTTTTATTTAATAAATTTTGTGAAGAAAATAGTATTATACATCAAGTTACTCATCTATATTCTCCTAATCTAATAGAGTAGCAGAACAAAAATATAGAATATTAATTGACATGGTAAATGTAATGCTAATTTCACAAATTTATTGAATAATTTATGGGGTGAAGCTTTATTAATAACTTATTTTATTTTAAATCTGATTCCTTAAAAAGATTATAATAAAAAATTTTATAAATTTTGGAAAAATAGAAAACCCAATTTGAAGTATTTAAAAGTTTGGGGTTGTTCAGCTAAAATATCTATTCCAGAAGGTAAAAAGAGAAAATTAGGACCTAAAACTGTAGATTGTGCATTCACTGTATATTCTCTTAATAGTACTACTTATAGATTTATTATTATTAACTCTCACATTAGTAATATTTCTATTAATACAATTATGGAATCTAGAGATGCTATATTTATTTGAAGATATATTTTCTATGAAAAATAAGATTGTAAAAATTTATTAATCAAAAATAATCTTCAATAGAGAATTCTATAATAAACAATGATGATATAATTTTAACTATTAAAAATGAGAAAAATATTCGAAAAAGTAAAAGGATTGGAAAAGAGAAAATTTTAGGTGATGATTTTTATTCTCTTTTAATTGAAATATTTATTTTAGAAAATGATCCTACTACTTTTGATGCTGCTATGAATTTTATAGATGCACCATTTTGGAAAGAAGTTTTTAATAATAAAATATATTATATCATATCAAATAAAACTCGGGTACTTTTTGATTTACCTCTAGGTTGTAAAACTATTGGATGTAAATGGATTTTCAAAAGTAATTAAAATCAGATTGATCTATAGATAAATATAAAGCAAGATTAGTGGTCAAAGGATATATACAAAAAATTGGTGTTGACTATTTTGATATTTATTCTTCGGTTGCTAGAATTTCTACAATTCCTTTGCTTTTAGATTTATCTTCAACATATAATCTGGTTATACATCAAATGGATGTAAAAACTATATTTTTAAATGGTGATTTAGATGAAGAAATTTAAATGGATCAACTTAAAGGTTTTATAGTAAAAGGTCAAGAAAGTAAAGCTTGTAAATTAGTAAACTTTTTATATGAATTAAAATAAGCTCCTAAACAATGACATGAAAAATTTGATAAAGTAGTATTAACATATGGATTTTTTATTAGTGAGTCTGATAAATATGTTTATATTAAAATTGTTGATCATGATTATGTTATTTTATGTCTTTATGTTGATGATATTTTAATTTTGGTACAAATCTCAATATTGTAAATAATATTAAAGAGTTTCTATCAACTCAATTTGATATAAAAGATTTAGGTGAAGCTAATGTAATACTAGGTATAAAGATTTATAGAAATACAAATAACATTTCTATTACTTAGTCATATATTCAAAAACTTTTTAAAATTTTTAAATATGAAGATGTGAGTCATATAGGCACTCTATATAACTCTAGCTTACATCTTATATATAATTTAGGTGATAGTGTATCATAACTAAAATATTCTCAAATAATTGGTTGTGTTATGCATCTAGCAAATTATTCTTGACCTCATATTACTTATGTTATAGAAAAATTGAGTAGATATACTAGTAAGCCTAGTGAAACTCAATGGAAAGCACTAAAAAGAATTTTTAAATATTTATAAGGTATAATAAACTATTGCATTAATTATAGTGGTTTTCCTATAGCACTAGATGGATATTGTGATGCTAGTTAGATTGCAGACACTAGTGAAATAAAAGCCACTAGTTGTTATGTCTTCACATTTTGTGGTGGTGCAATATCATGGAAATCTACAAAACAAATATTAATCTCAATATCTATTATGGAAGCAGAATTTATAGCACTTGATATTACTACTTCTGAAGCTAAGTAGCTTAAAAGTTTATTATTTTGTTTAGCTTGAATTGAAAAACCTATACTTGCTATTTTAATAAATTGTCATAATCAGGCCGCTATAGCAAAAGTAAAAATGGAAAATGCAATGATAAAAAATGTCATATTAAAATAAGACATGATTCTTTATATGAATTATTTAAAAGAAGTGTTGTTACTTATCATTTTATTTACTCTAAGAAAAATATTACAAATCCATTGACAAAAGGGCTTGCAAAGACTTCTATATTGAGATCATTAGAAGATATGAGGTTAAAATAATCATCATAATGAAAACCAAACCTTCAGATTAGAAACACAAAGATATAAGGTTAAATTTGGTAAAAATGAAGTTGATCAAATGATTGGTAAAAGCACAATTCTAAATATTATAAATATCATCTTTATATATATTTGTGCTAAACTATAATAAAAATAAGGTTGAGCTATAGCTCTTAATGAGATCAAAGGCAAAAAATTTTATAAGATATTATAATTCCAGTATATCTTGGAGATCTCACCTACATAAGTGTTACAGTAATAGACCGCTGTAATGAGATCTTATTACGATCCTAAAATATTTATGAATTGAGATGAAAGCGCATGTCCTTTAAAGCACACTCTTGAGTAAAACTTATAGTATGTCTCATATTATGTGTATACCAAATAATATAATAATTTATATACTTAGTTCAAAACTTTGATTACTATAATATTTATTATTGTTAGATTTTGGTTATACTAAGTGAAAGTTCAAACCTAGAAGGTACTTTCATCGAATGCATGATAAAGTTGTCCAGAATGAAAATTTTGATTTTTGATCTCTTATTTTATTCACCTCAAGTTTATTTATAAATATATTTTTTATTAGAGAGGGAATTATTATGAAAAAGTAAAGGAGAAAAAATATTATTATAATATTAAGATAATGTTATAATGTTATATCATAATATTACAATATATATATAACGTTATTCTTAAAATATTATTAAAAAGACTATTAAATTTTATAACTTATAACATAAATTAAATAAATATTAATTAATTAATTTATAACTTAAAATAATGACTAGTAACTGCTATAAATCATAATTAGGTGATTTAATATTTAGCTCTCATCTTTCACCTATAATATATGATAATGTAAGCTTGAATGAGATGATAAAAATCTGAATATTCTCTCTTCGTTTCTCCATTCACAATTTTTCTTGTCATTCTCTTCATTTCATTTTTGGACAACAAAAGACACGTGATTAATTCAAAGTTTTGTCGGTCTTGATGCGATCAAGAGGGGATGGATTATCTCTGAGTAGAAAGAAGCGCAAATTGTGCGCCTTGATCTACTATAAGTATAGTGTCATCGATATATCTCTCTCTCAAGTTATTTTGATCTCCTTACTTTTATTTTTTATTTATATATTTATATTAAATTTATTTCTTAATTGCTAATTTATTTTCTTTTTTTTTAGTAATGAGTGTACTTAATCCACCCATATGTGGCGTGTGACTTCATGACTAATCCGCAAGCTGGTAATCCAGAATGGTATCGCGTTCTTTTTATGTCATTTAGGTAATGACTCTGCTCGAAGAGGAATCGCGAAAAGTCTCAATTGTACTCATCCTCACCAACCGAACTAAGAACGATGAGTATTTATTTACACTGAGTACATGACATACGTGTTCAATACTCGCCCCGTTACGCACAATTCTTGTCAAAAACCATGCCATTATTACCTTTCTTCGGCTTCATACGATAATTTTCGCCGCACCACTCTGACTCGCTATCGCCATCACAAAGATCCTCGTCCCCTCCTTCCACGCTCGTTGATGAAGTCATCATTTATAAGAAACCAACCCTTTTCTCTCGGACAGAGTAGGTTTCCTCTGCCACTTCTCTCCCACTTTTTGAAATAGTATGCTAGAAGGCTATTTAGGATCACTTAATTTTTTATTTTTATTTTAGTTTGAATAGGTTTTGATTGGAAATAAAAAATATTTGATAATGATAATAATTTTTAAAAATATTTAATATTTTTTAATATTTCTTAAAATAATATAATTTTTTAATATATATATATATATATATATATATATATATAACAAAAAATAAAACCATAAAACATAAAATTTATCCCAATAGGGCCTAAGCATTAATCCAAGTTTTTTAAAATTATGATATATTTTAACTTTTTTATTATTATGTTTAATCTTTGTGTCAAATATTAAAATATTATTTAGCTATATGCAATTTTGAATTTGTGAATATGTCAATTATTTAACTTCTGATTTACGATAGCTATACAGATATAGTTTATTAAGTTATATATAATTTCTAGAAATTATTCATAGTTATACATAACTTATGATACTTCGACATTCACTCTGCAGCCGTGTAACAACAAATTTTATGATGAAAAATCTGAATTTACAAATATGCACCTTAGAATTTTTTGATGGAAAATTTGGTGGCATAGAATTTGCGGCAAGCAAATTTTAATAAGAAAATTTGGCTGTATATTCTAATTACGATTGATGAATATTTCATATAGGGCTGCCAACGAGCTAAACGATTGATAAGTTATTTGTTGTGTGCTAGAAAATTAGTTGCGGTAAAGTAAAATTCACCTTATATTCAAAATCTAGCACACAATTATTTAAATAGTGAACAAGAAAACTCAATTTTAACTGAAAACTTCAAAAGGGGAAAAATCACCACTCATAAAACTTTACTATATATTTATTTTGGAGTACAAGTTTTCTCGATAACACGATTACATAATTGTATATGAGAAGGGCTGATAATAAGAATCTCAAAATCAGACAACAATAGCTATATAGTCACGCTCAGGTTGCAAGAGCTAGTGGTAGCAGATGATGGTGAACAGTGAGGAACAACCGCTGACGATGAAGGTCGTCATGATGGTGACCGATGGGATTGATGACCAGGATGGCGGTGGCGGTATGGGCGGTGGTGGCTACGTCAGTGATGGCATGATTGTGCTTGGAGGATTTTCAAGCTTTAGAGTGTCTCCTCTCTTTGTTGGTCTCCTCATATGAGGAATGAGAATTTATTTATAGATTGGAGGAGTGTCGTCTCAGAATACATGCAAAACTTCATTATCACTCCACTTCATCGGACTCAAAATGATCCCTTTGATCATTTGATGTATTTTAAATATTTGAATGCTCAAATGAAGTCGAATTTTGAGATCTTGGGCTTGTTAGATCCTCGTCGAGAGCCGATTTGACTATAAACACTTCATGTTTGAGAGCTTTTTTGGTTTAAGCGATATCTCAAAGTTTTCAATGATATTTTAAGTTCTTGATTTGACCCGGTTTCAACTTGGATCGGTTTGCTTTTAACGTCAAGATTCGTGCTTATTAGTAGAATTTTCGATGTCATATCAGTTTCCTATTTTTGGATGACATCATCAATCATCCAAAATATATAAATACTTGAAAATAGCAAATTCTTCAATGAAATTTAAAAGTCCTTTAACCACACAATTTGAGAGAACAGATCTTCATGGAAGCACAAAATTATGACTATAAGCGGATGTAGGCATGTGTGTATATGCAGAGGATTTCGTGGTTCTGAGTCATCCGGACCTACGAGCTCGTGGGCCTTCAGCGTCGCCCTGACCTGAGCCGCCTATGGGTGGGTTGTCGGTTGGGTAGCGGGTCTCGTAGCGCCTCGGCGGTCATGAGCAGACGAGCGACGCTGGGTCGTCGGCGATGTGAAGCGGCCAAGCGCCACAGGTAGCGGTGCCATCGATTGGAACCCGCCCGCGTTAAAGTGATTACCATGTCGCAGCCACCTTCACTGACCAAGCTCTTTGATGGTTTCGGGTGATTTTTGAAAGTTTTGGGCAGTTTTTGATGATTTTTTACCCATTTGCCCCTAGAAGGGGTCTATAAAAATCCGCCCAGGGCCAAGGGAGAAGGCACTCTTCTTCAATGCTCTGTCTCTTCTTAGAGTGAGGTCGTTGGCGAGCATTGCCCGTAGTTCATATAGCTCGATTTTCCCTCGAAGAGCGTTCGCCGCCTGTCGGACCAACCAATTTGAAGCGATCGAGACGATAACCGAAGCAGGGTTAGCGATGCTTCGAGCGGCAGTGACTTCGCGGTGTTCGAGATAACAGCGATGATGGTGGTGGCTGAATTGTCGAGATGGTCGATGGCGTGGCAATGTAGTCGGAGGTGGTAGCCTTCTGATGGTTATCAGCAAGGTGTCAGCCGCGAGGGGTGGTCGAAAAAGCGGCAATGAGTCAGCAATTTACTATCGTAATCGTGGATGATCAGCAACGATGGTGGTGAAGCAAAATTATCCTTTAGTTGGTGGCGGTAGCCGGAGATACAGCGGTAGCGGACGATAGTGTTGGTGACGGGTGGTGGCGGCATCAACGCGATAGTGGTAGCAGTGGCGGCAGCGTCAGTAGTCAACGGGATACGGCGACAATGGTGGTGACCAGCGAAATGCAGTGATAATTGGCGATAGCAAACCGGTAGCGGCTTCTGATGGTTAGCGGCACGGGGGTGGTCAGCCAACGGCGATGGTAGTCAGCAGTGGCGGCAGCATCGTTGTCAGCCGGGATGACCGGCACGTTAGTGGTGACCAAAGAAGCTTGTTATCGACACCGGCCGGGTTTAAGGTGATCGGCGTAGTTCATCTGGCGAAACTCCGCTCCCTCAAAATAGGCGTTAACTGCTCTTGTCAGACCGACCAGGTTTGGAGGCGATCAAGACCCATAATAACTAGAGACGGGGGTTGACGGCGATACCCGACGATGGGGGCCGTCGTCGGTGGTCGGCGGCGGTGACCGGCGATGGTGGTCGTCGAGGATAACCAGCGACGATGGTGGCAACCCACGGATATTCCAGACAATGGTTGGAGGTGGTGACCAGCGACGGTAGTCTGCGATGGTAATCGACAACGGTGGTTGGCGGTCGATGGGGTGATGCGCAACGGCGCAGTAGTCAGCAGTGGTAATGGCGTCAGTAATCAGCGAGATACCGGCGATAATGGTAATGGCCGCGAGATGGCCAATGGTGGCGTTAGCCGGCAGCAACAGTTAGCGGCCGTGTTCAGCGATGTAGCGGCAGTAATCGATAAACGGCCGCGTCAGTAATCAGCGAGACAACGATAATGGATGGTGTCAGCGATGGCCGGCATGGTCTGCGGTGACAGCGGCTGTCAGCAGTGGTGACCAACGATAAGTTAGCGATGGTAATCAGCAGCAGCAAGCAGCAGTGGTTTATGGTTGCAGTGGTCATACGGTGGCGGCGGTAGTCAGCGGTGGCATGGCAGCGAATGGGGATAACCGGCGATGATGATGGTGACCGGCAGAGATTGCCGGCGATGGTCAGTGATTTTTCTTTGACCTATCTGAGGTTATTTGTCAGAGTGTGCCTCGATGACGCTAACCTGTATGGAAGAGGTTTAATTGAATTCGCTGAAGATTTTTGACCTATTCGAGGTTGTTTGTCAGGGTGTTACCCGATGATGTTAACCTGTATGGATGAGGTCGAATTGAATCTGCTGAGAATTTTTGACCTATCCGAGGTTGTTTGTCAGTGTGTTACCTGATGATGTTAACTTGTATGGAAGAGGTCGTGGAAAGTCCACAAAGGACCTTTTGACCTATCCTAGGTTGTTTGTCAAAGTCTTTGCTCAATGATGTTAACCTGTATGGAAGAGGTTGAATTGAATCCGCTGAGAATTTTTGACCTACCTGAGGTTGTTTGTGAGGGTGTTACGATGACGTTGACCAGTATGGATGAGGTCGAATTGAATCTGCCGAGGATTTTTGACCTATCTGAGGTTATTTTTCAATGTGTTACCCGATGACGTTAACCTGTATAGAAGAGGTTGAATTGAACCCGCTGAGAATTTTTTACCTATCTGAGGTTGTTTGTCAGGGTGTTACCCGATGACGTTAACCTGTATGGATGAGGTCGAATTGAATCCGCTGAGGATTTTTGACCTATCCGAGGTTATTTATCACGGTGTTACCCGATAATGTTAACCTGTATGGAAGAGATCGTGGGAAGTCCACCAAGGACCTTTTGACATGTCCTAGGTTGTTTGTCAGAGTCTTTGCTCGATGATGTTAACCTGTATGGAAGAGGTCAAATTAAATCCACTGAGGATTTTTGACCCATCCGAGGTTGTTTGTCAGAGTGTTACCCGATGACGTTAACCTGTATGGAAGAGGTCGAATCAAAATATATGTTTGTGGTTGTAGCCAAAGTTGCTCCTTAACCTTAGTCTTGTATTTCCATCAGTATGATTGAAAAATCATATTTTACAAAGCTATATCTCTTCTCAATGTTGAATATCCTCAAACTTTGACTTGTTTCTTGGGATGGTAATCGAATAGATGCTTAACATATTAATATGGGTGATTTTTTGAGATTAAGAGTTGCCCCCCAATTTTGGATAAAATCTGAAGGAATGAAGTTTGATGAATCTTCATTCTTCGTTTGCGCTCCTTAAAAGCTTGAAATTCTCCACCTCGATTGTGGTTTTGATCTTGTTGGAAAACTTGGTCACCATACAAGATGAAATAATAGAAATCAGTTTCCCACAAACGGCGCCAAACTATTGCGTGCTAGAAAATCAATTGCGATAGAGTAAAAGTTTATGCCTTAGCCTTGTTGTGAAATCCAGCACACACACAGGTATTTAAAGAGTGAACAAGAAAACTCCAGAAATTTTCACGTGGAAAATCTTGAAAAGAGGGAAAAACCACGGGGCCTAGCCCAATAAAAAGCTTTCACTTTGTATATGTTTCAGAGTACAAAACCACGGGGCCTAGCCACTCGACGGTTGTCAACCACCGTCATTGGTCGCCGCCGTCAGCCATCGCCGCTAATCCTTGCCATCGTCAATCGATCGGTCACCATCATGATGACCTTCATCGTCAGTGGCTGTTCCCCAATGTTCACCATCATTTGTTACCACTAGCAACTGTTACAACCTGAATGTGACTATATAGCTGTTGTTGTCTGATTTTGGGATTTCCATTGTCAACCCTTCTCATATACAATTATGTAATCCCGTTATCGGGAAAACTTGTACTCTAAAATAAATATATAGTGGAAGCTTTTTACTATGCTAGGCCCCGTGATTTTTTTCTCTTTTTGAGGTTTTTCACATTAAAATTTTTGGAGTTTTCTTGTTCGCTCTTTAAATACCTGTGTGTGTTGTGGATTTTACAACAAGGCTAAGGCGTAAACTTTTACTCTACCGCAACTAGTTTTCTAGCACGCAACAGTTTTGATCTTGTTGAAAAACTTTCAACTGGTTTTCTAGCTCGCTCGACCGACAATGAAGGATCGGTGACGGTGGCCAGTGGCGGTGACGGCCGGTGGTGGTTGACAACCGTCGAGTGGTGGCATGATTATGCTTGGAGGATTTTTCAAGCTTTAGAGCTCTCTCCTCTCTCTTTCTTGGCCTCCCCTCATATGAGGAATGAGGGGCTATTTATAAATTGGAGGAGTGGTGTCTCTGTAAATACATGCAAAACCCGTACCACTCCACTTCAACGGGCGGCTCAAAATGATCCCTTTGATCATTTGATGTATTTCAAATATTTGAATGCTCAAATGAAGTTAGAATTTTGAGATCTTGGGCTTGTTAGATCCGGCTCGTCGAGACGCTCGATTTGACTATAAACACTCCATATTTAAGAGCTGATATCCCAAAGTTTCTAATGATATTTTAAGTTTTAGATTTCGACCAGTTTCAACTTCAGATCAGTTTGCTTTTAACGTCAAGATTCGTGCTTCGACTAGTAGAATTTTTAGTGTCATATCAATATCAATATATATATATATATATATATATATATATTGCATGCTAGAAAATCAATTGTGGTATAATAAAAGTTTACGCCTTAGTCTTATTATAAAATCTAGGACACAAATCCAGGATTTTTGACCTATCCGAGATTATTTGTCAGAGTGCTACTCGATGATGTTAACCTGTATAAAAGAGGCCTTGGGAAGTCCACCAAGGACCTTTTGGCCTATCTTAGGTATTAGTCAAAACATTATTTGATGTCTTACCTGTATGGAAGAGACCGTGGGATGTCCACCAAGGAGCTTTTGACTTATCCTAGGTATCAGCCAAAGTGTTACTTGACTTCTTACCTGTATGGAAGAGGTCCGATCAAGTCCTCTTGGGATTGATCATGCCCCGATTGAGATACAACGTAAGTTGCATATTTCTCAAGTGGGAGGATTAAATGAAGGAGATTGTTTGTCAAAGTCTTCACTCGATGAGTTAACCTATGTGGAGTAGGTGTAAAGTTTTGACCTATCTGAGATTATTTGTCAAAGTGTTACTTGATGACGTTAACTTGTATGGAAAAGATCGAATCAAATATGCTGAGGATATTTGACCCATCTGAGGTTGTTTGTGAAATGTTACTTGATGAAGTTAACCTGTATGAAGGAGGTCAAATTGAATCTACCAAAGATTTTTAACCCATCCGAGGTTGTTTGTCAAAGTATTACTTGATGATGGTAACCTGTATGGAAGATGTTGAATCGAATCCGCTGAAGATTTTTGACCCATCCGAGATTATTTGTCAAAGTGTTACTTGATGACGCTAACTTGTATAGAAGAGATCGAATCGAATCAGCCAAGGATTTTTATCCTATCCGGGGTTGTTTGTCAAAGTATTATTTGATGATAGTAACCTGTATGGAAGAGGTTGAATTGAATCGCCAAGGATTTTTGATCCATCCGAGGTTGTTTGTTAAAGTATTACTTGATGACAGTAACATGTATGGAAGAGATTGAATCGAATCCGCTGAGGATTTTTGACCCATCCGAGGTTGTTTGTCAAAGTGTTACTTGATGACGCTAACCTATATAGAAGAGGTCGAATCAAATCCACCAAGGATTTTTGACCTATCCGAGTTTGTTTGCCAAAATATTACTTGATGACAGTAACCTGTATGGAAGAGGTTGAATTAAATCTGACAAGAATTTTTGACCTATCCGAGATTGTTTGTTAAAGTATTACTTGATGACAGTAACTTGTATGGAAGAGGTTGAATCGAATCCGCTGAGGATTTTTGATCCACCTGAGGTTGTTTGTCAAAGTGTTATTTGAAGATGCCAACCTGTATAGAAGAGGTCGAATCGAATCCGCCAAAGATTTTTGACTTATCCTAGGTTATTAGTCAAAGTCTTCGCTCGATGACATTAACCTGTGGAGAGTAGGTGTGAAGTTTTGACCTATCCGAGGTTGTTTGTCAGAGTCTTCGCTTGATGACGTTAACCTGTGTGGAGCAAGTCTGAAGTTTTGACCTATCCAAGATTGTTTGTCAGAGTCTTTGCTCGATAACGATAACCTATGTGGAGTAGGTCCAATCAAAATCACGAAGTTTTGACCTATCTGAGGTTATTTTTCAGAGTCTTCGCTCGATGATGTTAACCTGTGTGGAAGGGGTCAAATCAAAATATTTGTTTGAACTTATAGCCAAAGTTGCTCCTTGATATTTGCCTTTTTCATTAGTATTACTGACTTACTTCTAGAACTGATAATCAATTAGATATCCATAATATTGATTTGGATAATCTTTTGAGATTAAGAGTTATCCCCCAGTCCAACAAAAGCTAAAAGATCGAAGTTTGATGAATCTTCATTTTTCTTATGTGTTCCTCGAGAGTAAGACTTTCTTCACCATATTGGTGGTGTTGTTTTAAACATAAAGTCAGATTATCAATCATTGTGAAGATGTGAAGGGAATGTTTCTCACAGATGGTGCCCCGCGGGCCCGAACGCCCGCCCGCTCACCCACACGCACCGCGCCCACCGCAGCACTGCCTAGCGCGGCGTGCTCATGAAAATGCCCACTCCAAACTCGGTCAGTCCAACGAGGATAGTTGATGCCTCTTTCGAGGAAAAGTTGGAGCTTCGTCGTATGAACTACAGGCCTTGACCGCTTTCAAACCCAGTCGGTCCAACGAGGACAATTGATTCCTCTTTCGAGGAAAAACTGGAGCTTTGCCGTATGAACTACGGGCCTTGATCGCTTCCAAACTCGGTCGGTCCGAAGAGGACAGTTGATACCTCTTTCGAGAGAAAACCGGAGCCTCGTCATATGAACAACGGGCCTTGAATGCCTCAAAACCCGGTCGGTGGCGAGGGCGAGTGCTCTTTCGAGGGAAAACCGAGCCTCGTGAACGAGCCTTGATGTCTTCAAACCCGTCGTCCGAGGACAATTGATGCTCTATTTTGAGGGAAAATCGAGCCTCGTATGATCTATGGGCCGATAGCCTCCAAACCAGTCGGTCAATGAGACGGCGCCTCTTTCGAGGGAAAACCAGAGTCTCACCTTGTGAAATAAGGGCCTTGATCACCTTCAAACTCGATTGGTTCGACAAGAACAGTTGACGCCTCTTTGGAGGAAAAACCAGAGCCTCGCTGTATGAACTACGAGCCTTGAACGCCTCCAAACCCGGTCTGTCTGACGAGGACAGTTGACGCCTCTTTCTAGGGAAACCGGAACCTCGCCGTATGAACTATGGGCCTTGATCACATTCAAACCCGGTCGGTCCGATGAGGACAGTTGACGCCTCTTTTGAGGGAAAATCGGAGCCTCGTCGTATGAACTACGAGCCTTGATCGTCTCCAAACCCAGTTAGTCCGACGAGAATAGTTGATTTTTTCAGGAAAAGCAAGCCTGTATGAACTGAGCCTTGATCTCCTCCAAACCGATTGTCGATGAGGATAGTTGATGCCTCTTTCGAGGGAAAATCGGAGCCTCGCTGTATGAGCTATGGGCCTTGATCAGCAAAGCATATGACCTTCTTTTACGAAGAAGATCAGAATTTCGCTAACAAAAGAAAAAAAATTTTACTCTAACCCTTGAACTTCTATTAGATAATTTCTCATCTAACGTAAAAGAACACTAGAGCATATGAGAGTTGTTTCTCCTTACTTGACCATAGGAGATTTTTATAGATCCACTGTAGGGGAAAGGAGAGAATAAATTAAAAAAAAACTCAATCTCCTCATTATGACATTTAATTAGAAAAAAAACTCTCTCCTCATTATGATATTTAATTAAAAAAAACTCTCTCCTCATTATGATATTTAATTAGAAAAAAAAAACTCTCTCCTCATTATGACATTTAATTAAAAAAAACTTCATCTCTTTCAAGACTAAATGTTATATATATATATATATATATATATATATATATATATATATATATATAAATAAACATTGATAATTAATTAGTTGATAAATAAATTAATACATATAACATATGTAATTACAAATCGTAATAATAAATAAAGTTATTTAATATATATTTGGATGAAATAAGTAATGTCATCCAAAATAAGAACGATATGATCGAAAATTCTACTAGTGAACGATCTTGATGCAGCAATTTGATTACGAGTCGGACAAGATCAAGCGCTTAAAATATTATTAAAAAATTTTTGATATTAATCGACTTCTAAATATGGAGTGTTTATAGTCAAATCGAGCGTCTTGACGAGCCAGATCTAGCAAGCCTAAAATCTCCTAATTCTGACTTCATTTGAGCATTCAAATACTTAAAATACATCAGACGATCGAAGGAATCATTTCGAGCCGTCTAATGGAGTGGTTTGGATTTTGCATGTATTTACGATATCACTCCTCTAATCATAAATAGCTCATCATTCTTCACATGAGAATTTAAAGCAAATGAGAAGAGAGCTCTAGGGCGAAAATCCTCCAAGCATAATTGTCTACCACTCAGTCGACCACTTGTCGTCGATCGCCGACCACGCCCGTCGACGCCAACCACCATGCGTCGTCGCCCGCCACCGCCGGTCCTGCATTAACAATGGGTCGTCGGTCATCGCCGCCAACACCGTCGGCTAGTCACGCGTCAACTATCGTCGGCTGGTCATCCTTTGACCTCCGACTCGCCACCATCGATCATCGTCGTCATCGACCCACTACCGACTCGCCGACTACCACCGGTCATCATTGCCGGCCATCTCCGCCAGTCATCACCACCGCTGACCATCGCCATCGATCGCTGACCACCGATGTTCACCATCACCAGTCATCTCTTCTACCTACACTGCATGCATTTGTTCGGATTCCCATTATCGGGCTTGCTCATATACAATTATGTAATCCCATATCAGGAAAACTTTGCTGTGGGCTCTGAAAAGTCGCCATCAACTTTTTCGATGAAAAGAGTGGTTTAAAGTGTCGGTGCAATTTTTAGAAGGCAGATGAGATAGTAGATAAGATACTACTCAAAGATTTCATCCTCATTTGGTAAGAACTTTAAATCCGGTTGGTTTCTATAATTAATTACCCCTCTCAATAAGTGAGAGAGAACTTTCGATTAAGGCTAGTCATTAGATCGCTGAAAGCATAGCATATAGTAGCAGCATGTAGAGTTTAAGAATTTAGATTATGAAATTTATCATTATAACTTAAACCGGATGGTTGGGAGAATAATGATGTGCCCGATCTAGATCTCATGGTTCTGTCATCCCGAGGAAGTTGCGATACCTAGTCTAATTAGTCAGAGGAGGTAGTCGACCCAACCTAACAAAAGGATCCTCATCAGCAACACATGGGTTACGTCGTCCAAGAAATTCTTGTAGACCTGGGGTGGTGTTTGTCTAAGGAGACTATCTTAAGTCTACCTTAGCTGACAGAGGATTGTTTGCCCTATCAAGTATACTCTATGATTCACAACTCAAAGGGTGGAGTCATTGGGGAGCATACGAGCTACGGTCGTGATCGTAATATAATGGAGTCGGACTAGCCAAACCACCGATCGGTCATAGCGCTTCATCATGAGCCTCTTGGCCAAGCCAAGTTCATAAGCAACCACGTACTAGCAAGAGATTGATTGAGAGTGAACATAGCAGAATACTTGATTTGACATTGGCTCTTTTGTGAGCTAAAGTTTTCTTAGTTTGTCAATCCCAACAAACTGTTGCGAAAGGTGGATAGATTGAGTTTGGTTTAAATTTTTAATGATAGAGTTTCATTTTAAGTAATTTTAATTGATATTTGAAAATTGATTAATTTGAATATGTTTAAGAGTTTTAGATCCTATCAACTGTTTAGCTAACAGGATTAGATCTCGTCACACAGTCGTTTTCAAATATTTCACTGACTTGCAACTCTTTTTATAGGTTTTTAGGTTTTGTTAACCTGACTCAATCCTAAGATTAAACCGGGAAGTAAATTACACAGCATCCTCAAACACTTGAATTTAGGCATTCAACATAGTGTCGAGGTACATGTTGGTGTATTTAAGAATTCAGGTAGTTTTTATTTTTTTTCAATTATGAAATTGATTTTGTATTTTCATTTAATTCTAATTTTAGCCTGCGCAGCCATTTTAGATATTAAAATTTGCATATGAAATCTCTATGTCCGAGCACATGCAAGTATTTTTAAATTATATATTTTAAATATTTTAAATATTTATATTAATTAAAAAAAACGGCTCTACCGCTCTGTCGCCGCTCTCTCTCTCTTTCTCTCTCTCTCTCTCTTCCGAAAATGACGAAATTTTTTTTTTTAAAGACGGACGACTATACCTATTTTTATAAAAAAAAAATTGTCATGCCTAAATGCTTAATTAAAATTAACACTAAGCCTATTTTAAAAATAATCCCAAACTTATATTCATGAAGTCATCAACAAAAAAATTCATCAAAGTTGACTAGAAAAAGAGTAGAAAAGCATGAAATCACCAATATTTGAAAAAAAAAAATCATATTATCACACTAATTACTGACCTCATCTATTATATATTATATGTCATCTCATTAGTCTCTTGTTCTGATGGGGTTGAATTTTGGGGCAATTAACTCTCTTGGGAAGACCATTAGAGCCTTTGAAGGACGAAAATTCTTTTTATTTAGCTTTGTGCAATCTGGGCAATGGATCTCTTTGCAGAAGACCAAAGCCTCAAAGCAAGAATGTTCATTTTTAATTTTCACAGCTTTTGATCTCTTTATAGAAGATAACTAAAACATGAAGAGAATTCGTGACCTCTTTTTTAACTAGTAAGAGTGCATTTATAAATGAGAAGAGGTAGAAAAATGAGGAAAAATTATTTAGATTATTTTTAGTTTTTTAAATATATTTATTTGAGAAATCATTCAAGAGTTTTTAAATTCTTTCACCATTCTCTTTAGAGATTATTTTGAACCTTCCTAGTTCCTCCTTCCTCCACTAGCTAAGATCGTCTGAACCTGACTAGTATCTCACCAATCTTTATTTTGGTAACTAGCATCTCATCAATCTTGGACTCGAGAATATGATACTGTTGACCTCCACATATGTGTCATAAGTCGAGTCAAGCCCACAAGTCGAATTCGATGGACTTCAAAAGTGAAAGTGCGCAAATTGGGGCTCAAAATGCATTGGACGTCACCGAAAATGGTCGACCCAATCAACGCATCATTCGTAACGCCAAAATTGGTAAAAATATAAATATTGCATAATCTAAAGAAACCGTCAAGCGGCGACCTAATGTGTCGACCGCGTATGAGTCGAAGCTTCTGACGATTATGAATGACCTATGTTCATGAAATTGATTAACTGTTAGCTTTGAAACATCAAAAACTATCAAATGAGACTATCCACACTCGATTCGAATGAATATGTGCAAATTTCGAATGATTTGAAGTGGTAGCGCATAAATCGAGGCTGAAATACACGAGATTCAATAAAATCAACCCAAATGACCTCCGAGCGATGAATAGACTTCTCCATCGCGTTCATAACAACGAAAATGGTCAGAATATAAATATTGCATGATTTGATGATCAACCGATCAAGCGATCTAGTCGTCAATGCATCTGCATATATATCGAGGTCAGGAAGCGCCGACGCAAATAAAACGATCTCAGTTCATAAAATTGATTGAGTCATTAGCTTCGAAACGTCGAAATCTATCAAATGAGACTATCCACGCTCAATTTGGATGAGTCTGTGCAAATGTCAAGTGATCGGAAGTGATAGTGCGTAAATCAAGGTTGAAATGCACTTGACATCGCCAAAATAAACCCAAATGACCTTCGATCAATGAACGGACTTCGCAATCGCACTCAGAATGTCGAAGCTGGTCAAAATATAAATATTGCACAACTTAATGATCAACCGATCAAGCGATCAAGCCTTCAACGCGCCTACACGCATATCGAGATTATGAGACGCCGATACAAGCTAAACGATCTCCGTTCACAAAATTGATTGCGATGTTTGGCTTCAAAATGATAAAATCTATCAAATAAGATTGTTCGCCACGAATTAGATAATGCGGTCAGTGGTCAGCGGCAATGCGCATTTTGAGTGAAATTACGACCGATTTGAACCGAATGGCTCCGATCGCACATCGTTGAATCTGAAATATTGAATGTATTTAGAAATGACACCCATATTATGTGGGTTTGATTTCGGCAAGATTCTGCATAAATCTCAATGCAATCGAGTCATACAAAAAAAAAATAAAAATCATATGTTTATTTTAAACCTGATTAGACACAATTTTAATAATAGATTTATCCTAAAATTAGTTAAGAATTTTTAGAAATATGATATGAAGTTAATTAAGTTTAATTTGGATAAAAAAAAATAGAAATTTATTAATTTGAATTCCCTCCACCGCAAGAAACTACTTCGGCTTATTTTATTTTCCCTCTCTCTCGTTCTCTACCGGTTCCCTCTCTCTCGTTCTCTACCGGTTCCCTCTCTTCGTCTATCTTCTCGATAACGAGACAAAAAAAAGCTGCAGAAGAAAAAACCGCAAGAAACCGGAGGCGATACTCTTTTCCGATCTTAACCAAAACTTCGGCTCATCTCCTCTTCTACTTCCTCCTTGCCTCCTTGCCTCCTTGCCTCCTTGGAGAAGGAGATGTGAAAGAAATAATTCATTTTCGCTGCATGCGAATAATCCATCACACACACTGTCACATCATTTATTACCTGCATTAATCGATGGATCGTCGGAGGCTGCCTGGCAGGCTCCACCATCTCTTGTTTCATCTCCTTTGTTTAATCTCTGTCTTCAATTTGGGGAGTGGCAATGGTGTGTTTCAGGTTCAGCGCAGATACTCTAATCGCACGCATATCGCCGACCTCCGTTCACATGACGTTCGCCACCATGCCAAGATCCTTTCAAACTTCGCGGCCGGAGCCGTCGATATTCCCCTTGGCGGCATTGGTCGATATTCTCCTTGGCGGCATTGGCGTTCCCACCGTCTCGGGCTTTATTATGCTGAAATATGACATGGGCTTTGTTTTTTTTTCCTTTTAAATGAGAGGATATTGGAAATTTGTGTATTGCGATATTAAGCAAGCAAATTAAGCAATGAGCTGTCATCCTGAAAGGTTTTAGCCGTGCTTATTTCCTCTTAGAACCGTTAATACGTGCCAAGCAAATTCCTGGGTGGTTTGACTTTCTAAATGTTGACCTTCACATATGTGTTATAAGTCAAGTCCACAAATTTAATTTGATGAATTTTGAAGGTGACAGCCGCCAAAATCCAATCTGCACATCACTAAAAAAGGGCAACGACCTCCAATCGTCGGACACTTGCGTTCAGAATGTCAAAATTGATCGAAATATAAATATTGCAAATCTAACGAGTATGATTAAGCTATCGAGTATGCATGCGATCGCATGTCGGAAGCTGCGGCGATGTATCCGACGACATTAGTTAAATTGATCACGCCGTTAAAGACTATCGAAAACTATCAAATGAGAGCTCAATTCGAGAGTGCCAAATGTCGAATGATTTAAAGTTATAACGCGTAAATCGAAGCTCAAATACACAGGATGTCACCAAAATTAACTTAAATGACCTCCGATCAATGAACAGACTTCGCCATTGTGTTCAGAATGTCGAAACTGGTCAGAAAATAAAATTGTATGACTTTATGATCAATTGATCAAGCATTTGAGTCGTCAACATGCTTGCACGTATATCTAAGTCAAGAGGTGCCGACGCAAGCCAAACGATCCCCGTTCACAAAATTGATTGCATCATTAGCTTTGAAACATCAAAATCTATCAAATGAGACTATCCACGCTCATTTCAGACGAGTCTATGCAAATGTCGAATGATTTGAAATGACAATGCGCAAATCGAGACTCAAACGCACTGGACGTCACCAAAATAAACTCAAATGACATTCGATCGGCGAACGGACTTAGTCATCACATTTAGAACATCGAAACTGGTCAGAATATAAATATTACACAACTTGATGTTCAACCGATCAAGCGATTGAGTCGTCAACACGTCTGCATGCATATCAAAGTCAGGAGGCATCAAAGCAAGCCAAACGACCTCCGTTCACAAAATTGATCACGTCGTTAGCTTCAAAACGTCGAAATTTATCAAATAAGACTATTCACACTTAATTCAGACAAGTCTGCACGAAAATCAAGCAGTCAAAAGCGGCGAGGCATATTTTGAGCTGAAATGGATACAATTTGACGTAGACTTAAACCAAATGGCTTCCGATTGCGAAATGGACTGCGCCATTGCGTTTGGAACATTGAAATTACATTAAATTGATATATATATATATTGACTATGTGCGTTTACCAGCATAAAATCTACATTAAAATCGTTTAATCAATTTAAAATTTATTTAAAATCCCTAAATTACCCTCCCTCATGCTCAACTGTTCCCCCTATTTTCGGTTTATTTGGTTCAAAAAAAAAAAAACCACCCCTCCTCTCTCCCTCCATTCCCATGTTCCAGCTCCAACTGGCATAGGTAATTTTCCTTTTCAGATTTCCCTCTCCCCTCTCATTTTGCGCCTCGGCTGTCCATGTCTGTTCGCGTCCAGCCCTCCAACCGCATCCACGCCTCCGTGCAGCCCATCCGTCTCCTCCGACCCGCCTCCCGCTTCATCCGCTTCCGGTTCGTGCCAGCAGCCACTGCGCCTCAGCCCGTCTCAGGTCCTGCATCCGTCGTTCCCAGCAGCTGTCGCGCATCCGCATCCCACCAGCCCCTGACCGTCCAGCATCACCCACCCGGACCTTTCTGGTTATTCGCCATTTCATTTTGCGTTCCCCGCTGATCCGCCACCTCCACAAACCCACAAACCTGCAGCCAGTCCCAGCTTCCGCCTCATCTGCGTCGTCTTCCATGCCTCCGTCCACTCCCATTTATCCCCTCATGCGTCCTCCAGTAACCTGTGCCCTGTCTTCCTTCTTCCCCGCAGCCCATCAATTTTTTTTGAAGGAAGAACATCGTCAGAGTTCTTCTTTCGGTTTTGGATTCTGCATAACTGTCAATTTTCACTTTGCCGCAAACCGGGGAAGAACATCATCAAGAGGCGAAATCTTCTTTCAATTTCTGGTATCGCACTCCTCGCTTCATCCTTCCAATTTTTGCTTTCGCAAATCAGGGAAGAACATCATCAAGAGGCAAAGTCTTTTTTCAATTTTCGGCGTCGTATTCCTCACATTAGCTCCTCAAATTCACCTCACCGCAACGGGAGAAGCAACACTCACAAGAGGCAGGTTCTTCTCTTGGTTTTTAGCATACCCAACCTTGTTCCCTTACTGAGCATTGTAACACACTGAAAAATGAGTCAGAACATGTAAGATCTGTCAATGTGGATATATATATATATATATATATATATATATATATATATATATATATATATATATACACTTGTCTTTCTTGATTTGAAAATCTCATCGTGCTCAAGAGGGACGAGATGAAAAAATCATGGTCATAAAACTAAGCTCAAGAGCGTACCGAGTAAACCAACATCCTTTAGATGTCGCTCCCCCTAGACCAAATGCTGCTAAAATTTTGTCTAATTTCTAGACTTAGAAAAAAATTTGGGGAATGAATATATATTACATTTGCCTTCTTTCAAGTTTGAAGACCTCGTCGTGCTCAAGAAGACGCGACGAGATGAAAACCCAGCTGTGGTGTCACAAGACACCACTATTGAGGGGCGTCAGGAGCCAAAACACCCCGATACATCCCCCCACACGGGATGACTGAGGCTAGAAATTTAGACTATTACTTAAACAAATTCAAATGGGAATTACCTAAACTTAAGTCAAACAAAAGAATATGTGATAAATACGAAGATAAATGTTAAATCAAGGAGAAATAGGGGGGAGCCTTTAAAAAAAATTTTGAAAAAAAATGGAACACTCATTTAAAATGCAAGTAAAATTTGAGAAGGCTAGTATTAAACTCACAAACTCTAATAGCGATTCTCTATGTCTTAAATTAAAGTAATGAGTGAGTTATCTTTTCTTATAAATTCTTCAAAACTAAACAACCTGTAATTAGAATTTGGGGAGACTAATGCTAAACTCATAACAAATTTGTAATAAACTTAAAGTCCAAAGATGAATCCAAATTGTGTTTAATAACTCTTATACGAATATGGAGATGATTATTATGCCAGCTAATAAGCATAAGTAGGGCTAAAGCAATAAACACTGAAATTGGTATAACTTATCAAAAGTGATTTAAATTGAACATAATCAAGTTGGGAGAATTACAAAAAAAAAAACTCAACAAGTAAACTAAGTGCACGTAATATTTTAAACTACAATCTAAATTAAAATGCCTTCTTCGCCACCGGATCTACAACTCTTTGTACAAGTAGGCAGAAGATAATACTAAACTAAAATCTACAGAAATCATAGGGCTTCTTTTAATCAAAAATTAAGGGATTTCATTCTAATTATGAATTTTAAAATCAACTAAATCGATAATTAAGTGAAATTATCTAAAACTATAAATTCCTGCATGTGCTCGGATATAGAGATTTCAAGTGCAAATTTTAATGCATGAAAAGGCTACGCGGGCTAAATTGGAATTAAATGAAAATATAAAATCAATCTCATAATTCAGAAATAAAATTACCTAAATTATAAATCACCTGCATTGGCCCCGACACTATGCTGAATGCTTAAGTTCAAGTGTCTAAGCATGCTGCATATGTTATTTTCCTGTTTAGTCTTAGGACTATGTCCGGGTTAACAAAACCTAAAAACCTATAATAAAAGTTTCAAATTTGTGAAATATCGGCGATTACGTCAAGTGAAGATCTAATCCTCTTAGTAAATAGAGTTGACAAGATCTAAAGCTCTTAAACATATTCAAATTAATCAATTTTTCAAATCAAATTAAGTAGCAATTTGAAACTGCTTAAAAGAAACTTTATCATTAAAAACTTAAATGCAACTCAATCTATCCACCTTCCGCAACTGTTTATCGGGGGTGACAAACTAAGAAAACTCTAGATCACAAAGGAGCCAATGTCAAATCAAGTGTTATGCTATGTTCACTCTCAATTAATCTCATGTTAGTAAGGACGTGGCCCGTGTCCTCTGACTATGTGGCTTGATCAATAGGCTCCACAGATGAAGCAGTTACGACTAGAGTCCTCTAATCGAGTGGTTTAGCCAGTTAGGCTCCATTATATTACGATCACGACCATAGTCCATATGCTCCCCAATGGCTATGTCCTTTAAGTTGTGAATCATAGGGTATACTTGATAGAGCAAACAACCCTCTGTCAGCTAAAGTAGACTTAAGATTGTCTCTTTAGACAAACACCACCCCAGGTCTACAAAAATTTCTTGGACGACGTAACCCATGTATTACTAATGTGGATCCTTCTATAGGTTGGGTCGACTACCTCCTCTGACTAAGTAAACTAGGACCACGACTGCCCGGGATGACAGAACCATTGGATCTAGATCGGGCACATCATCATTCCCCAGCCATCCGATTTAAGTTGAAATGATAAATTTCATAAATCTTAAATTCAAAAACTCCATATGCTGCTACTATACACTACGCATTAAGCGATCTAACGACTAGCCTTAATCGAAAGTTCTCTCTCACTTATTGGGAGGGATAATTAACTATAGGGGCTTGCACCTATAAAAAACCTGGAACCATATCTAATGTTCTCACCAAATGAGCATGAAATCTCTGGGTAGTGTCTTATGTACTATCTCATCTGCCTTTTGAAAGTTACACCGATACTTTAAATCACTCTCTTCAATCAATTCAAATAATTATTGAGAGGTCGGTGGCAAGTTTTCGGAGCCCGCAGATTTCTGGTGACTCCGCTGGGGATAGGATTCTCTTTCTATGTTTGGCTAGTCATATATGTGCTATAGTAGCAATAAAATTTATAAAAATTCAAAACAAAAATGATGATTTAAGTGTTTAATAAATTCAATATAAGACTATATATAGAATGAATTATTATGTATAGTATATCTTTATTACACCATTATTTTGTTCTATAGCGCCTCTACATGTTGAATGTATGGGATGAAATAATAATTGCTAATTATTAATCCTCATCTTTCACTTTTGCATAATGGATCTACGAAGCACTCCTTTCACTGTTCAGCTAGATCATGATGCAAACATCTGCCTAGCCAATGCCATCATCAACACAAGAGATGTCGGGGCTACCATTCATTTTGGTAGCTTGAATTTCTCAGCTATCATAGCTGCAACTCTTGAAGTACCCACCCGTGGTACATTCGTTTGAGGCCATGCTGGAAGGCCTCAAGTTATTGAAGCACCTTCTAGCCATGTACACCAACTAGTTCAACAGCCAACCACTGTCAAGGAGTTCTCCCGGCAGAGAACTTCAATTTTCAAAAGTCTAGGTCAATCTGAAGCTCTCGTGATGGAAAGAACTGTCAGTGGAAAAATTGTCTTTAATGCCTCATGGTACAACTGCTGCACCGACTGAACCCTTTGTACCTGAGAAGCATGATCATGAAGCTTCCTCATCAAGAAGCAAATTAACCAGAAGATAGAGAAGAAGGAGAAACGCTGAGCTGAGGGCTCGATAGATCCCCTTTGAATGACCTAGTGAACAAGCGATACTACCACCAGAAGCGAGTATTCCTACCCACAACAACTTTGATAATCTAAAGTGGGTAAAGAGGAATAGCTCTATTGGCGAAGTAAAGCAATCTTTCTGGAAGAACCAACCACATTAAGCTCCACCACCAAAGAGGAGATAGCCTGAAACACTGTCTGCCATAATATATAAAGTTCTCAAAGTAGCCAAGGATAGAGGCCTAATGAAAAGATGATTTTAAAGGCCTGTGGTGATGAAAAATATGAAAGCTCCACCAAGAAAGTTGTCATCTCTTCTGGTAACTAGCCAACGAGCCCAGTACACTTCACATGGTGAGCACCGGAGCGTGACACTTGGACCATGTATTCCAGAATCTATTGTTGAAAGGTCCTAGCGAAAGGATAAGCAAATATGGAGGCCAAAACCTCATAATAAAACCCCAAAGAATGGAAGAGGTGTGACATGTGACACATATACTTAGAAATTTGCCCCAAAAAAATCATGAGAAATGGATACCCAAAAGAAAGGATATCATTGATGAAAGACATGATGGTCGACACCCTAGAGAACCCTCTAGAGGATCCCATCGCTGATCAAGTTCACCCCACAAGAGAAGGTTGACTTTGATCACAGTCCTTTAATAGAAGAAGTACTTATTTCACACACTGAACCAGAGATCCACTAGAAATGTCGATTGGAAATTCGTGTTCAGGAAGAAAATAATGAACAGGATTCTATGGAAGTAGAAGTCATCTATATGGTCAGAGATATAGATGAACTCTCCGCTCAGTACCATCAGCAGCAACATGAACTCAAGGAACCTGAACCTGAATTTGACATTTATGAAGAAGAGTCTTCACAGAAGCAAATAGAGGATGGATCTTCGATCTTTGTCAAAGCTATCTATATGGTTAAACCAGGAAATGATTAGCCTAATACATGCTTTTATAATTAGTGTCATCGTATAGCCCCAATAGCAGCTATTTCTGCAAATGCACAAGGAGAAGGACAGTCAAGTTCTTCCCTAAAATGAGCAAGGAGTAGAACAACAACAAGAAAAAGAAGAAGAACAAGAAGAACCTGTACTGATTGACTCCATGGCACTAGCCAGAGAGCAAAGAGAAATGCAGCGTCAAATGGAGGTTAAAGACAAGGAGATTGCATAGCTTGGTACCAAAATGAATGATATGATGATACAAATGAACATCATGATAGAGATATTATAGAAGGATATCACATCTATTTTGTTTGCTAATCAACAAGCAGCTAATAATACAACTTCTATACCACCCACCAGTGTGGTATCTCAGCTCTATAGTACATGTTATGCATGAAGCAAGGAACAAAGTTAACCCACTACCTCTCCAGCCAATAATTCAAAATCTGGCTAGCACACCTGGAACTGTAACAGCTGCTCAGCTAGAAATAATAATCAATGAAAAGATAAAGGTAATCATAGCCTCAGAGCAGGCTGAAAAGCTGGTGAGTAAGGGTCACCCTTACCCAACTGAATATGATCAAGTGTCATACCTGAAAGGTTACTCAGTGCCAAAATTTAATACTTTCAGTAATCCAAAGTAACATCTAACCCAATTTAAGGCTACTTGTAACACGGGAGAGAATGATGCACTGCTTTTTTGTCAACAAGATTCACGACCACTTTCAAATGGTATGCAGAATTGTCAAATGATTCAATTAATATATTTGTTGAATTAGAGACTATATTTATGAAGAGGTTCATCAGTGCAATCAAAAAAATCACAATCGCTGACCTTGCCTTGCTGAAAAGGAGGAAAGATGAGTTAGTGAAAAAATTCATAAGTCGTTGGCTCAACCTAAGTATGAAGTGGGAGCAACAATTGCAAGAAGAACATGCGATCTAATTGCTAATGGGCAATATGGATGATAAAATGACACCATTTCTATGCATAGTGTCGATTGTAATATTCTAGGAATTAGGGTGGCTAAATTCAAAAAGCTGAATCACCCTAAGTCTGAAGTCAATGCAGATAAAGCAAAGAGAAACAAACCTGCAGACTCAAGAAGAAATAAAATTCATGCCGCTTCCTATAGCTCAAATGGTGAAAAGCGAGTGATATACAGTGTGGATAAAGAAAAGTAGCCAATGTACAATGATGATAAGGGTAAAAAGCTTATTTATTTTAATCCACAGCCAAAATTGGTATTATAAGATAATGATAAATCTTAGACTTTTCCAAGTGGTGGGGAGCATCCAAAATAAGCAATAAGAGATGATGAGAGAATGCGGCCATCTCTTAAGGAAAAGATGAACAAAGAATGTTTATTTAGAAGGGACAGTGTGGCCAAATTATTTCGACAAGCAGTCAACGTCGGTCTACAGTTACCAGAAATTAAAAGGCCTGAAGAAGCTTATGAAGTCAATAATCCAAATTTTTGTCCCTATCATCGGATGGTCAGTCATCCTATTGAAGATTATTATGTCTAAAGATTGGTTAGAAAGGAAGTATCGATGAGGTGAATTTACACTATCCGATAGTGTTCTAGTCAACCCAAAAAGAGAGTTTACAAGAATGATAACATCCTCTTCCATTTCATCCAACAAAGACAAATAAAAGGAGAAATCAGTTCAGACTAAAGAATTATAAACAGTAGTCTCCAAAAAGACCGTGAAAATGCTGAAGCAACTAAAAAATGTCCCTAGTGTTAAGTGAAAATCACCACTTAAACCTATATTAGACTAAAGAGAGATGCCTAATCCAAGTATTTGGGCTTCTCAATGGCATTCTGATGAGGCTACTTCGTCACAGCATGAGAAGTAGTCTACTAAACGCAAGCCACATAAATCAAAGAAGCTAGTTAAGAAAAAGAAGATCAAGAAGAGAACTACAACTCAAAAGATCATTAACAATCTAGAGGAGTATCACCAGCCGACAAGACAACCATTTAGGCTTGCAGACTTCATGCCTAAACCTTATATTTTTGACTCAGATGAAGAAAATAATGGTAAATCTTGTCCAATAGAGACATGCCGAATCATTTGTGTGATGTCAGATATCCTTTAGCATCAGTTACTCTGAAATTAAAAGGGTTGTCAGACAAACTCAACAAACCCGTCAAAGTTTTATCAAGAAAGCAAGAAGAGCCTGAGGAGTTAATATCTAAATATTATTTAATGACTCAATAAGATAATAACAGTTCAGATGAAGATCTATATTTTCTCGATGGAGAAGAGTCAGACTCATCGATATCATCACGTATGAAATGTATGACATTGAAAAATGAGTCTAGCCCTTTTGGCCAATTTTCTAGAATAAGAAAAAAATTTGAAGAAACTGCCTCTTTAGAAGAATCTGAGTAAGATAAGGTGATTCAAGTTTAGTTGAGAAGTGGAAAAGTCTTACCACCTTCATCATGGAAGGGATATGCAAATAAAGACAAAGGCAAACAAATTGAAGTCAATGAGGATATTATTCCAAAAAATCTTAGATAAAACCTAAATCAAGCGAGAAGATAGATTATAATATTCTATTATATTTGAAAAAGATCCCTACACAACTAAGTGTGTATGAGGCTCTCTTGATGTCAAAAGACCTCCGAGAAATTCTAATACATGCTCTCAAAAATTTTGGAGAGTTATGAAGCTTACTTTGCTGAAAAATACATGACTAAAGCATTGCAAACTCAAGATCTCCCAGTAATCACATTTTCTGAAGAAGATCTTATGTTGGGAATGTTTGATCATAATCGTCCTCTATATGTTACTGCAGAGAGTGATGACATCTCGATCAGCCGAATGTTGATTGATTCAGGTTCTTCTATCAATCTTATGAGTCTAAAGGTATTAAGAGGATTATCACTTGATATCCAACATCTTGGGAGAGATAAGTTGATGGTTCATAATTTCAATAAAAAAGGACAAAAAACTCTGGGTTCTTTTATTCTGCTACTCAAGTTCAAGGATTTATATATGAAGCTAAGTTTCATGTAATCGATAGAGATACATCATTTAGAGCTCTCTTGGGTCAGCGGTGGCTGCATGAGTGTGACATGGTCCCATAAACTATGCATCAATGTATGAAGTATCTGAAAGATGGAGAAGAATTCAGAATTTCTGGTAACTTACAACCATTCTCCATCAATGAAGCAAAGATCTATGAAGATGCAAAATATTTCATCCTCAAAGAATCTAAGCTAACAAAGCCTCTTGAAGCGGTAGCATCCACTTCAGGAACTAAAAAGTAATTTCACAAAGTGAAAGAGCAGAAGTAAAGAGGAAGAAAGAAGGCAATGTTGACTCTCTCTCTCTAAAACATTTGATTCTGCACCTAAGTTAGGAAAATCATTTCTCATTTGGGAAGTGACACGGAAGAAGAAGAAGATATGCCTGTTGAACCTAAGGGAACTTATAAGCTTTCAAGAAAGATAGTATAAAATTAGTGATTCTGATTCAGACTATGATTTTGAATCTACTTATGAAAATAGAGTTCAGATGGCTGCATCAAGGAGGATAGCTCACTTGGAAGAGTCAGATGACTCACTCAAAATTATACTCATCCCTCAGTAGTACTTCGAAGAAATCAGCCCGGTGGAGGTTCATAATATTGAAGAATTGATAACATTCTATGTGATACCATTGATTGAGAGTGGCAAAACATGAACTCTAATTTATAAATCTGAAGAGTCTTAACATCACAATTTTGAGCAGCCTGCTCAACATAAAAATTCTGATGAGATAGTGCCAACAAGAATACCAATATATTATTCACAAAAATTATGAAGAATGATGCATAAGCTTGGAGTTAATATTAGAACTACTAAACATAAGACTCAAAATCTTTAACAAGATGTGGAGCCAAAGAAGTCCTCAAGCATCGTGAAGGAGTGATAAGTTTATCACTAAAGGTCTGTGGTTCATCCGTAAATCTCATCAAAATAGAGCTTGTTATAATATAATAGAAGCTGAGATAGAAACTCATAGTGATGAAGAAGATGATTCCCATGAAATTGTTCTTAAAAATGATGAAGAAGTAAAAAACCAAGCTCGCACCTGAAGAACTTGGAGATGGTGAAAAAATAGCTACTATGGATGAACTTAAATAAGTCAACCTAGGAGCTGAGGATGATCTCCGTCCAACTTTCGTCAGCGCCCTTCTGCTTGATGAGAAAATTGAAGAGCTAAAAATGCTACTTTGTGAATTCAGAGATTGCTTTGCCTGTACATATTCTAAAATACCAGGCTTATCCCTTGATGTAGTAGTTCATAAACTAGTTATTAAACTAGATGTAATGCCCCTTAAGCAAGCTCCTAGGAGAATGTGATTGGAGATTGAAGAACAGGTAATTGTAGAAACTAAGAAGCTGATCGAAGTAGGCTTTATCCAGGAGGAGAAGTATGCAGATTAGATAACCAACATTATCCCAGTAAGAAAGAAGAATGGCCAAATCCATCTCTACATTGACTTCCGGGACCTAAATAAGATGTGCCTAAAGATAACTTTTCGCTTCCAATATTAGAACTACTAGTAGACAACACCCCAACTATGACATGAACTGCTACATGGTCATGCCCTTTGGCTTGAAAAATTCTAGAGCTATATACCAAAGAGCCATGATGCATATTTTTGATGAGTTAATTCATCAAAAGGTGAAATGTTATGTCGATGATTTGATGGTGAAGAGCTTAAACCACGAAAATCACTTTGAAAAGTTAATAATTGTATTGGAGAGAATCATAAAATATAATCTCAAGATGAATCCTCTAAAATTTGTGCATTCGAATCATCAAAATTCAGGTACATTGTACATCTCGAGGTAATAAATTGATCCATTAAAATCAAGGCAATGAGATGCCTCCACAAGAAGTTTGCATGACTCCGTTCTTTACAAGACTTGCATTCATCCATCAATTTATATCAAACTTATCAGGATCGTCAACCATTTGCAAGGTTAATGAAGAAGGATGCTTCCAAATGGGATAAGGAGTGCCAAGAAGCCTTCAATAACATTAAAAGCTACCTGTTAAATCCACCAATCCTTGTAGTGCCTACTACCGAGAAGCCCCTTATTTTATACATAGCTGCATTAGACGAGTCCCTTGGAGCATTATTGGCACAACACAATGAAGAAAGTAAAGAGAATGCTCTTTATTATATCTGGAGGATGATTTAGCGAAATGAGATACTCTCGATAGAAGCATTGATCTTTGGTCCAAAAGCTTCATCACTTTGTTATCTCACAAGATTACCCTCATCTCAAGGATTGATCCGAAATACTTGATGATAAGACCGGTTGTGAGTCTCTTGGCAAGATGGGCGTGTGCCAATTTGATATCACATACGTTCTACAGAAAGCAGTAAAGGGACAAGTCTTAGCAAATTTTTTAGCTGCACATCCTATCCCTGCGGACTCTTCTCTTAATGACAATTTGCCTGATGTGCAAATTATGCTTATTCATGAAAGAGAAAAATCATAAATTTAGGAAATATACTTTGATGGAGCCTCATTGATCAAACTAGTCAAATATGTAAATTTCCTAAGAGTAAGAGTAGGAATCGGCATCGTCTTCATAGCACTAGAATGAGGGATAATGAGATGATCATATGGATTGATCGAGCTGAGAACTAATAATGAAGCTGAATATGAACCTTAATAATAGGTCTTGAAGAAGCTATTTTCATAGGCATTCAAAATTTGCATATTTTTGGCGATTCTCAACTTATTATAAATCAATTACTTGGCATCTATAGAATCAACAAGCTTGAGTTAGCTTTCTATCACAATCAAGTTCTCGAACTTATGAAGCAGATACCAAATATCACACTAAAGCCAATTATTTAGCAAAATTAGCTAAGAAAATGACAAGTATGAATGATGATTATGTCATGATCAGCATATTTATTCTACGAGTTATAGCACTAGTAAAATATCAATCCCTGTAGGTAGAGGGGTTACCAAATTCACACAAGATGCTCACCTCATACTCTCAAAATCAACAAGAAATTATACGAAGAAGAGCTAAGAATGACATTGCTTCAGAAAAGCAATGTGAAGCCTTTATGGTGGAAGAATCATGTGATTTGAGGCAACCCTTCATCGACTACTTTAAAGAAGGTAAATTACCAAATAATAAATCACTAGCAGCTCAAATCGAGAAGAGACTGATATGCTATACTTTTTTTGACAATACCTTAAATGTAGATCCTTTGAACAAATGTGACTACAATGCCTAAATGCAAATGAAGCTAACAAAGTGATGGTTGAAGTTCATGAAGGATTTTATGGTGCACATTAGACAGATCCTAAGATGGCAGTAAAGATAAAAAGGATGGGCAATTATTTGCCATCTATGGTGAGAGACTGTATCAATCATGCTAAGAAATGTCATGAGTGTCAAGTACATGGGAACCTTATCCATCAACCTCCAAATCCATTACACCCAACAATAACATCCTGGCCATTCGAATGTTGGGGTGCATATGTAATTAAATTGATCCACCATCATCAGCTGGACATCGCTTCATCCTAGCAGTGAATGACTATTTCTCTAAGTGGGCTGAGGCTACCCCATTTAAAGAAGTTATTGTTGATCGAGTGATCAACTTCTTCACGCATAATGTGGTCTATAGATTTGGAGTGTCACGGCAAATAATTTCTGATAATGACACAGCTTTCAAAAGTGCAAAAATTTATAGATTCATCGATCGACAAAAAATTGATTGGTGATACTCTTCAATATACAATCTAAGAGCAAATGGTTTGGCGAAGGCCTTCAACAAGATATTAGTCAAACTGCTCAACAAAATTCTCACCAAATATAAAAGAGAATGGCATACCAAGCTAGTAGAGGCATTATGGGCATATTAAACTACCTACAAGACGTCGACTAAAGCCTCTCCCTATTCATTGGTATTTGGAACTGAAGTAGTTTTTTCTCTTGAAGTTGAGTTGCATTCACTTTGAGTAGTCATCCAGTACAATCTAATTGAACATCAAAATGCTCGTCTGAGAATGGAGGAACTCGACGTGCTTGATGAAGTTAGATTGCAAGCTCATCAAAATCTAAAAGTTTATCGAGCAAAGTTGTCTAGGGCTTTTGACCATATGGTGCAATCTCAAACATTCCAAAAAGGGGAATTAGTCACAGTGCTGAGAAGACAAAATTATTCCTAATCAAAAATTTGGTGGAAAATTTGAGCCTAACTGGGAATGCCCTTTTATCATTAAGAAAGTATACCAAAGAGGGGCATATCAACTCATCGACCTAAAGGGTGAAAGACCAATGCCGCCAATTAATGGTCGATACCTAAAAAAATACTATACTTGATGACCACATTATCGACGTACAATAGAAATCCCCAGATAGGGGGCATTTTTTAGTATATCTAATTAGGTCATCGTGTTTCATGCCGAGATCCCTAAATAAACATACTCCATATGAAAATCTTTTATGTGAAAATTCTCCTGTTACAGAGGGGGTATTTTAGATTTTTATATATAGATGAAATCAATGTTGTATGTTAAAATCTCCTTTAAAGTATATCAATTCAAATATTGATGTATTTTCATCTTGAAATTCTCCTAAATGTACTTTAGAATTCCCCTTGCAAGAGAGAGGGCATTTTTAGTTTATGTTATGTTTATTTGAGTTGACGTCATGTTATAAGACGAGATCCTCGAATATATTCAGATTCAGGTTAACATCGAGCTTTACATTGAAATCCCTGAATATATCCATAATTATTACTGTTAAGTTGCAGAATCTTCTAGAACAAAAAGAATCTATTTCTATGCATGGACAACCCTAAATATCAAGAAATTCTCAGATTTGCCAAAATTTTGGAGATCAAGTTAGAAGAACTCCTGATTTTGAAAGCTTCAATCAACTGAGTTGAAAAAATATCAACCTCTACATCCTGAAGTCTAGGACACAAATTAGTTCTGAAGGTTAAACTCAACAAGCCTACAAATGGCTGAGTTGTTGATGCTCTCCTCACTCAACAAGCAGCAAGAAAAGGCCGCAGTGAAAGATCCCCCGTTCATCAATCTAATGACAAAACCACCAACCCATTACAGCTTAAGTTGAAGACTAGAGTAGGTTCTAAAGGTCGAACTCAACAAGCCCAAATATGGCCGAGTTGCTGATGCTCTCCTCACTAACAAGACGTAAGAAAAGGCTGCAGTGAAAGAGCCCCCGCTCGTCAGTCCAATGATGATAGTTGTTCAATCTCAAACCAAATCCAACTTAGTGATTACAAGCAACTAGGATTCAAGAGATCTTTCAACTTGATCGATAGATCAAGATAATTTGAAAACTCAATTGTGCCTCAAATTAATCTTTGTATTGCAGCAGGTGATATCTCAATTTATTCTCAAATGATCGATCAAGCTCAAAGCACGGTCAGCCAATCTCCTCATCAAGCGTCAAAGCGGCACGAGATCGAGAAAGCAATTCCATAGTTCATACAAATGGCGAACTAAAGGAATTTTATGGTTATTCATGTTAAAGCACACATTGCTAGACTGATAACTCAACACATACCCTATATAAGTCAGGAAGGCTGGGTCATCTGTATGTACCCTCCAATGAATTCGTCAAAGCAGCAAGCATAGGGTTCATGGCATACATACACTTCCTGACAAGTCAATATGGATAAATCAGGTCAATCCTTCATCAAGTCCGTTAAGCTTAACACTAGGACAGAAGAAATTTCAAATCCTACCAAGCATGGACAAACCAATTCCCCAGCAGAGTCCTTCATCAAAATAAGCAAACCAATTCCTCTATTAAACCCAACCAAGTATGAAGCTAGGGTTGGAGGAGACTCAAATCTACAAGAACATAAAAGAAAGAGATCTTCAGCAAAGCCATTGAAGTAGAGAGTATACGGTGTAAGAACGCTTATCAATCTGATAAGTCAATTCTGACAAATCGATCAAGCCTGTCATTTAGCATGTCCTGAATAAGGTAGCATAATAATGACAAATCCTATCAGCTCAAAGCTCGTAGCTATTGTGAAATGATCCAAGTTCGGAGCCCAAAAGGTCAACCAGTTTCAACAAATGTGCCATGCATGAATTATATTTGTTAGGAGGAATTTGTTGACCTCTACATATGTGTCGTAAGTCAAGTTAAGTCCACAAGTTTAATTTGATGGACTTCGAAGGTGACAACACATAAATCGAGGCTCAAAATATACTGTACGTCATTGAAAATGATCGAAATGATCTCTGATCGGTGAATAGACTTTGATGTTACATTCAGAACATCGAAATTGATCAAAATATAAATATTGCAAATTCTAACGAGCAATTGATTAAGCGCCGAAGCTATGTATGTCGCACATATCGGTCGAAGATGTGATAATATTTGAGCGATCTCAGTTCATGAAATTGATCATGCTATTAGCTTTAAATTATCAAAAACTATCAAATGAGATTGTGCACACTCAATTCAGATGAGTCTGCACAAATGTCGAATGATTTGAAGTGACAGTGCACAAATCGAGGCTCAAATACATAAGATGTCACCTAAATCAACTCAAATGACCTCTGATCGATGAATGGACTTAGCCATCGCATTTAGAACATCAAAATTGGTTAGCATATAAATATTTCATTACTTGATGATCAACTAATCAAGCACTCGAGTCATCAATATGCTTGCATGCATATCGTAGTCAGGAGGTACCGACGTAAGCCAAACAACCCCGTTCATGAAATTGATTATGTTGTTAGCTTCAAAATATCAAAATCTATCAAATGAGACTATCCACGCTCAATTCAGATGAGTTTATACAAATGTCGAATGATTTGAAATGACAATGCGCAAATTGAGGCTGAAACACAATGGATGTCACCAAATTCAACTCAAATGACCTCCGATCGGTGAACAGACTTCGCCATTGTGTTCAGAACATCGAAACAGGTCAGAATATAAATATTACATGACTTGATGATCAACCGATCGAGTCATCAATGCTCTTGCATGTATATTAAAGTCAGGAGGCTCCGAAGCAAGTTAAACGACCTCTGTTCGCAAAATTGATTACGTCGTTAGCTTTGAAATATCAAAATCTATCAAATAATACTATTCACCGATGAGATGAAAACCTAACATGGTATCACAAGATACCGCTTGCTACGCTCAAGAGGGCACACCGAGTAAACCAAAACATCCACGTTACAGCCCCTACATGGGGATGATGCTAGGAGGCTGCCAAAATTTAGACTAAAATTCATGACTTAAACAAATTCAAATGGGAATTACCTAAACTTAAGTCAAACAAAAGAATATGTGATAAATATGAAGATAAATGTTAAATCAAGAATAAACAAAAAGGGGGGGGGGGGGAGGAGAGCCTTTAAAGAAAATTTTGAAAAAAAATGGAACACTCATTTAAAATGCAAGTAAAATTTGGGGAGGTTAGTATTAAACTCACAAACTCTAATAGTGATTCTATATGACTAAAACTGAAGTAATGAGTGAGTTATCTTTTCTTGTAAATTCTTCAAAACTAAACAAGCTCTAATTAGAATTTGGGGAGACTAATGCTAAACTCATAACAAACTTGTAATAAACTTAAAGTCCAAAGATGAATCCAAATTGGGTTTAATAACTCTTATATGAATATGGAGATGATTACTATGCTAGCTAATAAGAATAAGTAGAGCCAAAGCATTAAACACTGAAATGAGCATAACTTATCAAAAATGATTTAAATTGAACATAATTAAGTTGGGAGAATTGCAAAAAAGAACTCAACAAATAAACTAAGTGTAAGTAATATTTTAAACTACAATCTAAATCAAAATGTCTTCTTCGCCATTGGATCTACAACTCTTTGTCCAAGCAGATAGAAGGCGATACTAAACCAAAATCATAGGGCTTATTTTAATCAAAAATTAAGGGATTTCATTCTAATTACAAATTTTAAAATCAACAAAATCACTAATTAAGTGAAATTATCTAAAACTATAAATTTATGCATGTGCTCGGACATAGAGATTTCAAGTGCAAATTTTAATGTCTGAAAAGGCTGTGCATGCTAAATTAGAATTAAATGAAAATATAAAATCAATCTCATAATTCAAAAATAAAATTACCTAAATTATAAATCACCCGCATGGGCCCCGACACTACACTGAATGCTTAAGATCAAGTGTCTGAGGATGCTGCACGAGTTATTTTTCGGTTTAGCCTTAAGACTGGGTCTGGGTTAACAAAACTTAAAATAGTATAATAAGAGTTTCAAATCAATGAATTATCTGAGAAATTGATTATATCAGGTGAAAGTAGATCTAATCCTCTATTAGCAGCTAAATAGAGTTGACAGGATCTAAAACTCTTAAACATATTCAAATTAATCAAAATTTTAAATCAAATTAAGTAGCAATATGAAATTGCTTAAATGAAACTTTATCATTAAAAACTTAAATCTAGCTCAATATATCCACCTTCTGTAACTATTTATCGGGAGTGACAAACTAAGGAAACTCTAGCTCACAAAGGACCCAATGTCAATTCAAGTGTTATGCTATGTTCACTCTCAATTAATCTCACGCCAGTAAGGACGTGGCCCGTCTCCTCTGACTGTGTGGCTTGGTTAGTAGGCTCCACAAATGAAGCAGTTATGACCAGAGTCCTCTGATTAAGTGGTTTGGCATCAGGCTCCATCATATTATGATCACAATCGTAGCATGTATGCTCCCCAATGGCTCTGCCTTTTGAGTTGAAAATTAAAGGGTATAGTTGATGATACAACCTCTATAAGTAGACTTAAGATTATCTCCTTGACAAACACCACCCCGTGTCTAAAGATTTCTTTGATGACATAACCCATGTGTTCATGTGAGGATCCTAGTTCGATGACTTCTTCTAACTAAGTAGACTAGGGACCGCGACTGCCCGGGATTACGGAACTATGGGATCTAGATCGGGCATGTCATCATTCCCCTAACCATTCGGTTTAAGTTGAAATGATAAATTTTATAAATCTTAAATTCTAAAACTTCATATGTTGCTACTATACACTAAGCATTAAATGATATAACGACTAGCCTTAATCGAAAGTTCTCTCTCACTTATTAGGAGGGATAATTAACTATAGGGGCTTGCGCCTATAAGAAACTTGGAATCAGATCTAAAGTTCTCACCAAATGAGGATAAAATCTCTGGGTAATATCTTATCTACTATCTCATCTGCCTTCTAAAAATTACATCGACACTTTAAGTCACTCTCTTCAATCAATTCAAATAATTGTAGAGAGGTAGGTTGTGAGTTTTCGGAGCCCACACTAAAAATGGTTGACCATGATACAAGGTCTTGCCAAAAGCTTATGAGCTTACTCGGTTAGTTAGTTATGTTAATGTAAAGAGCTATCCCTCTCTTACCAAGATCTAGAGAACTGAATGGAACAACAGGGGAATGTCCAAAGAACCATGTGACGGTTATGTCGTTATACCTCATATTTTTTTGGATATATTTTCTAATCGATTTAGAAGCTACATAGAAGTTCTAACCTACCTACCTTCATACTGGGTGTTTCTATGGGGTATTTCATTGCAGACCTTACAATTCTATTATGATTATATCCTTCTCTAGGAGGGTTGGAGTTTATCGTTCATCATTCAATTTCATTATGTGCAATAACATATGACATGTTGACTGGTGAAGGACAACTGTACACATACATGGTATTAATTCTGAGTCAATTACTCCTGAGATTAATATGAGATGGTTTCTTGACACTACTAAAATGAAGAGATCAGCTGCATATCTTGTTAATGGTGTTTTGTTGTTCTTTGCTGGCCGAGCCAAGGTGAAAGAAATGAAAGAGAAAGCAATGAGCGCTCTTGATCCATATATTTAGTTAATATTAGAAGAGCATGTGGATGGTTCTGACCTACTAGCTCCCGTTATTAAGCCATTTGCATCAATTTTGAAATTGGTCGGTGAAATTTATAGATGACAACCGAAATTTCGTCAGACTTTACTTTTTTTTCTAATCCATGTGTTTGGACACCAATGCAAGTTTCAAGACCTCACTAATGCCTATGAGGGTGTAGTGGGTGCGAGTAAATATGAATGTAAAAATACATATATTCTTGCATTTCTTTCTGTAGGTTTCAAGACCCCTCTAATGCCCATGAGGGCGTAGTGGGTGCGAGAAAATATGAATGTGAAAATACATATATACTTGCATTTATTTCTGCAGGTTTCAAGACCCCCATTAATGCCCATGAGGGCATAGTGGGTGTGAGAAGAAGGCTATGGTGTCGTAAGACACCACTCGCTACACTCATTAGGGCATACCAAGAAAGCCAAAATACTTCCGATACAGCCCCCTACATGGGGATGATGCCAAGGCTGCAGAAAGTTAGACTAAAATTCAGGACTTAAACAATTTCAAATGGGAATTAACTAAATTTATGTCAAACAAAAGAATATATGATAAATATGAATATAAATGTTAAATCAAAGAGAAATAGGTGAGGTACCTTTAAAGAAAATTGTGGAAAGAATGGAACACCCATTTAAAATGCAAGTAAAATTTGGGGAGGCTAACATTAAACTCACAAACTCTAATAGAGATTCTCTATGGCTTAAATTGAAGTAATGAGTGAGTTCTCTTTTCTTGTAAATTTCTCAAAATTAAACAAGCTCTAATTAGAATTTGAGGGGGGATTAATACTAAACTCATAACAAACTTGTAATAAACATACAGTCTAAAGAAGAATCCAAATTGGGTTTAATAACTCTTATATGAATAGGGAGGTGATCATTATGCTATCTAATAAGCATGAGTAGGGCTAAATCAATAAACACTAAAATCAGCATAACTTATCAAAATTGATGTAAATTAAACATAATCAAGTTGAGGGAATTATAAAAACTCAACAAGTAAACTAAGTGCGAGTAATATTCTAAACTACAATCTAAATCAAAATACCTTCTTCACCATCGAATCTGCAACTCTTTATACAAGCAGACATAAGACAATACCAAAGTAAAATCTAGAAAAATCATCTTCCTTCAATCAAAAATTAAGGAATTTCATTATAATTATGATTTGAAAAATCAACGAAATCACTAATTTGGTGAAATTAGCTAAGCTATAAACACTTGCATATGCTCAGTCACAGAGATTTCAAGTGTAAATTTTCATGTCTGAAATGGCTGCACAGGCTAAATTGGAACAAAAAAATAAAAATACAAAATTAATGTCATAATTCAAACATAAAATAACCTAAAATTACTATACACCTACATGGGCCCTAGCACTATGCTGAATGCTTAAATTCAAGTGGCTGAGGATGTTACACGAGTTGCTTCCCGATTTAGTCTTAGGACTTGGTCCGATTAACAAAACTTAAAACCTATAATAAGGGTTTCAAATCTATGAAATATCTGAGAACCGATGTCAAGTGATAGTAGGTCTAATCCTCTATTATCAACTAAACAAAGTTGATAGGATCTAAATATCTTAAACATATTCTAATTAATCAATTTTTAAGTAGCAATCTGAAACTGCTTAAATAGAATTTTATCATTAAAAGCTTAAATCAAAACTCGATCTATCCACCTTCTGTAATTATTTATCGGGCGTGACAAATTAAGAAAACTCTAACTCACGAAGGAGCCAATGTCAAATCAAGTGTTCTACTATGTTCACTCTCAATCAATCTCATGCTAGTAAGGACATGACCCGTGTCCTCTGACTATGTGGCTTGGCCAGTAGGCTCCACAGATGAAACAGTTATGACTAGAGTCCTCTGATCAGGTGATTTGGCCAGTCAGATTCCACTATATAATGATGACAACTGTAGCCTGTATGCTATCCAATGGCTCTGCCCTTTGTGTTGTGCATCAGAGGGTATATTTGATAGGGCAAACAACCCTCTGTCAACTAAGGTAGACTCAAGACTATCTCCTAAGACAAACATCACCCCAAGTCTACCAAGATTTCTTGGATGACGTAACCCATGTGTTGCTGATGAGGATCCTTCTATCAGACTGGGTGGACTACCTCCTCTGACAAAGCAGACTAGGGACCATGATGGCCCAGGATGACAGAACCATGAGATATAGATTGGGCACGTCATCATTCCCCCAATCATTCATTTTAAGCTGAAATGATGAATTTCATAATCTTAAATTCTAAAACTCTGTATGATGCTGCTATACGCTATGCATGAAGAAATCTAACAACTAGCCTTAATTGAAAGTTCTCTCTCACTTATTGAAAGGGGTAATTAACTATAGGGGCTTGCGCCTATAGGAAACCTAGAACCAGATCTAAAGTTCTCACCAAATGAGGATGAAATATCTGGGTAGTGTCTTATATACTATTCCGTCTACTTTTTGAAAATTACACTGACACCTTAAATCACTCTCTTCAATTCAATATTTGTCGAGAGGTCGGTGGTGAATATTTAGAGCCCATAGATTTTTGGCAACTCTGCTGTAGACAGGATTCTCTTTCCAGCTTTGACTAGTCTAATTTAAGATATAGTAGCAGTGGAGCATGATAAAATTAATATTTAGAATCAATTATAAATAAAATTAAATTTAAATCAATCATATTCTAATGAGTAATCTATTTGTTCTGAATATCGATGGATCTTGTAACACTATCATGCACTAGTCACTGAGCCAATATGTCCGCTAAGTAATCAATACTAGGAATGTTAGAGCTACTATTTAATTTGATAGAGTAGACTTCTACCATCACCGCTGCAAATAATCCTCCACCAAGCATATCAGATATTATACACACCAACCTATGCAATGGAGGAGGATAATTGGAATGGCCCATCGCCATTGAGGTTCCTCAAAAGAGAGTCTTTATACTTAAAAGATTGATTCATTTTGAGGTGTCGATCATGAGGAGAACCTTCACTAGTCAAAAAGTTTTAGTCATACTTGTGAATGCAATAACTCTGCTAATCGAACCTTTCTCACTAGGAAGGCATGATGTTGAAGCTTTCTAGAGGAAAACAGAAGGCAAAAAAGGAGAAGAAATGCTAAACTACGAGCTCAACAATTCGCCTCGAAGTCACATGTATGTGACCGAACTTGATACCAAAAGCTAGTGTTCCTACTCATAATAAGTTTGAAAATCTCAAGTGGTCGAAAAGGAATAGCTCTACTAGTGATATCAAACAATCATTATGGGAGCAGGGACACCAAACTATAACCCCACAAAGGAGGCATCCTAAGACTCTGTCCTCTGGAGTGCACATGGTGCTAAAAGTTGTCAAAGAGAAGGGTCTTATGAAGAAAAAGTATCAATGCCTGATTATCAAAGAAAATGAGAAAGCTTCACCAAAAAGGCTACTCTCAGTGGGTAATGTTCAAGGCCCCAATTCCTATACCTATACGGTGAGCATCGAGGTGTGACACTTGGACCATGGTCCAAGAATTCACCGTCGAAAGGTCCCGACAAATCGGTGAGCAAATTTGGGGGCCAAAATCTTGAAGTAAAATTACCTTAAAGAAAGATAATGACGTGACATCTGGACTGCAGTACCATAAAATTCACTCATTATGTGCTAGTATTTAGAGTTGAAGTAGCCTTGCCACTTGAAGTTGAACTACCTTCAATCTGGGTAGCCATTCAACACAATCTCACTCAAGATGAGAATGTCTGTCTATGGGCGAAAGAGCTTGATGCGCTTAACGAAGTTAGGCTCCAAGCTCAGCAAAATCTAGAAATATATCGAGCGAGGATGTCCTAGGCATTCGATCATATAATTCATCCTCAAACTTTTCAAGAAGGAGAAATGGTCCTAGAGAAATTATTCCTAATCAAAATTGCAAGCAAATTTGAGCCTCCCTTTTGAAAAAAGTGTATCAAGGATGGGCATACTAACTCATTGACTTAAAGGGTGAAAGACCAATGCCAGCAATTAATGGTTGATACTTGAGAAAATATTATACATGATGACTGTACTCTCAAAGTACAATAGAAATCCCCCTACAAGACAGGGGATATTTTTTTAATATATCTATTTACGTCAACAACGTGCTTCATGCTGATATCCTAAATAAATATACTTACTCAAGCTAAAAAAACTTTTTCGTGAAAATTTGCCTTTTACACAGGGGGTATTTTTAGATTTCTATCTATAGAGAAAATCAATGTTACATGTCAAAACCCTCTTAAAAGCATATCAATTCAAATATTTATGTATTTGCTTAATTTCATCTTGAAAGCTCTTCTAAATGTGCTTTAGAATTCCCCACCAATATAGGGGCATTTTTTTATGTTAAGTTTATTTGAGTTGACATCGAGTTATAAGATGAGATCCTCAAATATATTCTGAGGTTGACATCGAGTTATATGCCGAAATCCCTGAATACATCCCTAATTATTATTATTAAGTTGCAGAGTCTTGCAGGAATAAAAAAGAATCTATTTCTCTACGTGAAAAGATAACCCTAAATGACAAAAATTTATCTCCTAGATTTGCCAAATTCTAGAGATCAAGTCAGAAGAACTCCTGATTTTAGAAGCTTCAATCAATTAAGTTGGAGAAACATCAACCTCTACATCCTGAAGTATAGGACATGGATTGGTTCTAAAGGTCAGACTCAACAAGCCCATAAATGGCCGAGTTGCTGATGCTCTCCTCACTCAACAAGCCATAAGAAAATGCCACAGTGAAAGAGTCCCCCGTTCATTAGTCTGATGACAAAACCACCAACCCACTACAGCTTAAGTCAAAAACTCGAGTAAGTTTTAAAAGTCGAACTCAACAAGCCCAAATGTGCCTGAATTGATGACGCTCTCCTCACTCAATAAGTCGTAAGAAAAGGCCACAGTGAAAGAGCCCCTACTCGGCAGTCCAATGATGATAGATGTTCAATCTCAAACAAGATCCAACTTAGTGATTACAAGCAACCAGGATCTAAGAGATCTTTCTACTTGATCAATAGATCAAGATAATCTAAGCAAACTCTCAATTCAGGGTTGCCTCAAATCAATCTATATATTACCTACAGGGTGATATTTCATACTATCAAATGATCTGATCACGCTCAAAGCACGAGCCAATCTCCTCATCAAGTTTTTCAAAGCAGAAAGCACATGATCGAGGAAGTAATTTCGTAGTTCATACAAAGATGATAGCTGAACTAAAGAAATTTTATGATTATTCAATCTGTTAAAGCACACATTGCTAGACTGATAACTCAACATTGACCCTATATAAGCGGAAGGCTGGGTCATCTGTATGTAACCTTCAATGAGTCTATCAAAGTAGCAAGCACAAGATTCATGGCATACATACACTTCCTGACAAGTCAATATGGACCAATCAGGTCAGACATTCATCAAGTCCATCAAGCTTAAAGCTAAGACAAAAGAAATTTAAAATCCAACCAAGCATAGATAAACCAATTCCCCAGTAGAGCCCTTCATCAAAATAAATAAACCAATCCCTCCACCAAACCCAACCAAGCATGAAGCTAGGGTTGGAAGAGACTCAAATCTGCAATGACATAAAAGAAAGAGATCTTCAGCAAAGTCATTGAAGCATAAAATAGTTGGTGTAAGAACTCTTACCTATCCGACAAGTCAATTCTGATAAATCATTCAAGCTCATCATTTAGCATATCCTAAATAAGGCATCATACTAATGACGAATCCTATTAAATCTCTGTAAGCTATCGCAATCAAAGCTGAAATGATCCAAGTTCTATGGCTAGCCCAAAGGGTCAACCAGTTTTCAATAAATGTGACTCACTCCATGCACAAATTACATTTGTTGGGGGGGTATTTGTTGACCTCCACATATGTGTCATAAGTCAAGTCAAGTCCACAAGTCGAATTTGACGGACTTCAGAAGTCACAGTGCATAAATCAAGGCTCAAAATGCATTGGATGTCACCAAAAATAGTAAAATGACCTCCAATCGATGAAAGCTTTTGCCACATTCAAAACATCAACATTGGTCAAAATATAAATATTGCATAATCTAGAGAGAAACCGATCAAGCGGGCGAGCTATTAATGTGTCGATGCATATATCAGAGTCGGGAAGCTACGATGATGTATGAATGATCTCTGTTCATGAAATTGATCATACTGTTAGCTTCAAAACATTGAAAACTATCAAATGAGACTATCCCCACTTGATTCGGACAAGTCTATGTAAATGTCGAATGATTTGAAGTGATAACCGTATCGAGGCTAAAATACGAGACGTCGACAAAATAAACTCAAATGATCTCTGATCAATGAAAAAACTTCGCCATCACGTTCAAAACTTTGAAAATGGTCATAACATAAATATTGCATAACTTGATAATCAACTGATCAAGCAATTGAGTCATCAATGTGCCTACACACATATCGAGGTCAAGAAGCACCGACACAAATAAAACAATCTCAATTCATGAAATTGATTGATCCATTGGCTTCAAAACATCGAAATCAATCAAATGAGACTATCCACGCTCAATTCAGATGAGTCTGTGCAAATGACGTCGGAAGTGATAGAAATTGAGGTTGAAATGCTGCGACACGCCAAAATCAACCCAAATGACCTCCAATCAATGAACAGACTTCGTAATCACATTCAGAACATCGAAATTGGTCATAATGTAAATATTGTACAACCTAATGATCAATCGATCAAGCGATCTAGTCGTCAATGCGCCTATACACATATCGAGATCAAGAGGCACCGATATAAGCCAAAGATCTTCATTCATGAAATTGATTGTGTCGTTGGCTTTGAAATATCAAAATTTATCAAATAAGACTATTCACACTCAATTCATACAAGTTTTGAAAATCGAATTGGTCGCGGCGTCACATTTTGAGTGAAATTAACTTTGGCCGACTTGAGCGGCCTCGATGAACAGTTGTCTTTGTTGAATCTAGAATGTCGAATGTACCTAGAAATGACCATATTATGTGAGTTTGATTTTGCAAGATTCAAATTTCAATCAATCGAGTCATACAAAAAAAAATGAAAATCATGTTTTATTTTTAAACCCGATTAACTTTAATAATTGATTTATCCTAAAATTAATTAAGAAATTTTAGAAATATGATATGAAGTTAATTAAGTTTAACTTGGATAAGAAAAGAGAAATTATTAATTTGAATTCCTTCAACCGCAAGAAACTGCTCCCGATTTTTTTATTTTCCCTCTCTCTCGTTCTCTACCGGTTCCCTCTCTTCCTCTTTCATCTCGATAACGAGACAAAAAAAAATGCAGAAGAAAAACCGCAAGAAACCGGAGGCAATACTCTTTTCTGATCTTAACCAAAACTTCGACTCGTCTTCTCCTCTACTTCCTCCTTGCCTCCTTACCTCCTTGGAGAAGGAGATGTGAAAGAAATAATTTAGTTTCGCTGCATGCGAATAATCAATCACGCACACTGTCACATCATTTATTACCTGCATTAATCGATGGATTGTTTGAGGCTGTCTGGCAAGTTCCACCATCTCTCGTTTCATCTCCTTTGTTTAATCTTTGTCTTCAATTTGGGGAGTGGCAATGGTGTGTTTAAGGTTCAGCGCAGATACTCTGACGGGACGCATATCGTTGACCTTCGTGCACTTGACATTCGCTGCCTTGCCAAGATCCTTTCAAACGTCGCGGTCGACGCCATCGATATTCCCCTTGGAGGCATTGGTCGATATTCTCCTTGGCGGCATTAGCATTCCCACCGAGATCGGGATTTATTATGTTGAAATGTGACATGGGCATTGTTTTTTCCTTTAAATGAGAGGATATTGGAAATTTGTGTATTGCGATATTAAGCAAGCAAATTAAGCCATGAGCTGTCATCGTGAAAGGTTTTAGCCGTGCTTATTTTCTCTTAGAACCGTTAATATGTGTCAAGCAAATTCCTTGGTGGTTTGTCTTTCTAAAAACGGTTGACCATGATACATGGTCTTGCCAAAAGCTTATGAACTTACTCGGTTAGTTAGTTCTGTTAATGTAAAAAGCTATCCCTCTCTTACCAAGATCCAGAGAACTGAATGGAACAACAGGGGTATGTTCAGCAGCCATGCGATTTTTATCACGGTTATGTCGTTATACCTCATATTTTTTTTTCAGATATATTTTCTGATCGATTTAAGGAGCCTGTTACATTGCGAAGTTCTAACCTGCCTGCCTTCATACTGGGTGTCTCTATGGGGTATTTCATCGTAGACCTTGCAATTCTATTATGGTTACATCCTTCTCTAGGAGGGTTGGAGTTTATCGTTCATCATTCACTTTCATTATGTGCGGTAGCATATGCCATGTTGACTGGTGAAGGACAACTGTAAACATGGTACTGATATCTGAGTAAACTACTCCCGAAATTAATATGAGATGGTTTGTTGACACTACTGAAATGAAGAGATCGGCTGCATATCTTGTTAATGGTGTTTCGTTGTTCTTTGCGTGGCTGAGCCAAGGTGAAAGAAATGAAAGAGAAAGCAATGAGCGCTCTTGATCCATATATTTAGTCAATATTAAAAGAGCATGTGGATGGTTCCGACCTGCTAGCTCCTGCTATTAAGCCATTTGCATCAATTCTGAAATTGGTCGGTGAAATTTATAGAAGACAACCGGTGTTGATATATATATATATGCTTCTTTTATGCAAGATTGAAGATCTCATCATGCTCATCAGATGAGATGAAATCCGGCTGTAGTGTCGCAAAGGCAATTATTTTAAATTAAGTATGGTTAGAATCTGAATTAGGTACGGTCAAAATAAAATTTAAGAATAGGTATAGCCGATTAATTACGACTTATGCGTCGGATCTGACGTGGCGTAGTGATGCGTTAAAATGGCGTTGCCCTTAGCGGCTTCAATAATGGTTTAAATACTTAATTATTCTTTCTTTAACGTTAAAGTAGGATAGCTCAGTTGGGAGATTGTTAGATTGAAGATCTAAAGTTCGTGTTGACCATCACGCATTTAAATTTATTTTTTGGAAAATAAATTTCAATTTCCTTTTAATAAGATAAATATTATTCGGAATGCGATTTATTTTTTTATTATATTTGAAAATAAATAATTATTTTTCATTCATTAAAATTGAGTGAAATAATTAATTATTTCAATAGCTTTATAAATATTTATAATTATATCTATATTTTAAAACTATTATTATTTAAAAGTGATTTGTATATCCAACCAATAGTATATAATAGTTTTAAATAATAATGGTTTTAAAATATAGATATATTTATAAATATTTATAAATGTTAATTATTTCACTCAATTTTAATGAATGAAAAATAATTATTTATTTTCAAATATAATAAAAAATAAATCGCATTCCAAAAGGAAATTCATAAATTTATTTTTCAAAAAACAAAATTTAAATGCGTGCGAATCGGACTTTAGATCTTCAATCGACAATCTCCCAACTATTAATTATTTAAACATTATTGAGCTAGCAGTGGCGGCTTTTCATTCAATAAACATCACTAAGCCGCATTGTCAGGTAAGTCGCATTGGTGAACATACTATTCTTAAATTTTATTTTGAACTATTTCATTCTAACCATACTTAATTTAAAAAAAAGTGCTCTATGCTCATCGGGCATAGAGTGATTGAAGGCCTTGTTATGCTTATCAGAGCGTATCGAGATTGAAGATCGAGGGTACTTCAAAATACCAACCATCATCGTGATGAGTAGCAAAATAGTTAGATGTAGCCCATGTGGGGATGACCGGAATCTTGCTAAAGTGTTGTAGAAATTTTGTCGACTTTACTTTTTTTCTAATCCATGTGTTTGGACACCGTGTAGGTTTCAAGACCTTAATGCTTATAAGAGAGTAGTGGGTGTAAGAAAATGTGAATGTGAAAATACATATATGCTTGCATTTCTTTCTGTAGGTTTCAAGAATCCGCTAATGCCCATGAGGGCGTAGTGAGTACGAGAAGAAGGCTGTGGTGTCATAAGACACCACTCGCTATGCTCATTAGGGCATACAGAGAAAGCCAAAGTGCTTCCGATGCAACCCCCTACATGGGGATGACGCCGGGAGGCTGCTGAAATTTAGACTAAAATTCAGGACTTAAATAAATTCAAATGAGAATTACCTAAATTTTAGTCAAACAAAAGAATATATGATAAATATGAAGATAAATGTTAAATCAAAGAGAAATGGGGGAGAAGCCTTTAAAGAAAATTGTGGAAAGAATGTAACACCCATTTAAAATACAAGTAAAATTTGGGGAGGTTATTATTAAACTCACAAACTTTAATAGTATTTCTCTATGGCTTAAATTGAAGTAATGAGTGAGTTCTCTTTTTTTGTAAATTCTTCAAAATTAAACAAGCTCTAATTGGAATTTGAGGGGGATTAATACTAAACTTATAACAAACTTGCAATAAACTTACAGTCTAAAAAGGAATCCAAATTGGGTTTAATAACTTTTATACGAATAGGGAGGTGGTCATTATGCTAGCTAATAAGAATAAGTAGGGCTAAAGCAATGAACACAGAAATTATCATAACTTATCAAAATAGATGTAAATTGAACATAATCAAGTTGGGAGAATTATAAAAACTCAACAAGTAAATGAAGTGCAAGTAATATTTTAAACTATAATCTAAATAAAAATGCCTTCTTCGTCACCGAATCTGCAACTCTTTGTACAAGCAGACAGAAGGCGATACCAAATCGAAATCTATAAAAATCATAGGGCTTCCTTCAATCAAAAATTAAGAAATTTCATTCTAATTATGATTTCAAAAATTAATGAAATCACTCATTAAGCAAAATTAATTAAGCTATAAACATAGAATGTCGGACACGGAGATTTCAAGTGCAAATTTTAATGTCTAAAAAGGCTGTGTAGGCTAAATTGGAACAAGAAAAATGAAAATATAAAATCAATCTCATAATTCAAATATAAAATTACCTAAAATTACTATACACTCGCATGGGCCCCGGCACTACGCTAAATGCTTAAATTCAAGTGTTTAAGGATGCTATGCGGTTTGCTTTCCGATTTAGTCTTAGGACTGGGTCCGAGTTAACAAAACCTAAAAACCTACAATAAGGGTTTCAAATCAATGAAATTTATGAGAAACTGATTCTGTCAGGTGATAGTAAATCTAATCCTCTGTTAGCAGCTAAACAGAGTTGATAGGATCTAAAGCTCTTAAACATATTCTAATTAATCAAATTTTAAGTAGCAATCTGAAACTTCTTAAATTGAATTATATCATTAAAAGCTTAAATCAAACTCAATATATCTACCTTTCGCAACTATTTATCGGGGTGACAAATTAAAAAAAAAACTCTAGCTCACAAAGGAGCAATGTCAAATTAAGTGTTCTGCTATGTTCACTCTCAATCAATCTCACGCCAGTAAGGATGTGGCCCGTGTCCTCGATTGGGTAGCGGCTCCAGATGAAGCGTTGCAACGAGTCCTAATTAGTGGCGCGGTCAGCTCCATTATATCACGATCATGACCATAGCCCGTATGCTCTCCAATGGCTCTGTCATTTGAGTTGTGAATCATAGGGTTGTTGACCTTCACATATGTTTCATAAGTCAAGTCAAGTCCACAATTCGAATTCGATGGACTTCAAAGGTGACAGTGCGTAAATTAAGGCTAAAAATGCACTAATCGTAATTAAAATTAGTCAAAATGACCTCCGATCGATGAACAGACTTCGCCATCGTGTTCAAAACATCAAAATTGATCAGAATATAAATATTGCAAAATCTAACAAGCAATCGATTAAGCACTCGAGCTATCAATGTGTCGACCCGTATATCAAAGTCGTGAAGCTACGATGATGACCAAATGATCTTCGTTCATGAAGCGATCATCTTGTTAAAGATACTATCAAATGAGACTATCTATGCTCAATTCAGACGAGTTTGAAGTGACAGTGCACAAATCGAGGCTGAAATGCACAGGATGCATTAAAATTAACTCAAATGACCTCTGATCGATGAACAGACTTTGTCATCACATTCAGAACATCGAAAATGGTCAGAATATAAATATTGTATGACTTGACGATCAACGGATCAAGCGCTCGAGTTGTCAACGCGCCTACACACATTTCACAGTCAGAAGGCACCAACGTAGATCAAACGACCTCTGTTTGTAAAATTGATCACTTGTTAGCTTTAAAATTTCAAAATCTATCAAACAAGACTATAGCACTTAATTTGGACAAGTCTATGCAAAAATCGAGCGATTGAAAATGGCGCGTCATTTTGAGTTGAAATTGACTTTGTGCTTAAATCAACTATAGGTGTAAACAACTGCGTCGTTGTATCCGTAACACCGAAATAACTTAAGATTGATATATATATATTAACTCTATGATTTTGTCATCATAAAATTCAAATTAGGATTGATTTTGCAAAGTGATTACGGCGGTGCTAAGAGTTCTCCGGGGCTTTTCTTGATGGGGACTCATGTGACGAGTACTACTAAGAAGGGGATCCTTGTGGCTTCGGTGTTTCAGGGAAAGTATTCGATGTTGTTTGTTGGGCTTCTTTCGTCGTTGGCTGCTTCGAGTGGCTTCCTTCTATGGCTGGCCTGTCCACGCACTGTATAATAGGTGCCATGGTTGGTTTTGGTCTAGTTTATGGCAGCATTGGAGCTATTTTCTGGAGTTCATTGGCACAGTAGCTTCATTATGGGTCATATCCCCTATCATGGGAGCAGCAGCATCTTTCTTTATTTATAAATGCATCTGCAGGTTCATGTACAGTGCTGATAATCCAGGCCAGGCCACTGCAGCTTCTGCTCCAGTTGCAGTTTTCCTCGGCATTACTGAAATTTCCTTCGCAGCTTCCCATTGGCTCTCCTTAAACTACAGAAAATAAAAAAAATCATAACCCACTCCGGCCCACCGTTCTACGCGCATCCAGTAAACTGCCTCCAAGCCCGTTCTGGCCTGCTAGCCTGCTTCCCATCCCGCAATCTGCACGACCCGCCTCCACTCCAGCCTGCTGCACGATTTTTTTCCTACAACCTGTCCAATTTTGCTTACCATAACGGAAGAACATCGTCACTGATTCTTCTTTCTGGCATCACATTTCTTGCATAACCCGTCCTATTTTTGCTTCGCCATAAACCGGGGAAGAACATCGTCAAGAGGCGAATTCTTCTTTCGATTTCTAGCGTCGCACTCCTCTTTTTATCCTTCCAATTTTTGCTTCGCTGCTAACCAGGGAAGAACATCACCAAGAGGCGAATTCTTATTTTGATTTTTGGTGTCGCACTCCTCGCATTACCCCCTCAAATTCATCTCGCCGCAAACTGGGGAAGAACACCGTCAAGAGGCGAGTTCTTATCTTAGTTTTCAGCATACCCAATCTTGTTCCCTTGTCGAGCATTGTAGCACGCCGAAAAATGAGTCAGAACATGTGAGATCTGTGAATGTGAATATATATATATATATATATATATATATATATATATATATCTATAGTTGAATGCCTCGTTGTGCTCAAGAGGGCATGACGAGATGAAGTATCGGTTGAATTATGCAACGCTTGCTACTCGAGGCGAGTAATAACACTCATTAGATATCGCTCCCCCTAGATGAAATGCTGTCAAAATTTTGTCTAATTTCTAGACTTAGAAAAAAAGGGGGGATGAATATATAATGCATTTGTCTTCTTTCAGCTCTGAAGGCCTCATCATGCTCAAGAGGGCAGAACGAGATGAAAAATCGGTTGTGGTGTCACAAGACACCACCCTCTACACTCAAGAGGGCGTACCGAGTAAGCCAAAATACTCCTGATACCCTACATGGAGATGATGTCAGGAGGTTACAAAAATTATATCAAATCATTTGACTTAGGAAAAATGAGAGAGTGAAATGAATTGACTTAAGAATGCTAAGTAAGGAAATCAACAACTAATTTTAAAAGAAAAATGGGGCAGGGGGATGAATAGATATTGCATTTGTCTTCTTTCAGGTTTAAAGGCCTCATCGTGCTCAAAAGGGCGTGATGAGTTGAAAACTGGTGCCATAAGACATCCTCGCGCTCAAGAGGCGTGTCAGTAAGCCAATACCCGATACATTACAGGGGATGGCCAGGAGGTCATGACTAAATTTTAGGACTTAAACAAATTCAAATGAGAATTACCTAAATTTAGGTTAAACAAAAGAATATATGATAAATATGAAGATAAATGTTAAATCAAAGAGAAATAGGGGGAGAGCACTCAAGGAAAATTTTAGAAAGAATAAGACACTCATTTAAAATGCAAGTGAAATTTGGGGAGGCTAATATCAAACTCACAAACTCTAATTGCAGTTCTCTATGGTTAAATTGAAGTAATGAATGAGTTCTCTTTTCTTGTAAATTTTTCAAAATAAAATAAGTTTTAATTGGAATTTTGGGAGACTAATGCTAGACTCATAACAAACTTGCAATAAACTTAAAGTCTAAGTATGAATCCAAATTGAGTTTAATAACTCTTATATGAATATGGAGGTGATTATTATGCTAGCTAATAAGCATGAGTAGGGCTAAAGCAATAAACACTAAAATCGGTATAACTTATCAAAAGTTATTTAAATTGAGCATAATTAAGTTGGGAGAATTACAAAATCTCAATAAATAAATTAAGTGCAAGTAATGTTTTAAACTGCAATCTAAATCAAAATGCCTTCTTCGCCACCGGATCTACAACTTTTTGTACAAGCAGATAGAAGGCGATACTAAACCAAAATCTACAAAAATCATGGAGCTTTCCTTCGATACAAAAATTAAGGAATTTCATTCAAATTATGATTTTCAAAATCAACGAAATCAATAATTATGTGAAATTATCTAAAACTATAAATTCCTACATGTGCTCGGACATAGAGATTTCAAGTGTAAATTTTAATGTCTAAAAAGGTTGGGCAGGCTAAAGTTAGAATTAAATGAAAAACCTAAAATCAATCTCATAATTCAAACATAAAATTACCAAAAATTACTATACACCCGCATGGGCCCCGACACTATACTGAATGCTGAAATTCAAGTGTCTGAGGATGCTGTGTAGGTTGTTTCCCAGTTTAGTCTTAAGACTAGTCCACAAAATCTAAAAACCTATAATAAGAGTTTCAAATCAGTGAAATATCTAAGAAATTGATGTCAATGATAATAGATATAATCCTTTATTAGCAGCTAAATAGAGTTGATAGGATCTAAAGCTCTTAAACACATTCTAATTAATCAATTTTTAAGTAGCAATATGAAACTGCTTAAATGGAATTCTATCATTGAAAACTTAAATCGAACTCAATCTATCCACCTTCCGTACTATTTGTCGAGGGTGACAAATTAAGAAAACTCTAGCTCACAAAGGAGCCAATGTCAAGTCAAGTGTTCTACTATGTTCACTCTCAATCAATCTTTTATTAGTAAGGATGTGTCCTGTGTCCTCTAACTACGTGGCTTGGCCAGTAGGCTCCACATATGAAGTAGTTACGATCAGAGTCCTTTCGGTGGTTTGATCGGTCCATTATATTACGATCATGGTAGTATGCTTCCCAATGGCTCTGCCCTTTGAGTTATGAATCATAGGGTATACTTGGTAGGGCAGATAGCCATCTATCAGCTAAGGTAGACTTAAGATTATCTCCTTAAACGAACATCACCTAAGGCCTACAAGGATTTCTTGGATGACATAACCCATGTGTTGCTGATGAGGAACCTTCTGTCAGGTTGGGTCGACTACCTCCTCTGATTAAGCAAACTAGGGACCGCGATTGCTCGAGATGACGGAATCATGGGATCTAGATCGGGCACATCATCATTCCCCCAACCATCCGGTTTAAGCTGAAATGATAAATTTCATAATCTAAATTCTGAAACTCCATATGCTACTACTATACGCTACGCATTTAGCGATATAACGACTAGCCTTAATCGAAAGTTCTCTCTCATTTATTGAGAGGGTATTACATAGCTTGCGCTATAGGAAACCCAGAACCATATCTAAAGTCCTCAAAATGAGGGCAAAATCTCTGGGGAGTGTCTTATCTACTATTTCATCTTTCGAAAATTACACTTTAAATCATACTCTCTTCAATTTAAAAAATTGTCGAGAGGTCGGTGGTGAACTTTTGGAGCTCACAGATTTCTAGCCACTCCGTTGGGAAAGGATTCTCTTTCTATCTTTGGCTAGTCATATATGTGCTATAGTAGCAATAAAGTTTTTTAAAAATTCAAAACAAAAATGATGATTTAAGTGTGTAATAAATTCAATATGAAGCTCTATGTAGAATGAATCATTCCGTAGAGTATATCTTTATTACACCATTATTTTATTTGGTGACGCCTCTGCATCTTGAAAGTATGGGGTGAAATAATAATTATTAATTACTAATCCCCATCTTTTACTTTCGCAAAAATGGATCTGCAAAGCACTCCTTTCACCATTCAGCTATGTCGTGGTGCGAACATCTGCCTAGCTAACGCCATCATTAACACAGGAGATGTCGAGACTACCATTCAATTTGGTAGCTTGAATTTCCCGGCTATCATAGCTACAACTATTGAAGTACCCACCCATGGTACATTCGTCCGAGGCCATGCTGGAGTGCCTCAAATTACTGAAGCTCCTTCTAGCCATGTGCACCAATCAGTTCAACAGCCAACCGCTATCAAGGAGTTCTCCCGGTAGAGAATTTTAGTTTTCAAAAGGCTAGGTCAATCTGAAGCTCCCATGATGAAAAAAACTATTAGTGGAAAAACTGTGTCTTTAATTCCGGTAATTCGACCGATTGAACTTTTTTGTAGAAAGCGATCATGAAGCTTCCTCATCAGGGAGCAAATTAACCAGAAGACAGAGAAGAAGGAGAAATGTTGAGCTAAGGGCTTAGCAGATCCCCTTTGAATGACCTAGTGAATAAGCGATACTGCCATTGGAAGCGAGCATTCCTACCCACAATAATTTTGACAATCTAAAGTGGGTAAAGAGGAATAGCTCTACTGGCAAAATATAGCAATTCTTCTGGAAGCAACCATGTTAAGCTCCACCACCACAAAGGAGACAGCCTGAAACACTATCTGTCAGGTTATATAAAATTCTCAGAGTGGCTAAGAACAAAAGCCTAATGAAAAGAAGATTTTAGAGGCCTGTGGTGATGGGAAGTATTAAAGCTCCACCAAGAAAGTTGTCATCTCTTCTAGTAACTAGCCAGCGAGCCCAGTATGCTTCGCATGGTGAGCATCAGAGTGTGACACTTAGACCACGTGTCCAAGAATCCACTGTTGAAAGGTCCCGATGAAAGGATAAGCAAATATGGAGGCCAAGGCCCTGTAATGAAATTTTGAGTAATAGAAGAGGTGCGACATCTAAGATATATACTCAAAATTCACCTTAAAATCAACTCATCGGAAGTGAATACCTAAAAGAAAGGATATCATTGATGAAAGACATGATGGTCGACACCTTGGAGAATCCTCTAGGGGATCCCATCATCGATCAAGTTCACCCCGACAAGAGAAGGTTGACTTTGATTGCATTCCTTTAATAGAAGAAGTATTTATTCCGCACATTGAACCAGAGATCCACTGGAAATGTCGATCAAAAATTCATGTGCAAGAAGAAAATAATGAAGAGGACTCTATCAAAGTGGAAGTTGTCTATATGATTAGAGATATAGATGAACTCTCTGCTCAACACCATCAGCATCAACGCGAACTCAGGGAGCTTGAACCAGATTTTGACGCTTACGAAGAAGAGTCTTCACATAAGCAAATAGAAGACGGATCTTCAATATTTGCTGAAGATGAAGAAGAAGAAGGCTAGAATGAGAAAGAGATCATGGGTGTCGAAGCTGTCTATATGGTTGAACCAGGAATGATCAGCTTGGTACACACTTTTATAATCAGCGTCATCGTATAGCCCCAGCAACAGCTATCTCTACAAATGCACAAGGAGAAGGATAGTCAAGTTCTACCCCTAAAAATGAGCAAGGAACAGAGCAAAAACAAGAAATAGGAGAAGAAGAAGAAGAACCTGTACTGATTGATGCCATGGCGCTAGCTAGAGAGAAAATAGAAATGTAGCATCAAATGGAGGTCAAAGGCAATGAGATTGCACAGCTTGGTACCAAAATGAATGATATAATGGTACAAATGAATATCATGATAGAGATGTTGCAGAAGAATATCACATCAAGTGCAGCACCTATTTTGTTTGCTAATCAACAAGCAACTAATAATACAACTTCTATACCACTAACTATTGTGGTACCTCAAGCTCCTACAGTAAATGATACATGAAGCGAGGAACAAAGTTAACCCACTATCTCTCCAAGCAATAATTCAAAATAAAATTTGGCTAACTGAGCGGTACATTTTCTAGAAACTATAATCAATAAAAAGATAAAGGCAGTCATAGCCTCAGAGTAGGCTCAAAAGCTGGTGAGTAAGAGTCGCCCTTACCCAGCTGAATATGACTAAGTGTTGTACCTGAAAGGTTACTCAGTACCAAAATTTAATACTTTCAGCAGACTTGGTAATCCAAAGCAACACCTAGCCCAATGTAAGGCTACTTGTGGTAACACAGGAGGGAATAATGCGCTACTTTTCTATCAATTTGTTAGTAGCCTGACCTCAACTGCTTTCGAATGGTATGCAGAATTGCCAAATGATTCAGTTAAAATATTTGTTGAATTAGAGATTATATTTGTGAAGAGATTCGTCAGTGCAACCGAGAAAATCACAAATATTGCCTTGTTGAAAAGGAGGAAGGATGAGTCAGTGACAAAATTCATAAGTCATTGGCGCAACCTAAGTATGAAGTGCTAGCAATAATTGGAAGAACATGCGATCCAATTGCTAATGAGAAATATGGATGATAAAATGGTACCATTTTTATGCATGGCGTCGATTGTAACATTCCAGGACTTGCTCGATAGGGTGGCTAAATTCAAAAGTTAAATAAATCGTAAGTCAGTCTATGGATAAAGCAAAGAGAAACAAACCTTCAGACTCAAGAAGAAATGAAATTCATGCCTCTTTCTATAGCTCAAATGGCGAAAAGTAGGTGATATACAATATGGATAAAGGAAAATAGTCAATGTACAATGATGATAAGGGAAAGAAGCCTGTTTATTTTAATCCATAACCAAAATTGGTGTTAGGAGGTAATAACAAACCTCAAATTTTTTTAAGTGATGGGGAGCGTCCAAAACAAGCAATAAGAGATGATGAGCAAATGCGGCCATCTCTTAAGGAAAAGATGAACAAAAAATATTCTTTTAGAAGGGACAGTATAGCTAAATTATTTTGGTAAATAGTCAAAGCCAGTCTATAGTTACCAAAAATTAAAAGGCCTGAAGTAGCTGATCAAGTCAGTAATCCAAATTACTGTCCTTATCATCGGATGATCAATCATCCTATTGAAGATTGTTATGTCTTCAAAGATTGGCTAGAAAGAAAGTATCGACGAGGTGAATTTAACTATCTGACAGTGTTCTAGTCAACCCAAAAAGAGAGTCTACAAGGATGATTACGTCCTCTTCTGTATCATCCAGGAAAGACAAATAGAAGAAGAAATCAGTTCAGACTGAAGAATGGCAAACAGTAGTCTCCAAAAAGACCGTGAAGATGTTGAAGCAGCTAAAAGACGTCCCCAGTGTTAAGTGAAAATCACCACTTGAACCTATATTAGACTTAAGAAGATGCCTAAACCAAGTATTTGGGCTTCTCAGCAGCATTCTGATAAGGCTACTCCATCACAGCATGAGAAGTAGTCTACTAAATGAAAGTCTCATAAATCAAAGAAGCTGGCTAAGATAAGGAAGATCAAGAAGAGAACCATAACTCAAAAGATCATAATAATCTAGAGGAGTATCACTAGCCGACAAGACAGTCATTTAGGCTTGCAGACTTCATGCCTAAACTTCGCATTGCTGAATCAGATGAAGAAGATAATGATGAATCTTTTTCAGTAGAGACATGCTAAATCATCTACGTGATGTCAAATATTATTCAACATAAGTTACTACAAAATGATAAGAGTAGTCAGATAGACTTGACCAACCTATCACAATTCTTGTCAGGAAAGCAAGAAGAGCCTGAGGAGCTAACGTCTGAATTTTGTTTAAATACTCAACAAGACAATAACAGTTCAGATGAAGATCTATGTTTCCCCGATGGAGAAGAGTCAGACTCATCAATATCATCATGTATGAAACATATGACGTTGAAAAATGAGTCTAGCCATTTTGGCCAATCTTCCAGAATAAGAAAGATATTTGAAGAAACTACCTCTTCAGAAGAATATGAGTAAGATAAGGTGATTTAAGTTTAGTTGAGAAGTGGTAAAGTCTTACCACCTTCATCAAAGAAGAGAAATACAAATAAACACAAAGGTAAATAAATTGAAGTCAACGAGGATATTATTCCCAAAAATTCTAGGATAAAGCCTAAATCAAGTGAGAAGATAGATTATAATATTCTATCACACCTGACAAATATCCTTGTACAACTGAGTGTGTACGAGACTCTCTTGATGTCAAAAGACCTCTGAGAAACTTTGATACAAGCTCTCAAAGATTTGGAGAGTTATGAAGCTTACTTCGCTGAGAAATGCATGACTAAAGCATTGTAAACTCAAGATCTCCCAGTAATCATATTTTTTGATGAAGATCTTATGTTGGGGACAGCAGATCACAACTGTCATCTATATGTTACTATAAAGAGTGATGGCATCTCAATCAGCCGAATATTGATTGATCTTGGTTCTTCTATCAATCTTATGAGTTTAAAGGTATTGAGAGGATTATCAATCAATATCCAACATCTTAGGAGAGATAAGTTAATGGTTCATGATTTCAATGAAAAAAGGTTAAAAACTATGGGTTCTTTTATTCTCCCGCTCAAGTTTAGGGATTTATATATAGAAGCCAAGTTTCATGTAATCGATGTTAATACATCATTTAGAGTTCTCTTTGGTTGACCATGGCTGCATGAGTATGGAATGGTCTCATCAACTATGCATCAATGTATGAAGTATCTGAAACATGGAGAGGAATTCAAAATTTTCGGTAACCTACAACCATTCTCCGTCAATTAAGCAAAGATTTATGAAGATGCAAAGTACTTCATCCTCAAAGAGCCTAAGCCAACAGAGCATCTTGAAGCGGTAGCATCTACTTCAAGAACTAAAAAGTAATTTCACAAGGTGAAAGAGTAGAAGCAAAGTAGAAGAAAAAAGGCAATGCCGACTCTCCCTAAAGCACTTGATTCTGCACTTGTCAAGCAAATCAGTTCCTCATTTGGGAAGTGACATATTCTGTCAAACCTAAGGGAATGTATAAGCTTTCAAGAAAGGTGAAGTATGAAATAGGTGATTCTAGTTCAGTCTATGATTTTGAATCTACTTATAGAAATAGAGTACAGATGGTTGCATCAAGGAGGATAGCTCACTTGACAGAGTGAGATGACTCACTTAAAATTATACCCATCCCTCATCAATGCTTCAAAGAAATCACTCCACTAGAGGTTCATGGTATTGAAGAGTTGGTAACTTTCTATGTGCCGCCGTCGAGTGAAAGTGACAGAACAGGAACTCTATTTTACAAATCTAAAGAGTCTCAGCCTCAAAATTTTGAGCAACCTGCTCAATATGAAATTCTGTGAGATAATACCAATAAGAATACCAATATACTATCCATAGAAATTACGAAGAATGATGCATAATCTTGGAATTCATATTGGGACTACTAAATATAGAACCCAAATCTTTAACAAGATGTGGAGCCAAAGAAGTCCTCAAGAATCATGAAGAAGTGATAAGTTTATCACTATAAATCTTGGGTTCATCCGTAAATCTCATCAAAATAAAGCCTGTTATAATATAATAAAAGTTGAGATCGAGACTCATAGTGATGAAGAAGATGATTCCCATAAAATTCTTCTTAAAAATGATGAAGAAGTAAAAGCCAAGCCCGCACCTGAAGAACTTGAAGATGGTCAAAAAAAAGCTACTATGGATGAACTTAAAGAAGTCAACCTAGGAGCTGAGGATGATCCCCATCCAACTTTCGTCAATGCCCTTCTGCTTGACGAAAAAGTTGAGCTAAAAATGTTACTTTGTGAATTCAGAGATTGCTTTGCCTGGCCATATATGGTGAGAGACTATATCAATCACGCTAAGAAGTGTCACGAGTGTCAAGTACATGGGAATCTCATCCATCAACCTCCAAATCTATTACGCCCAACAATAGCATCCTTGCCATTTGAATGTTGGGGCGTAGATGTAATTGGACCAATTGATCTACCTTATTCGCTTAGCGGTAGTATATTTCTCTAAGTTGATCTACTCCATTTAGAAGTTATCGACCAAATGATCAACTTCTTCATGCATAATATGGTCTATATATTTGGAGTGTTGCGTCGAATAATTTTTGATAATTGCACAGCTTTCAAGAGTGTAAAGATTTATAAATTCATTGATCGACATAAAATTGATTGGCGATACTCTTCAATATACAATCCAAGAGCAAATGGTTTGGCGAAGGCCTTCAACAAGATATTAGTTAAGCTGCTCAAGAAGATTCTCACTAAAAATTAAAGAGAATGGCATACCAAGCTAGTAGAGGAATTATGGGCATATTGAACCACCTACAAAATCCTCTAACACTCCCTATTCATCGGTATTTGGAACTGAAGCAGTTCTTCAGCTTGAAGTTGAGTTGTCTTCACTTCGAGTTGCCATCTAGTACAATCTAACTGAAGATCAAAATGCTCATCTGAGAATGGAGGAACTCGACACGCTTGATGATGTTAGATTACAAGCTCATCAAAATCTGGAAGTCTATCGAGTAAAGATGTCCTGGGCTTTTGACCATACGGTGCGGCCTCGAACATTCGAAAAAGAAGAATTGGTCCTCGTGCTGAGAAGACCAATTATTCATAATCTAAAATTTAGTGAAAATTTTGAGCCTAATTGGGAAGTTCCTTTTGTCATTGAAAAAGGGTATCAAGGAGGGGCATACCAACTTATTGACCTAAAGGATGAAAGACCAATGCCACCAATTAATGGTCTATACTTGAAAAGTATATACATAAATACATTCTCGGTACAATAGAATCCTCTCAAAGACGGAATTTTTTAGTATATTTATTTGGTTGACATCGTGCTTCATGCGAGATCCCTAAATAAACATACTCAGGATGAAGAACTTTTCGTGAAAATTCTCATTACTGAGGGCATTTTAGATTTTTATATATAGATGAAATCAATGTTGTATGTTAAATCTTCTTTAGAGTACATCAATTCAAATATTGATGTATTTATATATTTTCATCTTGAAAATTCTCCTAAATGTACTTTAGAATTCCCCCTGCAAGATAGGTGACATTTTTTTTAATTTATGTTAAGTTTTGAGTTGACACCGTGTTATAAGACGAGATCCTCGAATATATACTGATTTAGGTTGACATGAGTTTTATGCCAAAATCCTTGAAAATATATGTAATTATCATTGTTAAGTTGTAGGTTCCTATAGGAACAAAAGAAGAATCTATTACTACGCATGAAAAGACAACCCCAAAATGTCAAAAATTTATCTCATAAATTTTGCCAAATTCTGGAGACCAAGTCAGAAAAACTCTCAATTTTGGAAGCTTCAATCAATTAAGTTGGAGAAACATCAACCTCTACATTTTGAGGTATAGGACACAGATGGGTTCTAAAGGTCGGACTCAACAAGCCCATAAATGGCCGAGTTGTTGACGCTCTCCTCACTCAACAAGCCGCAAGAAAAGGTCGCAGTGAAAGAATCCCTGTTCGTTAGTAGTATGATAAAACCACCACTACATGAAATCGAAGACTGGTAAGTTAAAGGCTGAACTCAAAAGCCCAAATGTGGCCTAGTTGTTGACGCTCTCCTCACTCAACAAGCCACAAGAAAAGGCCATACTGAAAGAGCCCTTGCTTGTCAGACCAATGACGATAGCTGTTCAATCTCAAACCAGATCCAGCTTAGTGATTACAAGCAACCAGGATCCAAGAGATCTCTCTACTTGATCGATAAATCAAAGCAATATGAGGAAATGCTCAATTCAAGGCTACCTCAAATCAATATATATATTACCCACAGGGTGATATCTCAATTTATTCTCAAATAATCTAATCAAGCTCAAAAGCATAGATCAAAGCCAATTTCCTTGTCAAGTCTGTTAAAGCAGAAAGCACAGGACCGAGGAAGCAATTTCATAGTTCAAACAAAGTCGACGGCTAAACTAAAGGAATTTCGTGGTTATTCAGTCTATTAAAGCACATGTTGCTAGACTAATAACTCAATATTAACCCTATATAAGTCGGAAGGTTGCGTCATCTATATGTACCCTTCAATGAATCCGTCAAAGCAGCAAGCACGGGGTTCATGGAGTGCATACACTTCTTGACAAGTCAATAGGGACAAATCAGGTCAGTCCTTCATCAAGTCCGTTAAGCTCAAAGCTAGGACAAAAGGAATTTGAAATTGACCAAGCACAGATAAACTGATTGCCTAGTGGAGTCCTTCATTAAAATAAATAAATCAATTCTTCCAGCAAACCCAATGAAGCACGAAGCTAGGATTGGAGGAAACTCAAATCTACAATGACATAAAAGAAAGAGATCTTCAGCAAAATCATTAAAGCAGATAGTAGATGGTGTAAAAACTCTTATCAATCTGACAAGTCGATTCTGACAAATTGGTCAAGCCCGTCATTTAGCATGTCCTGAATAAGGAAGCATACTAATGACAAATCCTGTCAAAGCTCTGTAAGTTACCGCAATTGAAGATGAAATGATCCAAGTTCTATGGCCAGCCCAAAGGGTCAACCAGTTTTCAACAAACGTGACTCACTCCATATGCGAATCACATTTTTTGGGGGGCATTTGTTGACCTCCACATATATGTCATAAGTCAAGTCAAGTCCACAAGTCCAATTCGACGAACTTCAGAGGTGACAGTGCGCAAATTGAGGCTCAAAATGCACTCGACATCACTAAAAATGATCGAAATGACCTCCGATCGATGAATGTACTTCACCATCATGTTCAAAATGTTGACATTGATCAAAATATAAATATTATAAAATCTAACGAGTAATCGATTAAGCTCTCGAGCTATCAATGTGTCAACGCGTATATCAGAGTCAGGAAGCTGTGAAGATAACCAAATGACCTTCGTTCATGAAATTGATCATGTCGTTAGCTTCGAAATATTAAAAACTATTAAATGAGATTGTACGTGCTCAATTCAGATGAGTCTGTGCAAATGTCGAATGATTTGAAGTGACATCACGCAAATCGAGATAAAAATGCACAGGACGTCATCAAAATCAAACTCAAATGACCTCCGATCGATGAACGGACTTTGTCATCGTGTTCAAAACATCAAAATTGGTTAGAATATAAATATTACATGACTTGTTGATCAAGCGATCGCTCAGTCGTCATGTCTATTGTGTATTGAGGTCGCACCGACCAAAATGACTCCCGTTCACAAAATTTATTACACTGTTAGTTTTAAAACATCAAAATCTATCAAATAAGATTGTTCACACTTAATTGAAAATTACATTGCAAAAAAAAGCGTCAGCGGCGTGCATTTTGAGTTGAAATTGACGTTGATCTTGGCTTAAACCGAGCACTTGATTGTGAAAGCGTTTGTATCTAGAACATCGAATAACTTAGATGACATATATATTAACTATATGATTTTTTGTCATAAAATTTAAATTAGCATTGATTAGATGCTTAATTAATATACATATATTAATTAACTTAAAGTTAAAAATAAAACTTAAAACCAAGGCTCAACCGATCCCGCCATTCTTCCCTCCCTTTGTTCGGTTAAGGAACCGCAAGCACAACTCCTTCAACGGCAAGGAAGCGAAATCCTCCTTCCCTGTCGAACTCCTGTTCTTCGCCCCCACCTCAAACTCTACTGCTCCAATCCTCTCCTCCGTAGCTTCCACCCCCACTCCGCCACTGTATCCTCCTTCGCTTCTATCGAGGATGATGGAACTCACAAACTTTCCAATAGCAGGGATCTCCCGGAGATGGCTCGGGCCTTGGGTATCTCATCCTGTGTGGCATACGGGGCTTGCGGCTGCTTAGTGCTGGCAGCACTCAGCTTAGGGATTATTTTAAAATAGGCTTAGTATTAATCTTAATTAGGCATTTAGGCATGAAAAATTTTTATTTATGAAAATAGGCCTCTGATGGGGAAGCCACATCGGCGCCAGTCGTCCGTTTGATGGACGACTGGCGAGAGAGAGAGAGAGAGAGAGAGAGAGGGGTGGCGCGGTTTTTTTTTTTTGTTTTTTGCTTTCGGTACGAGACAGAGAGAGAGAGAGGGAATTTTTTACTAATTTTTTTAATTAATATAATTATTTAAAATATATAATTTAAAAATATTTTTTATAAAATATTTAATAATTAAATATTTATATATTTAGTTATTAATTAATTTATTTATATATATAATTAAATATATAATTTAAAAATATTTTTAATTATATATATAAATTTAGAAATTTATTTAGTAATTTTTATTAATTAATATAATTATTTAAAATATATAATATTTATTAATTTTTGTTAATATATAATTTAAAAATAATTAAAATATATAAATAAATAATTTTTAATAAATAAATAAATAAAGAAATAAATTATATAAATATTTTATAAATTATATAAATAAATTAATTATATTTATATATATATATATATAAATTTATTTAGTTATTTATGTATTTAAATTATATAAATATTTTTTTAAGTTATATAAATAATTTTAAAAATATAAATATAAATAATTAGTTATTTATATATTTATTTATTAATTATATAAAAAATAATATATATATTTATTTATAAATTTTATTAAATAAAATATATATATATTTATAAATTTATTTATTTATATATTTAAATTATAAATATTTTTAATTATATAAATATTTAAAATATAAATATTTAAAATATATAAAATATTTTTTATAAAATTTTATATATATATATATATATATATATATATATATAAATAACTAAATATTTTATAAATATATTAAAAAACTAAATATTTATATAATTTAAATATATAAATAATATTTATAATATAATTGCTTTATTTAAATAATTTTAAAATATTTACAAATTTAAATAACTAAATATTTATATAATTTAAATAACTAAATATTTATAAAAATATTTATAAAATATTTGGTTATTTATATATATATATATTTAATATATATATATTTATTTTATATATAAATAACTAAAATAAAATAAATAAAATAAATAAAAAAAAAAATGAATTATATAAATTTTTTTTATATAAAATAAAATAATTATACATAAATTTATTTGGTTATTTATATATTTATAATTATATATAATATTTGGTTATTTATTATGTTTATAAATATTTAGTTATTTAATATATATATATATTTATTTATTATATATGTATTTATTCCTTTCTTTCAATTTATTAAAAATTATTTATTTATTTATTTTATTTGTTTTATATTTTTTGTTATTATTTTATTATAACTTATATAAAATATATATATATATATATAATTAAAATATTTTGTAAAAATTATTTTAAATATATATTTTTAAATATTTAAATATTTTTAAATTATTTATGTAACTTAAAATATTTATATTTAATTTAAAATATATAAATAACTAAATAAATTTATAAATATATATAATTCTTTATTTATAAAAATTTTAAAAATATTTATATAATTTGTTATTTTGTAATAAATAAATAAATATATAAATATTAAATATTTTATAAATTAATATCAAGTGTTTATATTTAATTTGTTTTTATATATATTTTTAAAATAAAATAAATATTTTTTAAATAACTATGTATATATATATAACTAATTATTTATTTATATATTTTAAATATTTTTTATTTATATAACTTAAAAAATATTTATATAATTTAAAATACATAAATAACTAATAAATATATATATATATAAAATATAATTAATTTATTTATATAATTTATAAAATATTTTAATTTATTTCTTTCTTTTGTATTTATTAAAAAATTTTTATATATATTTTTTAATTATTTTAAAATTATATATTATAAAAAATTAATAAAAATTATATATTTTAAATAATTTAATTAATAAAATTATTATAAATTTCTAATTTATATATATAATTAAAAAATATTTTTTAAATTAATATTTAATTATTATATATATATAATTAATTAATTAATAACTAAATATATAAATATTTAATTTATTAAATATTTTATAAAAAATTTAAATTATATATTTTAAATATTTAAAAAATTTATTAATTAAAAAATTAATATTCTCTCTCTCTCTCTTAAAAGCTCTATCTCTCTCTCTCTCTCTCTCTCTCTCTCTCTCTCTCTTACCAAAAGCAAAAAAAAAAAAACAAAAACAAAAATATCGCGTCGTCGTTTAACGGACGACTGGCGCTTATCTTCCTCATCAGCAGTCGTCCGTTGTACTATCTATTTTCATAAATAAAAATTTTTCATGCCTAAACGTCTAATTAAGATTAACATTAAACTTATTTTAAAAATAATCCTCAGCTTACCCCTTATGATGCGGTCGGTGACGTCCGCGGCGAGCGCAAAGTTTAGGGTTCTGTCCTATGTGACTCTGCTCTCCGGGTTCTACATGGCGTGGAACATTGGAGCTAATGACGTGGCCAACGCGATGGGCACGTCAGTGGGCTCGGGGCGCTCTCGCTTTTGCAGGCGATATTGATTGCGGCGGTGCTGGAGTCCTCTGGGGCTCTCTTGATGAGGACTTATGTGACGAGTACTATGCAGAAGGGGATCCTTGTGGCTTCGGTGTTTCAGGGAAAAGATTCGTTGCTGTTTGCTGGGCTTCTTTCATCGTTGGCTACTTCGGGTGGCTTCTTTCTATGGCTGGCCTGTTTCTACCACACACTGTATAGTAGGTGTCATGGTTGGTTTTGGTCTAGTTTATGGCGGCATTGGAGCTATTTTCTGGAGTTCCCTGGCACGAGTAGCTTCATCGTGGGTCATATCCCCTGTCATGGGAGCAGCAGCTTCTTTCATTGTCTATAAACGCATCCACAGGTTCGTGTACAGTGCTGATAATCCAGGCCAGGCCGCTGCAGCTTCCGCTCCAATTGTAGTTTTCCTCGGCATTACTGAAATTTCCCTCGTGGCTTTCCCAATGGCTCTCCTTCAACTTTCAACTGTAGAAAACAAAAAAAAAAAACCACAAACCCACTCCGGCCGCCATTCTGCGTGCATCCCATAAACCGCCTCCGAGCCCGTTCCAGCTGGCAAGCTCGCTTCCCATCCTGCAATCTGCACGGCCCCCCTCCACTCCACTGTCCGCCCCGCAGCATGAGCAAGCTAGCCCGCTGCACGATTTTTTTTCCCATAACCCGTCTACTTTTTGCTTCCTCAAACGAAAGCATTAAAATTCAATCTTCGACATTCCTTTAACCAGTCAATTTTCTCTTGTCATCAGGAAGACGTCGTCAAGATTCTTCTTTCGGTTTCGTCGTCTTTCATCTTTATCCACATTTTGCTTACATGCCAACGGGGAAATCGTCAGTTCTTCTTTCGATTTTCTGTCACTTATAGATTACCCTCAAATTTGCATCACCGCAAACCGAGGAAGAACACCGTCAAGAGGAGGATTTTTCTCTTAGTTTTCAGCATACACAACCTTGTTCCCTTGCTGAGCATTACAGCGCGCCAAAAAATGAGTTAAAACATGTGAGATCTGTGAATGTGAATATATATATATATATATATATATATATATATATATATATATATATATATATATATATATATATATACTTATATATATATATATATATATATATATGCTGCACAAGGCCGTTGTCTTAAGAGATGTGAGATGAAAAAATTTGTGGTGTCGTAAAGACACTCCTTCATCAAAGAAGCGTCTAAATAAAGCCAACAGTTAGATGTTGCTTGACAAAATGTTCTTGAAATTTTTGTCTAATTTCTAAACTTAAAAAAGGGGATGAGATGAATACATATTGCATTTGTCTTCATTCAGTCGAAGACTTCGCGTGCTCAAGAGGCACGATGAGATGAAAATCGACGTGGTGTCATGACACCACTGCTACGCCAAGAGGGCATACCAGTAAGTCGACCCGATGCATTACACACAAGGATGATGCCGGGAGGCTGCCAAAATTAGGTCAAATTTTTTTACTTAAAAAAAATAAGAGAGTGAAATGAATTGACTTAAGAACGCTTAAAAGAAAAAAAGTGGGGGGGGGATGAATATATATTGCATTTGTCTTCTTTCAGGTTTAAAGGCCTTGTCGTGCTCAAGAGGACGCGATGAGATGAAAACCCGGTTGCGGTGTCACAAGACACCACTCGCTACGCTCAACAGGGCATACCGAGTAAGCCAAAATACCCCTGATGCAGCCTCCTATACGGGGATAATGCCAGGAGGCTACCAAAATTTAGACTAAAATTCAGGACTTAAATAAATTCCTAAATGAGAATTACCTAAATTTAGGTCAAACAAAAGAGTATATGATAAATATGAAGATAAATGTTAAATCAAAGAGAAATAAGGAGAGAGCACTTAAAGAAAATTTTGGAAAGAATAGAACACTCATTTAAAATACAAGTAAAATTTGGGGAGGCTAATATCAAACTCACAAACTCTAATTACAATTCTCTATAGCTTAAATTGAAGTAATGAGTGAGTTCTCTTTTCTTATAAATTTCTCTAAATCAAACAAGCTTTAATTGAAATTTGGGGAGACTAATACTATATTCATAACAAACTTGTAATAAACTTAAAGTTTAAGGATGAATCCAAATTTGGTTTAATAATTCTTATACGAATATGGAGGTGATTACTATGCTAACTAATAAGCATGTAGGTAAAGCAATAAAGCCCGAAATTGACATAACTTATCAAAAGTGATTTAAATTGAGCATAATCAAGTTGGGAGAATTACAAAAATTCAACAAGTAAACTAAGTGCAAGTAATATTTTAAACTGCAATATAAATCAAAATACTTTCTTCGCCACCAGATCTGCAACTCTTTGTACAAATAGACAGAAGGCGATACTAAACTAAAATCTACAAAAATCATGGAGCTTTCCTTCAATATTAAAATTAAGGAATTTCATTCTAATTATGATTTTCAAAATCAACGAAATCACTAATTAGGTGAAATTATCTAAAACTATAAATTCCTGCATGTGCTCGGACATAGAGATTTCAAGTGCAAATCTTAATATCTAAAAAGGCTGTGCAGGCTAAAATTAGAATTAAATGAATAATCTGAAATCAATCTCATAATTCAAACATAAAATTACTATAAACCCACATGGGCCCGGACACTATGCTGAATGCTGAAATTTAAGTGTCTGAGGATGCTGCACAGGCTATTTTCCAGTTTACTCTTAGGACTAGGTCCGGGTCAACCAAATCTCAAAACATATAATAAAAATTTCAAATCAATAAAATATCTAAGAAACTGATTCTGTCAGGTGATAGTAGATCTAATCCTTTGTTAGCAGCTAAACAGAGTTGACAGGATCTAAAGCTCTTAAATATATTCTAATTAATCAATTTTTAAGTAGCAATTTGAAACTGCTTAAATGAAATTCTATCATTAAAAACTTAAATCAAACTCAATCTATCCACCTTCCAATGTTATCTGGGGTGACAAATTAAGAAAACTCAGCTCAAAATGATCCAATGTCAAGTTAAGTGTTCTATTATGTTCACTCTCAATGAATCTTTTGGAAGGACGTGTGTCACCAACTACGGCAAAGCTCCACAGATGAAGTTACGAGTGAGTCATCTGATCGAGTGATTTAGTCAATCAGACTCCATTATATTACGATCATGATCGTAGCCCGTATGCTTCCCAATAGCTCTTCTATTTGAGTTGTGAATCATAGGGTATACTTGATAGGGCAAATAGCCCTCTGTCAACTAAGGTAGACTTAAGATTGTCTCCTTAGACAAATACCACCCCAAGTCTACAAGGATTTCTTGGATGATGTATTATTAGGTTGGGTTGACTACCTCCTCGGACTAAGCAGACTAGGGACCGCAACTGCCCGGGATGACGGAACCATGGGATCTAGATCAGGCACGTCATCATTCCCCAACCATCTAGTTTAAGCTGAAATGATAAATTTCATAATCTAAATTCTAAAACTCCATATGCTGCTACTATACGCTAAGCATTGAGCAATATAATGACTAGCCTTAATCGAAAGTTCTCTCTCACTTATTGAGAGGGGCTTCTTATATAGAAACTTGAAACCGGATCTAAAGTCCAAAAAAGAGAAATCTTTAGGTAGTGTCTTATCTACTATTTCATCTGCCTTCTAAAAATTACACTACATTCTTCAAATCACTCTCAACAATTCAAAATATTTGTCGAGTGGTCGGTGGAGAATTTTTGGAGCCCACAAGGGTATATTTTATAGGGCAAACATCCCTCTATCAGCTAAGGTAGACTTAAGATTGTTAGACAAACACCACCCTAGGTCTACAAGGATTTCTTCTACGATGTAACCCATGTGTTGCTGATGAGGATCCTTTTGTCAGGTTGGGTCAACTATCTCCTCTGACTAAGTAGAATAGGGACCACGATGGCCCGAGATAACGGAACCATGGGATGTAGATCGGGCACGTCATTATTCTCCTAATCATCTGGTTTAAGCTGAAATGATGAATTTCAAAATCTTAAATTCTAAAACTCCATATGCTGCTACTATACACTACACATTAAGCAATCTAACGACTAGATTTAATCGAAAGTTCTCTCTCACTTATTGAGAGAGGTAATTAACTATATGGGCTTGCGCCTATAGAAAACTGTAACCAGATCTAAAGTCCTCACCAAATGAGGACGAAATCTCTAGGTAGTGTCTTATCTACTTTTCCCGCTTTCTCAAAATTACCAACACCTTAAATCACTCTCTTCAATTCAATATTTGTCGAGAGGTAGGTGGCGAATTTTTGAAGCTCACATATATATTCAGTGGATATCTCAGATTTTCTTTTTTAACATTAAGAGCATAATTATTCATGATAGCTCGCCGAAAGAGAAAAAACTTTTATAGTGCTCGCATAACAAATCAATTTTTCTTGGCATTGGACAAATCAGGAACCTTAACAAAGATTGTTGGGTGAAGATGGTGAGCTAGGTTTTGCAATGCGAATGGGGACGGGGTGACATAATTTGTTTCTTTTAAAGGCGAGTGATATTTTTTGTTAGATAATTTAAAAAAATATAAAAAATTCATCAAATAATTATATTTTTAAAAATAACATAAAAGATAAAAACAAAATTAAAATTGATCCAAATAAGCCCTAAAGATTTCAAAATTATTCTCTATATTTTTCAACCAAATTTGAGATTAGTATTGACAATTTAAAAAAATATATTTAACTTTTAATATAAACAATAAAAAAATTAATAAAAATTTTATAATTAAAAGCATCACAAACATTTTTTTTCTCATATAAATAAAATTGTTAAGTGATAAAATTTATTATTATAGTAGAAGTTATCACATATGATGATAACAAATTCACATAAACCAAAAGTAATTGTCCAGTTTTTACGGTTGATTCAAACCCAAACAAAAATATTTTGGTCCGCATAAATCAAATAGAATGAATTAAATTTGAATAATTAAACATTTTATGAGGGCTTTAAAGAAAATTTATCTGAAGAAGTTCTGATGCGATTCACAACAAATGCTTTAATATAAAATATATGTATTTGCAATATATTTATATTTATATCATCATACAAGTTCATTAATATATTTTAATTCCTTAATGCCAACTGAGAAGTGCTGGCCTCAGAATGCCGTATTCAAATGGTTTCAATTAAAGATCTGTTTAATACTTTAATTTTCATATGGCCATAATTGGGATTTTTTTTTTTTTTGGATTTTTAGAAAATTTTATGATAGAATTTTATTTTTTTTCAACAAGATCTATTATCATATGATAATTATAATAATGGTATTATCTAGGTTTTAATATATATATATATATATCATTAAAATTTTATAATATTCATAATAACTTTCATAAAATTTTACACTTTTTCACAATAGTTTTATAATTAATATCACAAGAAGCTATAAGTGCTTCCAATGAAGTCTAAGGGTGCATTTGGGCCGAGGATGTAGTATAAAAGCTAAAAACGTGTCATTTATGAAATTGCATTCTAGTCACATTTTGAAAAATCTAAGACAAATTTTCCAGGACTTGTACTAAGTTTTAACTTTCTAAATTAAAATTTTGTAATTCTCACGTAGCATTTTAAATTAGAGACTCTTCTGCAATTATTTCACCACTGAGTTTTTATATAATTATAGCTATCACAAATAGATCTCAAGATTATTATTTCACAAGACATTTGTGTAAGGAAAAAAAAAGACAAATAGAGAAATGGCCTTAAATCCTTTAAATATAGCTCCATCTATATATATTATATTTATCTTAAAATAATTCAGTGACTAAAATTTAATTTTGCTATCCTGACTTAAAATTCATATCTTAATTATTTTAAAATATATGTAATAATTATAAAAATTTCTTCTATCAAAATTGAGTACAACAAATTGTTGTTATTACAGGATTTTCCTAACTTGCTTATTCAAAAATAGAGAAATCCCAAATCTCGATTTGCAATTGAAAATGAAAAAGCAATAATTGCATAGGCATGAATCAGGCATAACTGATAAACTCATAATCAAATAGTATTTAAATTAATAGGAGGATAGAACTCCTAATTATCATAAATAATTATATGAATAATTAATCCATAAAATTTTAGATATAACCCGCTTTACTTACCGCTAATAACGTTATTAAATAAACAAAAGAAGATATCTCTTGGAGGACTATTATAATGATAGTCATTAAGATAATGGAAGAAATTATTATGCGTGGAGCTAAGACTGTTCAGATTATTATATATTAATTATGTATGTGAAAAAGTATGTATAAAATTAATATATATTACTATATATTTCATAATACCTAATAATCTGGTCCGTACTCTACTTGCAGTAATTTCTCCATTAAAGGTGATACCGTGGGTAATTTCTCCGTTGAGGGATACCGGATATTAGTACCACTGAAGTGGAAAGGATGGCTTAAGTAGACTGTGACGGTGGTCCGGTATTCAAATTTGTCTGGCAGGAATAGTCATGGCCTCAAGTGGAGAAGCCATGCAAAGCGTGAGACCAAACTTCTCCCTGAGATCCAAATCCTTAGGCGCCATTCCTTCCGGCAAAGTCCATTCAAAGGATTGAATGAGTGAGGCCAGCATGAGCTGCACCATCCGTTCACCCAAAGGCAGCCCCGGACAGATCCGCCGTCCTGAACCAAATGGCGTGAGCTCGAAGTGCTGTCCGCGGAAATCAATCTCGCAAGCTGCCCCCACGAACCTCTCCGGCAGAAAGCGATCCGGGTTCTCCCAAACCGTTTCGTCTCTACCGATGGCCCATACGTTCACAAGCACCTGACTGTTCTTCGGCACCATGTAGCCATTTATCTCCGTGCTCACCTCTGCTTTGTGAGGCAACAGAAGGGGAGCCGGCGGATGGAACCGGAGTGTCTCCTTTAATACGGCTTGGAGGAATGGTAGTCTTGAGATGTCCGACTCTTCTACTTCTTTCTCAAAGCCGATAACTGTCGCGATCTCCTTGCGAGCCCTCGCCATCAGTTCTGGCCTGTGAAGTAATTCCGCCATCGCCCACTCCAATGCAGTCGAGCTCGTCTCGCTTCCAGCGACAAAAGAATCCTAATAAAATTTAAAAGAAACAAAAAATCCCGTTTACTTTGAGTATATAGTGAAAATTAAGAAACTAACGACGGCAAACATAGCGTGATCAATTACCAACAGAAAGGATATTATGGTTTTCTTGCTAAGCTTCGCATTGTCTTCTCGATTAAGTAGAAGAAGCACATCCAAAATGTCACCATTTGTTTTTCTACTTTCTACTGCCGTGGCTGCTAATCGATTTTCTATCATTTGATCAGCAAAATCATATAACTTTTATAGTATGCAGTAAAACGACGCCTCCGGCCTTGCAGATCTACTGGAGCCAACAAAGGGAAGAAGTCGGAGGTTCGGTCTTCCTGCCTCCTCCATTATCCCCACATCAAATCCTTCAACTCGAGTTGATTCAGATTTGAAATCTACCATATCGGTGGACAAGAAGGTGGTCGATATCAGATTGAGCACGGTGCAGAACGCTGCTCGAGCAATGCACACCTCCCCTCCTTTCCCCTAATATATGCGATGAGTTCCTGAACCTTTCGCTGGCGAAGCAGATGGTTTGCATTGAGAGACTGTGTGCTGAAGAGGTGGGTCTTCATAAGAGTACGGAGATACCTCCATGATTGATTTGGCGGTGACCATATCACGGAGACCTCGTGGTGGCCAAAGGCACGCAAAACATCAGGGATTTGTCGGCCGGAGATGTAGTGCGCTTTTGTTTTAAGTACTTCTTTTGCGAAGCTTGGTGAGGAGATGACGACTGTGTAGATCCTGCCTAGCTGGAGAGACATGACTGGTCCATGGGTTCGGGCAAGGCAAGCCAAGGAGCGGTGGGGATTTTGGCCTAGCTCGAGTAGGTTGCCCAACACCGGCAGCGATCTTGGCCCTGGAGGAAGTGGTAAGTCTCTCGAGGATCCGCGTTTTAGAAAAAGTACGGCGACGGCGGTGAAGAAGATCGACCATAGAAGATATTGAGTTAACTCTTCCATTATCGTGTTTACAGATGACAGGAATATCTCCGGCTCTTATCTGGAGACACTTTTTATAAGCCCGGGGAGGAAGGCAAATCGGACATGGCCTCACACCTTCTATTCACGGTCACATGGTGCATTTAATAAATAAATTTATATTTTTATATTTTATTATTATATTTTTATTTTCTAAATAAGTTTTTCTATAAATAAAATTATATTTTTTTATTCTCAAACAACATTTAGAAATCATTAAAGAAAAAATATAGATGTGTTATTTAGAAAACCAATGCGATAGAGTAAAAGTTTCTGAAAGTCAAAGACATATATTTAAAGAAACAAAGAAAACTCAATTTTACTTGGAAAATCAAAAGAGGGAAAAATCATGCTACCAATAAAAAAGCTTCCACTATGTATCTTCTAGTGACAATCTTCCCGAAAGATTACGAATTATATATGAGAAAGGAATAACAACTATGTGACAACGATCGAGGTTATAGCAGTTGATAGTAGTAGCAGATGATGGCGAGTGAGCAATCAGTGAAAATGCGAACAATCACGGGTCATCATGATGGAGACCGATAGAGGACGACGATCGCGATATTGATGGCGATGACCGACGATATAGTGGTTTGCGGATGATGACGGCAACAATGGTCGGCACGCGAGGATCAATATGACTACGGCTGGACCTCGTGGCGACGATTGTGCTTGGAGGATCTTTTCTCTCCTCTCTCGCTTGGCCCCCTTCTTCTCCCCTCATATGAGAAATGAGGATTTATAGATGGAGGACGTCAGAATATACGCAAAACCCGTCCACTCCACTTCATCGACGGCTCAAAATGATCCCCTTGATCATATGATATATTTTGTGTATTTGAATGCTCAATTAAGATCTTTGGCTTGTTGGAACCGTCGAGACGCTGATTTGACTATAAACACTCATATTTGAGAGCTTTTAGGAATTTAAGCGATGTCTCAAAATTTCTAATGATATTTTAAGAAATTGATCTCGATCGCTTCAACTTCGATTCTGATCAAGATTGTGTTTGACTAGAGGAATTTTCATATCAAGATGTTATAGCCATCACTATTAATATGGCACAATTTTGTTTGGCATTAGTGTTAATTTATAGAAAGGTATTGAATTTATTGATGATATTAAATATCTACTTATTTCACATGAAATCTTTTGATAGCATTTATGTTTATTTACATATATGAAACAATTTATTTTAATTTTCTTGATTATATAGTATTTGTTGGCCCTCTTTTGTATTTCATTGCTGAAAAAAAAATAGTGTGTATATATATTTATACATTAAATATAAATATATAAATATATATATATATATATATATATATATATATATATATATATATATATATATATATATATATATATATATATATATATATATATATATATATATATATATATATATATTCAAATAAAAGAAAAAAAAAGAGTTGACATTGGTATATAATAAAAAGAAAAAATATATATATTACCGTTAGTATATAATATAAAAAAAGGCAAAAAAAGAGTTGCATATAATAAAAAGAAAAAAAAATTAAAAAAATATATGTTACCGTTAATATATAATATATAAAAGGAAAAAAATGAGTTGTCGTTGGCATATAATAAAAAGAAAAAAAATGAAAAAAAATTATTGTTATGCGTTGAAAACCAGGTTGGTAGAGTAAAAGTTTACTTTACTTTGGGAGTCCAAAGACACACACAGATTTAAAGAATGAACAATAAAAAACTCTAGAATTTTACGTAAAACCTCAAAAGAGGGAAAACCACGGCAGCAAGAAAAGCTTTCAGTATCGAGAGTACAAGATCTTACCGATATCGGATTACGGTGAATCATATGAGAAATGGATGATGATGTTTACGACAAAGTCGACGACGTTGACAACAAAGTTGACGCAATGTGACGACGATGGATGAACCAACGATATGGTGATGACAAAGAACAATAGTCGACGGCAGGATCACGGATACGATATGGCGCATGGTCTGAGTGGGTAACGATTGCGGCTTTGAGGATCTTTAGCTCTCTCATCTCTCTGCTTGCCTCCTTCTCCTACCCCTCGCCTCCTTCTCCTTCACTTCCTTCTCCTTCACTTGGCCTCATGAGGAATGAGGGCTATTTATAGAGGGAGTGGCGCTCAGAATACATGCAAAATCCAACCACTCCACTTCATCTGACCAAAATGATCTCCTTGATCATATGATGTATTTGCATTTGAATGCTCAAATGAAGTCGGAATTGTAAGATCTTTGGCTTGTTGAACCGCTCGCCGAGACGCCGATATATAAACACTTCATATTTGAGAGCTATTTAGGATTTAATGATATCCCAAAGTTTCAAGGATATTTTGAGAGTTGATCTCGACCGCCAACTCGGATCATCTTGCTTTTAACATCAAGATTCGCCACTACTAATATTTTAAGTGTCATATCATTCTAATTTTGGATGATATTATCTCAATCGTCCAAAAATATTTGTCAAATACTAAAATAGCAAATTCTTCAATGAAATTTGGTCCATTAACTACATTTTGAGAGAAACAGATCTTCAGAGCAAAGATTATGACTAAGGGGCGTGAGGGCATAAATGTGTATATGGTGCGAGATTTATATTTTAACCATCTGAACGGAGCTCATGCGCCTGGGCGCTGGAAGGCCATGAAGCCGGGTCGGCTACTCATGCGGTTTGTGCCTCAGGGTCATGGGCAAATATTGATCGCGGAAGCGAATGTGGCTATGGGTCGAAGCGAGACGGGCCGAACGTGGGCCGGGTTCTGCGGGCATGCCGAGCTGGGTTAAGGCGACTGTGGGCAGCGGTATCGCACGCGGCGATCTGGCCTGAGCTGGCTGAGCGGGTTATGCCCGGGGCCACGCGGCGGCGAGCGTCGGAGCGGTCTATGCCACTAAGCGAAGCCCGCCGAGCTGAGACCCGTGCGTCGCGGATGGCGCATGCGACCGATACTATGAATATTTAGATTCAAGAGCTACACGGTTTTTCCGGTTAGTCTTGGGGACGATCCGAGTTAACAAAGACTAAAAATATATTATAATGAGTTTGAATTAGTGAAGTATCTGAGAAGAGGATTCTGTCATGTGACAGTAAATCTAATCATATGTTAAGAACTAAAATAGAGTTGATAGGATTTAAAGCTCTTAAATATATTCAAATTAAGTTGCAATCTAAAAATGTTTAAATAGAATTTAATCCTTAAAAGCTTAAAACAAATTCAATCTATTCACCTTTCATAATCATTTATCGGGGGTGATAAATTAAGAAAACTCTAGCTCACAAAGAGCTAATGTTAAATCAAGTGTTCTGTTATATTCACTCTCAATCAATCTCTTGCCAGCAAGGACGTGGCTCATGTTCTCTCACTACGTGGCTTGGCCAGTAGACTCCACAGAAGATGCAATTACAAACAGAGTCCTCTATCGGGTGGTTTGGCCAGTAATGCTCCATTATATTACGATCACGATCGTAGCCCTATACTCCCCAATGGCTCTGCCCTTTGAGTTGTGAATCATAGGGTATACTTGATAGGGCAAACAACCCTTTGTCAGCTAAGGCCGACTTAAGTCTATCTCCTTAAACAAACACCATCCCAAGTCACAGATTTCTTGGATGATGTAACCATGTGTTCTGAAGGATTCTGATCGTGAAAGACTACCTCTTCTGACTAAGTAGACTATAAACCACGACGGCCCGGGATCACGGAACCATGGGATCTAGATCGGGCACGTCATTATTCCCCAAACCATCTGATTTAAACTAAAATGATGAATTTCATAATCTAAATTATGAAACTCCATATGCTGCTACTATACATTACGCTATCTAACGACTAACCTAATCGAAAGTTCTCTCTCAACATTGAGAGGGTATTTAACTGTGCACCTATAAGAAACCCAAAAGATCAAAGTCCTCACAAAATGAGGATGAAATCTGTGGGTAGTGTCTTATCTACAATCTCATCTGCCTTTTGAAAATTTCATCGACATTAAGTTCATACTCTCTTCATTGAGAGGTCGATGACGAATTTTCGGAGCCCACAGTATTCTATAATCATATTAATATTTTAATGATATAAAAATTGGTTGATATTAAAAATATTCAATTCATCTTATTGACATGCTCTTTTTTTCTTAGAAATTTATAATAATTATGGAATTTTATAATATTATAAAATTTTTAACAAGTGCATAATTTAGTTTCTTTGGGGTGAGATAAAAACATTACTATTAAGGTCATTTCATCAAAAAACTATTTTGACTATGAATATATTAAAATTAGACTTTGAATGATCTCAAAATTGAAGTTGAGAATTTTTCTTCAAAAATGTTAAAAAAAACTTAGTGTTGTATTACTATTAATTTATCTTCTTAGCTTAAAGTTCTTAACAAATTGAAAGTTGCATTAAAAAAATAAAAGTCAATTTTAACAAGGGTTATTATAAGGAGCAATCATGTTACTTGAATAGAGATAAACGATTGAAAGGATATACTAATAATAGCATATTGAGATATTAGCATTAATTAGGCTTAAATAGTGGTACGAACTATTGAGGACATGCAATTAATTTCATGGCTATATAAAGGAGATAGATACAAAATTTTAAATGCAAGCTAGAACATCATCAAGAATGCTAAAAATAAGGTCATAAAATTAACATAGTAAGAGATGCACTTAAGCACCGGCAAGTACTGCGTCAATATTAGATAAAATAGCATATTGAGATATTAGCAATAATTAGGCTTAAATAGAATTTCATAGTTATATAAAAGGAGAGAGACAAAGTTTTAAATGCCAGATCATCAGTAAGTATGCTAAAAATAAGATCATAAAATTAATATAGTAAGAGATTCTCTTAAGTACCAGCAAGTATTGCATCAATATTAGATGAAATAGCATTTTGAGATATTAGTAATAATTAGGCTTAAATAGTCTGACGATTGAGGACAGACACCCAATTTCATGGCTATATAAAGGAGAGAGATGCAAAGTTTTAAATGCAAGCTAGAACATTAGTAAGTATGCTAAAAAATAAGATCTTAAAATTAATATAGTAAGAGATGCTCTTAAGCACCACCAAGTATTGTGTCAATATTAGAAGAAATAGCATATTGAGGTATTAATTAGGCTTAAATAGTTTAAAGATTGAGGATAGACACCCAATTTCATGACTATATAAATGAGAGAGATACCAAGATTTAAATGCAAGCGAGAACAACAATAAGTATGCTAAAAATATAATAATAAAATTAATATAATAAGAGATGCTTTAAAGCACCAGGAAGTGTTGTATCAATATTAGAGATCAAAACCAAAAAACAGCCCGACTCAGAGTTAAAAGTTATAAAAAATCTTTCAGTTAGGGGAGCGCACTAGTCAATTTAAACTAAAAAATCGAACCAAATCGATATTATTTGATTAATTTGATTTAATTTGTAATCTCACAGTTCTATTTTTAATTGTAAATACCTAATTATTTGATTTTAAATTTTAGGTTTGGTTGAAAAAAAGATCAGTTAATTCAAATAAACAGAATAAATTAAAAAAAAAAGTCAAATATAAATATATAATCTTTATGATAAATTCTTAATTATTTGTATAAATTAATAGATTTTTAATTATCTAATAAATTTTTAATATATAAAATTTATTAAATTATGTTTTAATTATTTAATTCATTAAAATATTAAAAAAATTATTTTTTATATGCTAATTTGTTTAATCAAAAATCAAACAGAATAAACTGCGTCATAGTTCAGTTATATTGGTTCTATTTTATAGTTTATTTGGATAATTTTATTATTTTGAATTATTTAGTTTGATTTATTCAATTTAATAAAACTTTAACTGAACCTGCCGAATGCATTATGCACACTCCTAATTTCAACTGAAGATTGAGAAAAACCAAAAACAACTCAACTGGAATGAATTCTCCATCAACTATAACATATTTTGTAATTGGATATGATTCTTCTTTTTTTTCAAGTAGAAATTTAAAAGTGCTGATTTTTTTGCCCAATATTCTATCTTTTCTTCTCCGTCAGTAAAATATATCAATGACAGGATAAAATATATTCTTCGAACTGCCAGAATCATGATTCATATTCTTAATATATGATAAAATCTGAACCACATTTAGCTTAAGAAGATAAGAATTGGTCCACCGAAAGCATTTGGCGAGAACACTGAAACAAAATGAGAATTCAAGAAATAGGTGATATTTAGATTCAGGCTCCAAATGACGAAGAAAAGCATGTCAAAGGAGAGTAAATATGATGAATATTCTTAAATAACTGCAGTATTCAAACCACATGTTACTGTAGAAAGATTTAATAAATATTTTGTGAAGTGGGTTCAGAAAATTATTCTAGCAGATGGAGTTGTAGCCGTTAGAATAAAGAGGTACTGCTTTAATAGCCACCTTTAGGGGGTGTTTGGCAACGGATTGGATTTATTTCAAGTAGGATTTAGTAAATCCGATATCGATTTAGTAAATCAGCTGTTAAATCCTAAAAGTGTTTGAATGATTTATTAAATCCTCCTAAATCCAGAGAAAGATGTTTGGTAAGTTATTTGAGGATTTAAATATGTTATAATTAAATAATAATATTTTAAAAAAACAAAAATAAATAAACAAATTCAAATATATTGAGCCCCTACTAATTAAAGGTAAGTGGGTAATTTAAAACGTTTTTAAACATGATCTACAATACCTTTTACAAGGAATTTAACATGTCATCTAGCTAAACATTGATGAAAATACAATTGAATCCAAAAATTACTTGGGAACCAATTGTTCCAATTAGAAACAATGGAAGTGGGTAATCTAAAGCATTTTTAAACATGATCTACGATATCTTTTACAAGGAATTTAACATGTCATCTAGCTAAACATTGATGAAAAGACAATTGAATCCTCATTGATTCTCAAATAGTTCCTAAAAAATCCATTGATTATATATTATTATCGTATACAATAATTATTTTATTTTATTTTATATATATATATATATATATATATAATTTATAGTAATAGTACTCTAAGAAATCCATTTTCTTTTACTCCTCTCTTCTTCTTCTTCGATGATCAGAAAGTTTAGCTTGATCTCCACCTTCTTGATGGCTATTCGAAGGAAGGCGACAGACGGACAATAGTAGTATGTGTTTGGGAATTTCTTCAGCTTTTTTCAAGGTTAGTTTGAATCTTCCTCTGACTTATCCGTGTTTGAAACCCTAGATAAGGAACGCTTGTAAGTCTGTAACCTTCCATTGTTCATTGTTTCTATTTAATGAGTGTTTGATTGCTTATCGCCGATTGCCCTCTTTATCGAGCGGAGTTTATTTATTTATTTTTTCGGTTTTTTGTGTTTTGCGTCCCTAGGGTTAAGATGGAGAGCGGAGTTGGGATTGTTGGTGATAGAACGGTGAATGTGGGAGAGGGGGATGTGCAGATGGAGACGACGGATGAAGGATTTACTGATTTTATAGCTTTGTCAAAGAACTAACTTACCTAGCACATACAAGAAGGAATCTTGGGAAGGGAAGAGCGGGAAACGCTTGTTGGCGAAGAAATAGAGTCATGGAGTTACAAGGAGTGCAATTCGCCATACCACCACTGACCAGAATCTTAAATCCGAATTGGCGGATTTAACAAATCCGGGATTTATCCCGATTTCCGGATTTACCGGATTTATGGCACCAAGGGATTTACTAAATCCTCCGATGATGTTTGCAAGAATTTATAAGATTTAAGCGCTTAAATCCGAAATAAATTTGTTGCCAAACACCCCCTTACTGAGATCTCAGTTATGTTATCGAAATATTTGCAATCCACTGCAAACGATAACAGCAATGATTTCACATTTTACAGGTATGTGCATTATTTGCTGCCTCAGGATACATCATTGTTGACCCACTTTTCCCCTCAATCGCAAAGCACGCGAGCTCGCTTCCTCTCTTCCCATTTCTCTCGTTCGTTCCCTCAAAACAGAACGTTCCCTCGTTCGATCTCCGTTCGATCTCTCAACCGCAAGTAACCGTTCCCTCCCTTACAATCGCAAGCAACCGCATTCGCCCACCCACCCCAGAAACCCCAATCTCCCTCTTGCTCCCGTGGTCTCTTTCTTCCACTGGCATTCGTCCTTCGTTTCCCTCGATCCGCAAGCCGCGAGCCGAAACTCATCTCAACCGAAGGCATCTCCCTCTTTGTCCGACTCCCTCAACCGCACGCACACAAGCAAGGGCATTCGTTTCTCCTTCCTCGTTTGTCCTCCAAAAAGCCGTAAACCCTTCGATCTTCTCCCAACCGAAGGTCGAACAACCTTCTTCCGTCCGAACAACCTTCTTCCGTCCGTCCCTTTCGTGATACTGAGCTGCATGTCAATCGAATTGACCCGATCCCATCCGATCGGAAAGCCCTTCCTTCTCCATTCAGACTCCATTCATCCGCTCGGTTTCTCTCGTCTCCCACCCTACTTCGCACGCCTCTGCTTCTCTGTAGAGCCGTCTGCCAACAAGATTTGGTTAATCCGGATTTAATATTTTGACTGGATTTAAGTTAAATCTGACTTAAATCTTGCTCAAATTCTGTAGCCACACAGCCCCTCTCTCTCTCTCCTCTAAGCCTACCAAACTGCTCAATCAACTTCCCTACTCGCACTACCCATTCTTTTAACTGTTGCTCTTCCAATGTTAATGATATAGTGAAATATTTGTAGATGTGTGATGTGAATGTGTATATATATTATATATAGCTACGCAGTTAGAGATGCCTTTGGTTGGCGATGTGATAAAAATCGCCGTGTGAGACACCACTGCTACGCCATATGTAGGCAGTTCAAAATAGATGGAAAATATTGAATTATATATATATATATATATATATATATATATATATATATATATATATATATATATATATATATATATATATATTATATATAATTAATAGCATCAAATTTTTTTTAAAGAAAATAGTTAAAGAGATGACGAGACGACTCTGCAACGCCAGTTACGCCATCGTCAAATCCAACGGACTAATCACGGATTTTTTTTTTTTTTTTTTTTGTTTTTGGTAGCAGGGAGAGAGAGAGAGAGAGCATTTTATTTTTATTTTTATTTGCGTGTTGCAAGGAGAGAAGAGAAAGACTAAAGATATATATATATATATATATATAAATAATTAAATAAATAAGTATATATGCATTAATAAATAAATAAATAAATAAATAAATAATAAAATAAATATATATCTATAAATAAATAATAAAATAAATAAATAAATAATTTTAATAAATAAAATAAATATATATATAATAATATATATATATATATAATTTTAATATATATATATAATAATAATAATTTTTAATATATATATAATAATAATAATAATAATAATAATTTTTAATGCATATATATTTTATGTGATTAAAGATGAATTATTATTTATTTATTTTTATATTTATATTTTTTATACTTATTATTATTATTATTTTAGACTTTTCTCTTTTTTTTCTTTTTTAATTTATAAATCTTAATAATTTTTAATAACTTTTATATATTATTTTCTTAATTTATAATATCAAAGTTATTAAAAATTATGAAAATTTATAAATTAAAAAAGAAAGAAAAAAAAGTCTAAAATAATAATAATAACAAAAAATATAAAAAATATAAATATATAAAAAATAAATAATAATTCATCTTTAGTCACGTGAAATATATATGCATTAAAATTATATATATATATATATATATATATATATATTTATTAAAAATTATATATTTATACTTATTTATTTATTTATTAAAAATTCTTTATTTATTTATTTAATTATTAATGCATATAAAAAACAGGCAAATAAAAAATATTTATTTATTTATTTATATATATATATATATTAAAAATTTATTTATTTATTTAATTATATATATATATATATATATATATATATATATATATATATATATATATATATATATATATCTCTCTCTCTCTCTCTCTCTCTCTTTAGTCTCTCTCTCTTCCTTCCCTGCAACACGCAAATAAAAAAAGATAAAACACACACACTCTCTCTCTCGTGCTACCAAAAAACAAAAAAAAAAAATCTGCGACGGACGACTTGCGCCGACATTTTTTATAAATGTCCGCCATATGAGACACTAGATATTTTCTTAAAAAAAAATTTTGATGCCTAAATCAATGCTGATTAATAATAGTTATTTTAAATTTATATATATATATATATATATATATATATATATATATATATATATATATATATATATATATATATATATATATATATATATATATATATGCTTTATGTAGATGATTAAATATGTTATATTAGACTTAATAGGTTGAAGTCTAGGGTTTTCTACCAACATACCATCAGTATAACGATGTAGTTCAATAGCTCTAGGAGATTACCAAATATCGTCGAAATCTACCAAATTTAGACTGAAATTCAAGACTTAGATAAATTTAAAGGGGCCAAAGATAATAAGAGGAAGAGAACTTACAAAATATTTTAAGCACATAGATATAAAACTTGATATGAAGTTTAGGATAAATTAATATTGGATTTGAAGTTCTTTTTATGTGAACAAATCATATTTAATATTAAATAAAGTAAAGATCTCAATTGAATATTAAATGACAAATGATTGGTGGTAAGTCTAAATGTTTAATTCCAAATTGAGAAAAAAGTGTGTAGAAAATTTGGTAGCTTTCTGATAAGCACAAATTCAGTTAGGCAACTTAAAAAGAACCATTTGGGTCTTGTATTTAAAATTGAATTTGAAATATATTTTTGTTATATCTAAGTGTCTATCTTCAAAACTAATAGAATCAAGATGAAATTCATATGAGGTTTTCACTATAATTGAATGACCTATTAACAAGTATAAGCAAGACTTCTTAATGAATAATTGGCTTGTATTCAAAAGAAGATTGAAATCAAATAAACTTGCTTAAAAGTATGCATAATCAACTATCCGTGCAAGAGTAAAAGTTGAATATGATGAGTTGATAAATATTTAAAAGATTGTTAATGATCACAAGCTAAATAATAATTTATACTTGAAGAATGCAATGAATAAATTAAATACAAGCAAAGTTATAATATTTTGAATTGAAAATATGAAACGCCTTCAACGCCACCGGATCCGCAATTCTTCGTACAAGCAGACAGAATGCGACACTAAATTAAATTCTACATGAATGAAGGAGCTTCCTTCAATTCAGAAATTAGAAAATTCTTATTCTAACTATGATTTTCAAAATCAATGATTTCATTGATTCGATAAAAATATCTAAGCTAAAAAATTACCTGCATGTGCTCATATATGGAAATTCAGAGTGCAAGTTTTAATGTTTGATTGAAAGTAGAATTAAGTAAAAATATATAATTAATTTTTTTAATTTAGAAATAAAATTATTTGAATTACGCATGGGCCCCGACACTATGCTGAATGCTTAAATTTAGTATCTCGATGCCGCGAGGCGGTTTGTGCTTTGGTCTGGGGACCGTCCGTTAACAAAACCTAAAAATTTAATTATTATAAGAATTTTAACTTACTAAAATATCTAAAAGCTAATTCTGTCATAAGACAGTAGATCTGATCCTCTATTATTAAATTAATAGAGTCGACAAAATTTGAAATAATAAATTAAAAGATCAAGCAAACTTATATATCCCGATGATGGCTGTGTTGAATAGAGATTCAACCGCAGGGATACTTCTATCAAAGTATGATTATAATTTTAGATCAAACTAACTCAAATTAAGTATCAATCCAAATATGAAATCTAATATGTTGTTAAGCTATAAATGTCTAAATGAAATTCAATCTAAAAACTCAAAGTTAAAAATTCAATCCACCTTCCGCAATTGCTTGTCAGAGGTGACAAATTAAGAAAACTCTAGCTCACAAAGAGTTAATGTCAAATTAAGCGTTCGACTATGTTCACTCTCAATCAATCAACGCATGGACGTGGCCGTGTCCTCTAACTCACGCCAAGGCTCCACATATGATGCGATCGAGTCCTCTAATCGAGTGATTGTTGCCAAATGATACTATTATATTACGATCACGACTGTTACCCGTATGCTCCCCAATGACTCTATCTTTTGAGTTGTGAATCATAAGGTACACCTAACAGGGTAAAAAAACCATCTGTCAGCTAAAGTAAACTTAATCCAGTTTTCTTTGACAAACACCACCCCAGGTCTACAAGGATTTCTTGGATGACATAACACATACATTGCTGATAAGGATGCTTCGGTCAGGTTGGGTCGACTACCTCCTCTAACTACGTAGATTAGGGACCACGACAGCCCGGGATGACGGAACCATATGATCAAGATTGGGCACGTTATCATTTCCCCAACCATCCGCTTTAAGCTAATGATGATGAATTTCATAAATCTAAATTTTAAACTCCACATGCTGCTACTATACGCTACGCATTAAGCAATATGATGACTAGCCTTAATCGAAAGTTCTCTCTTAACATTGGGAAGGGTAATTAACTATATGTGCTTGCTCCTATAGAAAACCTGGAACCAGATTTAAAGTTCTCACAAAATGAGAGCAAATTCTTTGGGTAGTGTTTTATCTACTATTCCATCTGCTTTCTGAAATTTACACTAACACTTAAAATTATAACTCTCTTCAATGTGAGAGGTCGGTGGCGAATTTTCGGAGCTTACAATCATTTGCTGCCTTTCCTATTCTATAATTATGCAGCCTGTGATTAACTTCAAGGTTAGTTTGCCTAATCACATGCAAATTCATGTTAGTTATTGTGGTCTATTAAACTAATTGATAATCTTAATATATGCAATGTATTATTTATCCTTGAATTTTGATTTAATTTAGGGGCTATTTCATTACATGAAAAAAGAAATGTAAAGTAATCCAAATGTAGGAGTTTTTAAGAATTTTGGAGCTTGATTTGAATAATTTAAATTGTGGTGTAAATTTTCAATATATTTCATTCAACTTGGAGTTCAAATTTAGTGTATTTATAATTTGTCTAAATTTTTAATTTTAAATTCATGATTAAGTTTAAAATGAGGCTGACTGCTCACTATCACCCGTCATTAACTAAGGACCAACCATAGCTTGCTAGCCACCGCCACCCTCCAACCGACCACTACATGCTATTGTCATCACTAGCCACTCGACTGCCCACCAACACTCGCCACCCATGTGGCCCAGCCATCAAAATAACGGATATTTTACTATGTATTACATGACTTTATAAAACAAAAAATAAACCTCTCTATTTGAAGAATTTTCAACCAAATAAACAAAGAGTAATATAAATATAATACTTTTATTTTACATTGTATTTCAAATTTAGGTAATTAAATAACATTTATTTTATGTGATTTCTCTTTTCACAATTAGTAAGTTATTGTGATGTCAATCAATGGCCATTTTTAATATTTAGGAAGCATACAATAGGACTATGATTGGCAAAGGTAAATAGCCCAGGAGATTACTATCTTTTAGATTCAAATAATCATCATGCAAATTTGTATTTTAACAATGTTTAGATTCATATGTGTCACATTAACTTCAGACATCCTTCAAATAAATTATTATATAACATATTAAATTAATTGACAATTAGGACCATGTCAGGTCTGTCCCTTAGTCAAATAATGCATCCTGCCCTCAATCTCACGTCACAGAATGTCTTATACTACCATCAACTTAATACAATGTGACATATGCGATTATTATCATGTTCATGCACAATTGGATACTATTTTCACACTATATTAGATAATTACACCTCTCTCTCTCTCTCTCTATATAGTAAGATGAGATTACATGATATAGGTGAAATTCAATATGAAGAATTTGACAATAATTTTTAAAATCATTATCAATCAATTTAATTGGCACTAACAAAAAGATATAAATTATATGATGTAGAATAGAAAAACATATATTTTTTATCTAGATTTAATCAATATTGTAGATAAGTCAATTGCGAATTTTGTGCTTTATTGGTTGAGCGAATCTTGGCGATGCTCTAATCAACTTACGTTTAAAGAATATGTAACATTTTATAAAGATGATTGTAAAGTTATTATATAGAAAACAAAATTTTGAAAGCTATCATGGGTCTTACAAATATATTTTTTTTCTAAAAAAGTTAGCAACAAATCAAAAAGTTAGTAGCCAAATATAATTATAAATAATTTCTTAAAAATGAAGTTGCCAACAATCTATCCCTGATGCACTCTTAATTTCACCAAACTACCAATGCGAAACAACATAACTTTTTTAATATCACTTTAACTGTCAATTAATCACATCAAAACAACACTCGGTGATTGAGGTGTTCCATCCACTAGGATTACTGAAACACTTCACATCTACATAAATTTTAACTTGATATGATTTTACTAACATCAACATGGATTCAAAAACTCTTCCAAATGCATGCTATGAGATGCGAATAATTGTGATCCCAAATATAACATTATCTCTTAAAATTCTATTGTCCACGTCTTAACAAAATTTTGTTCCAAGTGAGTCTTCCTAGTTTGAACCACAGGATGATCATCAAGCAATTAGATGCAAATTAATATATGTAAAGTAAAACATAATTTTGATGGATCAGTAAATAAATATGAATAAGAGGGAGCAAACTACATTAAAATCTTCACAACGATTGCCAAAATGGTGAATCATGATGCTTCTGGCCCCTAGCAGACATCAAGGATTGATTGGTTTTCAATTTTGCGTAGATATTCTTTATTAATGGTGATTTGCTTCTACTGCTTCACATATACTTGCAACCTTGATTCACCATTAAGGGTGACAGAGTGTTGCGAAACAAAAAGTTAGCTTGCAAATTTCATAAATCGATATGAGAACTCAAGCAATCATCATGCCATTGGTACTCTATATTCTTTACAACATTGATTAGATTTAGCTTTACTTCACAAGAGTTCGTTGTGCTTTCATTGTATTATTAGTTCATGTAAACTACAACATCACCACTAGACAACATATATATCATTAATTCTTTAAAATTCCTATTCACTAAATCCAAATTGATAGATTTGGGGGATTTCAAATATCTTTCAAGCCTCAAAATCACATGATTTAATCAAGTTGTAATCTTATCAATGCAACAATTTACAAAGACACTAGAAGATTTGGGAGTTTTAGTTAGCAAGCATAACAAAATCCAAGTAAATCCCATTATCAAACTAGATGCCTATGATGGTGATCTCTAACTGATACATCATCAACGTCTAGTGGGGTGATTAAGTCAATTTTTATCACAACTTGAGACTCCACAGATAGCAGCCATCTATCTTCTTTGTTATCTCAATGGGGACCCCATGATAAGTTATCTTTTTCTCTATCTCTTCTTCTTTACAACTAAATGGCTTCCTTACACAAATTGGAGGGTATGCTTTGCTTGCATCATTAGGTTTTGCATCTTCTTGGAGGATTCATTTAAGTTTTTGGAAGAAAATGAAGAAAATCATAATGATTAGATCCTTTAAATAAGCATAATAATATGTCTAATTATCTACTACTACTATTGAATTGATTTGGCTCGTCTAGGTATTCTATGACTTTAATGTGAGGTACTTTTTTGATGTTCGTTCTTCTTCAACAATCAAGCAACTATCTACATTGCCATCAATCCAATTTTTCACAAATGTATTGAGCATCTTAAAATAAATTATCATTTCATTTGGGGACAATATTACATATGACTTCATCAAATTCATGCCTATCAGCTAGCACCTAGCTTGTGGATAGCTTTAGCAACAACTTTCTCTTTGCTCCACTAGCCTCCTTTATTATCCAAGATATTTTTTTTAAGAATATCAACCATCCATCTTGAAGAGGTACATAGTATTAAAAATACCAATTCACACATATTTATCTCACCAAGCTATCAAGTATTATGAGGATAAATCAAAAATAATGAAGTGGACTCAAAAAAGTGTGTGGAAAAAAAAAATCTTGTTTATGAATATCCTAAATTTAAATTATGTCTAAGTTAAAATTTAAAATTTCAAAATCATATTTTCTTAAATTCTAATGAATAATTATAATGTTCTTAATTATTCATCTCACTTTTTTATTATTATTTAAATCTTTTGATACCATTTAAATTTTGAGATTATTCTTAATTTAATAAAATTATGTGATAAATTTTTTTAAATTTTATCTTTGTTGGCCCAATCAATTATTCTGAAATGATTAAAAAGCTTATTAAAAGAATAAAAATTCATCTTGAATAATATATTATTTATATCAATTATAATAAGGACATGGTTAAATATAAATCAATTTTTATGAGGAGAATATTTAATATTTACTATAAATATAGACTCAATTTGATATTAAAGTATGTGAATGTTAGATAATGATGTGTCGTGAATTTACTTAAATGTCTCATCAATCATATGCAAATAATGATAAAATATTGCTAATAGATTATCAGAAATCTCATCCTATTAAATGCTTAAAGTATTTAAATTAAAATTTTCAAAATTAATTTCAAGGTCATCAAAATTATACTTTTAGGAAAATTATAATTTAAATGAATATTTTAATTGGAGAAATGCAATAATACTAAAAATTTCTTGATACAAATGAACTTAAATCAAGTACTTAAAAGTACAATTAATAATTTTATACCATCATTTGAGAGATCAAATAATTTAAATTTTATGTGTTTATAATCAAAATTAACTTATTAATAAGAGGAATTAAGATGGCCAAAAAATATAATATATTAAGTAGTATTAGAATTGAAATGATCAAAATATCTCTTTCCAACAATCTATAAATTAGAACGGAGAAGTTCTATATATTTGAGAAGGTTGGAAAGTTGACATAAGAAATTATTCAAATAAGTTTTGCTTACAAGTTTTAGATGCTTGTTATCGCTGAAATGTTGATGACCATTATTGACATTTGGGCCGATGTCTTCCATTGATTTTAATGTTAATGCTCATCTTAACCAATATTGATAATACTTTGTGCCAATTATTGAGTCATATGTTATTAACACCATCACTGGAATAGATCACCATGAAGCGTGATATCAACATTAATATTATTACTCGTTGTCATCAAAATCAATACTAATATTATTATGTCTATTACTAAAAACAAGACTAACCTGCTCTATCAACATCAATGACATCTACCAATGACAACTATTAATATTAACATTGATATTTAAAGTTACCCACAATATTGTCGCTAGTAATAGCTAACAATATTGATGCCTACTAGCATAACATATTTTTAATAAAATTATATTATTTTAAGAAATATTAAAAATAACTTTTAAATATTTTAAAATTAGTATCAGCATAAAATATTTTTTATTTCCAATCAAAACAATTCAAATTAAAATAAAAAAATAAAGTGATCCAAAACAGCCTTTTAGCATACAATTTCGAAAACGAGGAATTACACAAATCACCAACATTCATGCAACCTCGAAAACGAGGATGATTCTCTTTACCACCATCATAATATAGCTTAGGAGAAATGATCAGCAGATAATCACCATAAAAAAAAAAGAATTAACTCGTACCGTTTAAGAAAAATATATTGATAAAAATAAGATCAAATAAACTTCGCAGAACTAAGCTGAATTTTTATTTATTTATTTTTATTTATTTAATATTTTTTTTTGAGAGCCAATGTTGGCTCTTCTTGTTGACGGTTGAAAACATAATTAATAATTAATTACACGAGTAAAAATAGGAGTATCAATTCAAGTCAATAATGATAATTCGGATTTGACTTGAGTGAGCCTACATGAATATGTATGCATCAAGAATGAGATTAAAAATGGCAAAAAAATTTTAATTTCTTGAGACATTTAGGTCAAATATGTATGCATATATATATATATATATATATATATATATATATATATATGACACTTTTGGACTGATTTAGGTGTTGTATGTTTTGCTTATTTTTAGAGTAAAGTAATATAAATACAGGTAAATTAATACTTTAGTATTTGATTAGATTACTTTGTTAAAATAAAGTACAATATTATATAGTTTCAAATACACCAAATAGGTCATTTCTCGTGTATTACGAATTCGGCCAAATCTAGAGGGAAAGGAAATACCTCGCGGGACTTGCATCTCAAGAAACATCACGAAGAAGTCGACCCGGCATGATTCTTTGCTTCTAGTCGCCAACCTCAAACAATTCTCAGGTTCTCGTCGCCGCTCGCATGGGTTTCAGCACTGTAGGTAAGTTCTTCACCTTTGACAGTCTTCTTACCTACCGATCCTCACTTCTTCTTCTTCGACTTGCACATTCCTTCCCGTAGTTTTGTCTTTAACGAATTTCTTCTTTGCTACAATGTGAGGAGGTTCGACTTAGGGCTTCGCGTGACTGTCACCAAACCTTTTGACGTCGAAGACAACTACGAAAGAGCGATTTAGAGCTCCACAGTAAGTTCTTTTTTTTTATCATGCTCTAAATAAATTTGGCCACCCCATTCCACCCCTTCTATGCCTATATAAATCCATCTCCTCTTCTATTTTGCTCTTCTCCTTTCTCCTCTCTTCTCTCCACCTTATCTCCTAATTATTTTGCTTGTGCTAAGTAGATGAGTTGTTTAGGCACTTGTTGAAGTTTTCTAATTAGTTTGAGTTGTCTCTTTGTTACAGTGTTTGAAGCTCATCTATGTTTAGGTGGTGCTTTATGATTTCAAAATAAAATCTCTATTTATTTTTTACATTAATTACTTTGCTTATCATAATACATTAGACCATGAGATTTCTCTACAAGCCATACATGATTTTTTTTTTCTTGTTACTAGATATTGCATAATTTAATATTATTTTGATTGTTGCATAATTAGTTAATGTTCTGTAATTAACAATGAATTAGTGGAGTTAATATTCTTGTGATAAGGAGATGATTGATAGGTTTTAAATTATAGCAAATTATAATTACATCTATATTTTACTTTCAAGACAACTTGAAGAGTATATAATAAACTATTTGTAATTGATAAAAAAATTAATTCCATGTGTCGAAGAAACATATTGGAGTGCTATTTCCAAGAAATTAATTCGATGGTTCAAGAATTTTTTGGCTTAAAAAGTTAAAATTATTATTATATAGATAATTGATTTATGTGTGCATCTTATTTTATCAATTAGGTCACTTAAATGAGATGAATTGCGAAGCTGCGCGATTAATATTATCTATTTATGATGAGTTGATGACAAGAGAGAAATTTGCGCCCACTTATATTTATGATCATAATGCTATTACACCTATTATTATAAGTTATACCTCAAACTTCTTTGGAAAAGTTAAAGAATAGAATTCTTCAATCAATAAAATTGAATTTATTATGATTCACAATGTCTTTAATATATCAATATCCTCTAAGTGATGGATTCAACACTAATTGATAATGAATCTCCTTATTTTAAAGATAATATTACAACTCATTAATATGGTGTTGATGAAAAGTAGTCGAGTTATTTCAAAGCATACATAATGGTTCTACAATTTCATCAACACAATGCTAAAAGGCTATAACTCAATGGCTCATCACTCACCAAGTCATAATAAAAGGCTACAACTCATCAATTTAAGTTGAATAATAATATCACCTTATGCAATAATTCCAACATAATACAATATGGAATATCACACTATGGTGGTATTGGACAATATGTTTCATTAGGAGAAAAGATGCTTCATCACCTTATGCAATATTGATGTCAAAATTTTTACCTCATTATGAATCATTCCACCTTTACAGCAATGATGATGAAATGTGAGCAATGTAACCTAATGGAAACAAGGGAGATTTGTCATGTCACTTGTCATCTACTATTTTCTATTAAAATTTTTGTGATTGGAATGATACTAATTTTATGTATATGATTATATGATCTCATATTTACAGTTTATATTGTTCTTCTCTATAGTTGTACCTAAATTTTAGATATGTTCCTACTGACATTACCCATTCCAAATGAATATAGTAGATGCTCTAGCCTATGGCCTCACAAAGGTTGTGACCTAATTAACGTGTGTGCTCATTTCTATTTATATAGATGAATGAAAAATTAGAAGATGACGAAGACCATTTGTCCAACTCAGATAGCATCTGGGATGAGATAGAGTTAGGTTAGAACCATTTAACAATCCATGAGATTATCGATGCCACAATTAGTGTTACATTTGTAGTAATGCATGAGGTTAGGTGTGAGAAGCAAAATTCTAATTCTGAACAAAATATTCAGCGTCGGACATACCTATCTAGATTATATCATGGATCGTCTCGATTGTTTGATATGGTGAGAATGAGGAAATAATATTTCTTAAAATTATGTAATTTATATCCCACAAGAAGATTGCTTATAGACACATTCAACGTCTGTGTAGAAGAGCAAGTGGCTATGTTATTACATAAACTTGGACATAGTGTTCGTAATCGAGTCATTTGTTTCAACTTTCAAAAATCTAAGGAAACTATTAGTAGATACTTGAATGCAGGAATACATGTCATAGCAGAGTTGCATCAAAAATTGATTATCTAGCATTCGAGGAGAGAAAAATATTTGTTGAATTAATGTCTGAGTTATTGAAGAAGAAATTGGCATTATCTATGATACATTTATGGTGTTTATTTTTGGATGAATAAGGGGGGACACCACATAAATCTGAGGGGGTACTTATTAGAGTGATCAAGTACAATATTGAGGTATAATATACCATCTCAAAAGATAGAGACATATGTACCTTATCACCTAATTAGGACTCCTAAGGCATGATGGGTCTTCAAATATACCAAAAAAAATTTCCCTACTTTACATAAATGAATAAAGCAGGGTTTACCATAAATCAGATTTTAAAGTTTTTTATGGGGGCAAGCCCCCATAGTTAATTACAATATAAAGAAGGTGAATTCCTTAGACATACTCTTGATTAAAGTAGGTAATTATTGTCTCTAAAGATTTTAAGGATAAGACAATCAATAAATTTTCTATATTGGAAAATCATGCGGGAAAGATCAAGAAGAAGACTTATTATAGAAGCCAAAGGAAATGTGTAAGGACTGCTCATGATACTAGAAAACCTAATGAGCATTCCAATCTATCATATAATTAGGCTTTATATGTTTGAAATTGAAAAGATTTGTTTTATTTGAGTTGAAAGTGTAATAGATCACTAGGACTTATAATCCATTAACACAAGGTAGTGAAAAAACCTAAGAGGTAAATATTTATGTCAGAGTCTCAAGGAAACATGTTACCTAATCCTAAATCTAGAGCTTTAAGAGCTAAGCATGACCTAAATCTAAGCTAAGATGGGTATATAGTTTACCTCTATAAGAGAGAGTAAACCACTCGACTACTGGACTTATAACTGCCTAGAGTGGCAGGTCGTTAACTCCTCCTACGCTTAAAAATCATGTAGGCAAGTCATATGATTTTACAAGATAGTTGGGTTATTATTATTTAGAAAGAGATTAAAATTCTTAAACCCACTCCTTAAGAGACTAGAGCATGAGTGGTATGAACAATGACCTAATCTAATGAGAAATCTATTCAAATTTTATTTGATTTTTTGACACTTCATTTTCACCAAGGCCATAAGATTTTCATATGTCTAAATGCATGATGAAAATGGATTATGGGCTAAATCAGCAAGAAATAGGTATTTTCACCATAGAGGAGACCCTCAAAGGTCAAGTCTTCCTTTATCATGCAAAGATGGAAACCCTCTCTTAGCAAGAAAGAAGCAATATGCATAATGTGAGATATATAATATTCAGCTAAGGGCTTGCTAAATCTTTTAATTATCTTGATTTAATTCCTAGGCTTTATGTGAGGTTATGAGTTATTTAAAACTTTAGTTATGAGTTATAATTAGGTAAAAGATTTATTTTTTCCTAAAAGCCTAATCGTATCTAAGTCATATAACAAACTCCAATCATAAAAAAACTATGAAGAAGCATGTAATTTCTAATACACAAGCTAAACATAGCATCAAATATTTTATAAATCTAACACAAAAGAATAAAAGGCCGATGTCGTCGGATACCGTTGTATAACCCGAAAAAAAAAGGGTAGCTGAGCTTTACTCTTATACAACCTGAAATATAAAAGAATAATTATAATTTACAAAATAAATAAATGTTATGGGGGATCTTTAAATCTTCATGCTTCATGTCTTCATCTTCTTTGATTTGGATGTGCTTGCTTCAAAGGCATCACAAGGCCTCTTAGGACAAAGTATTCTAGCCACTACTCATCATAATCTCATAACACTTGACCTACATATGTCATAAATTAAGACAATCCCACAAGCCAAATTTGACAGACTTCAGAGGTGACAGTGCGCAAATTGAGGCTCAAAATGCACTAGACATCACTGAAAATGATCGAAATGACCTTCGATCGACGAATGGACTTTGCCATCACGTTTAGAATATTGAAATTGGTCAGGATATAAATATAGCACAACTTAATGATCAACTGATCAAGCGCTCAAGTCATCAACATACTTGCACAAATATCAAAGTCAGGAGGCACCGATGCAAGTGAAATGACCCCCGTTTATAAAATTGATCATACCGTTAGCTTTGAAACATCGAAATCTATCAAATGAGAGCCTACGCCAATTTGGACGAAGAGTAAAATGTCGAGTGATTTGAAGTGATCGAAATCGAATTTGAAATGTATCAATGTCGCTAAAATCAACTCAAATGACCGATTGAACGACTTCCATTGTGTTTAGAACATCAAAATTGGTCAGGATAGAAATATTGCATAACTTGATGAGCAACCGAGCTCAGTCACGGTTCGCATGCATATCGAGAGGAGGGCCAACGTAGTCAAACGACTCCATAAATTAATCATGCCATTGACTTTGAAATGCCAAAATCTATCAAATAAGACTATTCGCACTAATTGACAAGGTATGAAAATCGAGCCAAAAAGATGACGCTAATTTGAGCTAAAATTAACCCATTATTGAAACCAAATCAATCCAAAAGAGATTTGAAATTAAATTAATATATATATATATATATATATATATATATATATATATATATATATATATATATATATATATATATATATATATATATATATATATATATATATATATGACTATACGTTACGTGAAATTCACGTTAAAGTCGTTTAGTTTATTTAAAATTAATTTTAAAAATTTCTAAATTATCCTCACTCAGCAACCATTCCCCCTATTTTCCAATTTATCTAATTCAAAAAAATTTGAAAAAAAACCACTCTCATTTTTTTCCATTTTCTGGCCCCACTCCCTCCTCATTCTGGCCTCCCACATTTCTCTCTCCCTCAGCCTCTCTCTCCATTGAAGAAACGAAAAGAAAAAAAAAAAATGCAATATAAATTCTCCCTCTCGTTTCCACTGTTCTGCCACACAATCGTTCCTGCGAAGCCCATGCCGGTGCAAAATCCCGCCCCGACGCAAATCCGTTGTCCAATCTGTGCAAAACCATGCCGCCGATGCCGCTGTTCAGCGAACTCGCTGTCCGCTGCGTGTCTCGCGACGCACCGCAACCAGCGCGCTCAGTCCGCGCTGCCGCACCGCCGTCCGACTCACCGACTGAACCCTCTGGCCCGCTTCCGCAGTTCCGCAGAACCGCACGGCCCGGCCCGTTTCTTCTGTTCCACAAAACAGCGCGGCCTGCGTGGTTTTGCGTCGCCCGGTCTAGCGACCGGACTCGGAGCCGTTCAGCCCGCTCCTTCTCCCATGAAACAGCGGCCCGCTTTCACGATTCAAAGCCTGCCGATCTGCTCCTACCTGACCCGCACCGCGCTGCTGCTGCCGACCCCACCAACTCGTTGGTCGGCCCAGATCCGCACCTCGCTCCGCTGCAGCGCACGACCCGCCTTCCTAAAGCCCACAGTCCACCTTCTTGCAGTGCACGACCCGCCTTCCTACAACACGACCTGCTCCTCTAGCCCAAGGCCCGCAACTCCTTCCTCCGGCCCACTAACCTACAAGCCCACTTCATACAGGCCACCAGCCCACTCTGGCCCAGCCCGCCAGCCAACAAATCCTTCCCTCCAGCCCAAGGCCCGTAGCTCCTTCCTATGGCCTGTCCAGCCTTCAAACTGACCCAAACTCGGCCCGTTCTACAATCTTTCGCAAAGACACCTCATTCATCGTGGTCGAATCAAGGTCATCACGCTCATCGACAAGATGAAATGGGTAAGAGGCGGTCTTCGCTTACGTTGATGTGAGTGATCAGCCTACGCCATCTGACGGTAGTAAAACAGCTCAATGTAGCCCACGTGGGATGACGTAATCCGCCAAAATGATGCCAAAATTTAGAATATTTGCATATACATTTACTTTTATGCAGGTGATTGAAGGCCTCGTTATACTCATCAAGGAGTAACGAGATTGAAGGTCAGTCAAAGTGCTTCAAAACACCAATCGTCATGTTCATCAGGGCATGACGGGTGAAAACACCCCGTCGACCCCGTCTGGGATGATGTAAGGAGCTAGAAATTCGTCGAACCTTTTAACTTTAAAAAAAATAAGAGGTAGAAAATCAATTTTAAATAAAATAGGGAGAAAACAAATTTGAATAAAAATAATGGTAAAATGGGGACTACTTTTAGAAGTAAATCTTCTTAAAATAACAAATTAAATTATCCTTTGAACCTATATCTTCAAAACGCCTTCTTCGCCACTGAATCTGCAACCCTTTGTACAAGCAGACGGAAGGCGATATTAAATTAAAATCTACGGAAATCATAAGGCTTCATTTAATCAAAAATTTAGAAATTTCATTCTAATTATGATTTTCAAAATCCATAATTTCACTAATTAGATGAAATCAGCTAAGCTATAAACACTTGCATGTGTCCCGACACTATGTTGAATGCCTAAATTTGAGTGTCTGAGGATATTGCGCGGGTGATTTCTTAGTTTAGTCTTAAGACTGAGTCCGGGTTAACAAAACCTAAAAACCTTTAATAAGAGTTTCAAATCAGTGAAATATATGAAAAATAGATTTTATCATATGATAGTAGATCTAATTCTCTGTTAGCAGCTAAACAAGATTGACAGGATCTAAAGCTCTTAAACATATTCAAATTAATCAATTGTTCAAATCAAATTAACTCAAATTGAGTGTCAACCTAAAAATCATCTAAATGAAATTCTATCATTAAAAGCTCAAATTAAACTCAATCTATCCACCTTCCGTAATTATTTATCGGGGATGACAAATTAAGCAAATTCTAGCTCACAAAGGAGCCAATGTCAAATCAAGTGTTTTGTTATGTTCACACTCAATTAATCTCACACCAGTAAGGATGTGGTCCGTGTCCTCGGCTTGCATGGCAGCTACCTCCAAGATGAAGCGATTCGACCGAGTCCTCGATCGGGTGATTTGGCATCACTCCATTATATTACGATCATGATCATAGCCCGTATGCTCGTCAATAGCTCTACCCTTTGAGTTGTGAATCATTGGATATACTTGATAGGGAAAATAACCCTCTATCAGTAAAGGTAGACTTAAGATTGTCTCCTTAGATAAATATAAACACCCGCATGTTCCCCGACACTACGCCAAATATTTAAATTCAAGTGTCTGAGGATGCTGCGCAGGTTTCTTCTCGATTTAGTCTTAGGACTAGGTCCGGGTTAACAAAACTTAAAAATCAATTATGAGAATTTCAACTTAGTGAAATATCTGATAAGCTAATTTTGTAATGTGATAGTAGATATGATCCTCTATTATGAGCTAAACATAGTTGATAGGATCTAAAATTCTCAAATATATTTGATTCAATCAATCAATTAACTATTCCGATGATAGCTGTGTTGAATGATAATTTCAACCGGAGGGGATATTGCCATCAAAATGTGATTCTATTTTCAAATAAAGTAACTCAAATTGCATGTTAATCTAAAAAACTATTTAAATAAAACTCTATCATTAAAAACTTAAATCAAACTCAATTTATCCACCTTTCACAACTGTTTGTTGAGGGTGACAAACTAAGAAAACTCTAGCTCACAAAAGAGACAATGTCAAATTAAGTGTTCTGCTATATTCACTCTCAATCAATCTCTTGCTAGTAAGGATGGTGTGTATTAGTGTGGTTTGGCCAATATTATCATTTATTAAATTAGCCATTATGCTCCACAATAGCTCTTCCCTTTGAGTTGTGACTCATAGTATACTTGATAGAACAACCCCTATCGCCTAAGGTATACTTAAGTCTATCTCAAACATAAGTCTACAAATATTTCTTGGGCCAGAACCCATGTGTTCGATGAGAATCTTTTCGCCGGGTTGATTCTACCTCCTCATTGGTAGACTAGGACCACGGCCTTACTGATGGACCATGTAATCTAGATTGGGCACGTCATTATTCCCCCAACCATCTGGTTTAAGCTAAAATGATGAATTTCATATCTTAAATTCTAAAACTCTACACACTGCTACTATACACTACGCATTAAGCGATCTAATGACTGGCCTTAATCGAAAGTTCTCTCTCACTTGAGAGGGTAACTATAGGGCTTGCTTTATAGAAACCTGGACCAGATCTAAAGTCCTCACAAAATGAGGATGAAATCTCAGGGTAGTGTCTTATCTACTATCTCATCTGCCTTCTGAAAATTTCGCCGACACGTTAAAACTATCTTTTCATCGAAGAGGTCGGTGGCGAATTTTTGGAGCCGACAAACACTAATCCTAATTCTTAATATATAATTACATTAAAAATAGGAAAAATAAATCTAACTACACCTATAAAATAAGTGTTAACTAAATACAGATACAATCTCAAATAGTTATTTTTATAATTTAGACGTAGCACCGTGCACATGGGTATCTAAGCCCACTTATCTTAGCTTGAATCATGCTTAGGGGTTTAAGCAACCTATAGAAAGAGCATTTATATTTATTTTAAGCACCCCTTAAGCACAATCTCCTATAAAAATATGATTAGGCTAATATCGGCCTAACATCTAGTCTTCGAAACATATACCCTAAAATCCAGTCTAAAATAATACATCATAAAACCAAACATATCATACCATGCACCATCCTAACATTAAGCGTGAAGTGATGACTTAGTTCTAATGTGTGTGTATTAAAGATTGTGTGGTATGTCCTAACTAGGCATTAATGTTATGATTTTCTAAATGTGAAAGACTTTAATTATAAGAGATTGATTTCATTTAAGTGGTTTAATTGATTTGAAAATTTTACTTAGTATTTTCTTTTGTTTCATATGATTACACTTAGCAACTAAGTGTTATAAAGAGAAGAAAAAGAGAGAATCACTCTCTTTCATCCCTATCTTAAGTCATTTCTGAAGCATTTTAATTAACTCAGTTCTCTTTAGTGAATGACTTATTACATATTTTAAATTAATCCTAAGTTTAGGTCTACTTTAAATAATCCTATTCAACATGAAAGACATCTTAAAATTAATTTGATTGAATTATTAACACATGTTAAATCATTCCTTTCCATCACATGTAATATGCATATGATTAAATCTTAAGTATACTTGCATATACAATATATTTTAGCACCCTTAAATGATGAATGCGAATATGTATATTTAAAGTTTATATTTTTCATTTGATTGAATTATTTTATCATATTAATTTAAAGCTTTATCTAAATTCTTATACAAAAATATATAGTGATGAAATTAAATGGTACGTGTCATTATTAACCAGGGAAGTGAGGTAATCAAATGACCTTCTTGGGGCTAGTTTAAAGCCTCGTACTCCTGAGATGTCCAGAATATATAACATTACATTCAACCATATATAAATTTGCATACATCAACATAAGAAAGAGAGCTTTAAATCATATAATTAATTAATTCAATCACTTGAACAATTGCAAATGCATGTATTTTTGATAAAAAGAAAAGGGATTATAATTCCATAATTAAATACACACACATGTATAAGAGATATAAGTTAGTACATTCCATTGCTAACGAGAGAAGTCGGGTAATTAAATGATCTCCTTGGAGCTACTTAAAGTCTCGTATTCTCGGGAAGTCTAGACTGAATATTTTCTTTTCTCGAATATATATGGATGTATACATAAATACATGAAGGAAAACAATGCAAAGGTTATATTTTTGTTTGATTAAAATATTTATGCATATGGAGTAAAGTGTAATCTAAATTCTAGTATTGAAATACATAAGAATGAAATCAAATGGAGTACGTGCCTTTATTAACCAGGAAAGTGAGGTAATCAAATGACATCCTTGGGTCTAGCTAAAGCCTCATATTCCTGGGATGTCTAGACTATATACCCATTAACATTCATACTTACATAAATCAATACATGAATAAAATGAAAGGAACTTCACTGCATACACTTAAGCTATAATCGCATACATCTTCTATGTATTTATAACTAGCATTCATAGCATATGTAATCATTCATTTATAAGCTTTAGAAAAATATATTTGGATTTAATAGTGATAATAACCACACATATACTAAATTAAATCAACACATGCAAGCTTGACTTAAAGGAAACCATTTGATTTAATTAAATTTGCAAAAGATGAATGCATGAATAAAATGAAATACAATATTTAATGTAATTGGAGAGGAATAAATAAATATAAATATATAATTTTATTCAGTCAAATTAATTCTTAAGGACAATCATATCAAATAAAATTATTTAAAGCGAACCAAAGCTTTTTAATGTTTAATTTGATTTAAGGAAAGAGAGAAAGAAGAAATGAGGTTTGCTAATCCTAATTCCATCCCATATTTGTAGATTAATTTAATTTAATGAGAGGTAATTAGATTGATTTTATAAATTAATTAAGTTAAGATATGAATTAACTCAATTAATTAACCCTATGTTACCTTAAAGTAGTTATCCAAATAATTATGAGCCAATGTGATATGCAAATAAATTGAAAAGTAAATTAGCAATATTCCTATGAAATGAAAGGGCCTAATGCAATTGACTCACAATTAATATTTAATTAAGCTTAAGAAACTTACTTGATTACTTTTATGATTTTCCTTCAAATATGGGTAAATCATAATTTCATTAAATCTCTTTAGGCTATTGAACATCTAAAGATCTACCCATGAATTAATTAGGTTTGGATGTACTGTAAAATTTAATTAAACTAATTAATTAATTAATCCTTAATTAATTTCTCTTAAAAAAGTGAAGGAAATTTAGGAAAAAGATTAGGAGAGAAGCCCCAATCCAATTCCTTAAGTCTCCTCACTATTAAACAGTGATAAATAACTCAATTAATTAAATAAGTTACTATTCATTTACTTAATTATCACTTAATTAAGTTAAAAAGATAATTAGGGCTTAGTCAAATAATTTTGTCAATTAATTAACCAATAAATCCCAAGAAAAATAGGGGAGGTAGAGACCATCCCTTTAAACATTCTCAAAAATTTTAAGGTTAATTAGTTAATTAATTAGGGAGTAATTAAGGTAATTAACTTTTTAATTAAATCTTAATTAAACTTAAATTACTATTTAAAATAAATTAAGAATAATTTTAATGGATTTCTCTCTAAAATACCTTTAAAATGAGTCGTTGTTTATATTTTTTGGATTTTTCTATAATTTATTATGAATTATGAAAGTTTTAGCCTTTAAAAAGAATAAATAACCTTAATTAAGCTAATCACAGCCACCCGCGTTGCGTTGGTGATCGCTTTCGGTGATCTTTGTAGGATTGGCTAATTAAGTAGTCACATCTACGGCTGACTCGGATGGCGGTGGGACGTGGTTTCTCTTGAGCCATTCGATCAAACTCATGGTTAAAGAAGGATTAATCAATCGATCTAGCGTGATCTAATAATGGCTATATGTTCCGATCATGCGGAATGGATGATGCGTGATCTATCAGCTCGTAAACGACAAACGATGGAGTCCATCTGCCATGGATCGTTGGATCCGTGCTCACACGTGCTCGGATTCACTCCAAATCAACTCCACACCTTCGCATAAGGGATCCATGAATATCCAATGGTTAAGATTGGCTCACAAGCAAATTTTCTTTACAAAGCTCCAACACCACTTACCCTAAAGCTCGATTTTCATGAAATACCTCACTAAAGCGAAGACGAGTGATTCGCACACTTGAGGTAGCTTCGTCTAGTAGAGACGAGGTCCTGTTGAACGACAATTGGATTGGTTCCACATGGATTGCTCGAAAGGCCAAGAATGGTGCTTTGCATGCTCGGCTCTAATTGAAATCCATCCTCCGGTGGGCTTGGAGCTCGAGAAATGACTTGGGTGGCTTTGACGAGGTATGTGGAAGGTGTATGTAGGAGGAATTTGGTTTTAATTGAGAGATGAGGAAGTTTGAATCAGGAAAGGGGTGTCATATTTCTTTTTTGCTCGGGGAGGAAGAAATTTGAGAGAGGAGGCCTTAGGAAAGTTTTGGGGAGTGTTAGGGAGTTTCAAAATTGCCTTAGGAGCTCTCTATATACGAATGCTTGCGTTTCACGTGAGAATTGAGGGAGTATATTCCTCAATCGTGTGTGATAGACGAACGTGATTGCTTCCCCAATTTTGGCTGGCTAGCCACCGCCAGGGTGCCGAAGGGGTCGCAATTGATTCCACATGGCACGTCATGAGTGGAGGAAGGCATGGGAGGTGGCTCAAGGCTTGATGCTGATGGCTCTTCCTTGATCCTTTAGTTTCTCGGCTTATGAGGGAGATGAGCTTTGGTCCATGGCAAGCCTAGCCCACTTAGGGTGGGCTAGGTGATACCCTATTTGGGTGCTTGATGGCTACCAAGGATGAATGGAAAATGACCAATTTTGATAAAATCTCACATGGGGAGGCATATCCAAGGGGGATTTGCCTTGGGTTTGGCTCCAATTGGGTTTGGGATGGTTTAGGACTGAGCTAGGATGGGTTTGGGATGGATTTGGTCAGGTTCCAAGGCCCCACGGGTTGGTTTCAATGGTTTTAGCTCAATTTGGTTAAATTAGGTTACTTTGAGTTATGTTGGGTTAAGTTTACCAATTAATCAAATTGGGTCCAACCAAGGCTGAGTTAGATTCAAATGATTGTTTGAAGTATTTTTGTTCAAGTGATTTCAATCAATTTGGCCTAGATTTTATTTTGGCTCATTTGGAATCAAATATGTCAAATGTGTCAAGTTGATCAATTTGACAAAGTAGTCAAATTGGCTTGAGTTAAGTGTTGGTTCAAGTTCAATTGGTTAATTGAAAAAGGTTGTAGGCTTTGGTTTGAATCAATTTGATTTAATTTGTATTTTGGCTAATTTAATCTTTAGGTTAATTTGGTCTAAGTTGGTCAATTGGGTTTAATTGGCCAAATTGAATTCAATTATACTTTGGTCAAGTTCAATAATCAATTTGGAATGAACTTGAGTTATTGGTTGCAATAAATTTGGGTTGGATTATGATTTGACCTATTTTAACCTTTTAGTTCGATTTGAGTCAACTTAGGTCAAATGATCAATTGGGTTTGGTTTGGCTCAATTGATGGTCAGGTTATATTCAATCATTGATTATGAGTTGGTGTGAATCAATGGTTTCAATTGATATAGTGTATGATGAGTTTTGACTAATTTAGGTTTCATATGGGCTAAGGGTTGACTTAGTCAAATGATCAAGTTGACTTGGTTTGACTCAATTTAAGGCAATTGATCACCCTAGGATAGGGGTGTGCATTATTTGGTTTTAACCAAAAAACCAAACTGAACCAAAGTTTTTGAGTAATTTGGTTCGGTTTTGAACTTAGTAATTTGGATTTTGGTTTTAATTAATGAAAACTTTGGTTTTTAGTTTTTGGATTGGTTTGTTAAATAAAATTTTGGATGGAACGAAATAAACCAAAGTAATTATATGTAATATAATATTATTAATTTATGTATAATAGGCTTATCTATTATATAATTATTTTTATTTATTTTTTGAATACTTGGTGGGTGTTTTTTGGAGGACCATTATCCTATTTCTCAAAATATTTTAGTTTCATAATATGGTAATATGGTTCCATCAACTTCTAACTTCAAAACATCGTTAAGGTAAGTAAAAATTAGTTTTAAATATATTTTTTAGTACAAGAAGTAGTTAATTACATTTGTTATTATATTTATGCTGTTTTGCTTATTGCTTGTTCATTATATAATAAAAAACTATACAAATAATTATTAAATATAGCCAACGTTGGTTTATCCAAAACCAAACCAAAATAATCGAACCAAATTATTATTCGGTATGTTTGGTTTTGCATTTTATTTGGTCGATTTGGTTCAATATTTTTAGGAATCTAAAACCAATCGGTTTTAAAAATTTATCATCCAATCCATCCAAATCAACCAAATGCACACCCCTATCTTAGGGTGATCAATGATCATGGTATGAGGTTTGGATGGGCTTGGTTCAATCCAATTTGGGTTATATTAGAACTTGGTTCATATGAGTTCTTTAGGCCACTTTGGGTCAAGTGGACCTAAATGGGTCAATTGTCTTAGTTTTGGTTTGATTTAATTTTAGTTGGATTTATATATGAGCCTAGGATTGAAATATAAATCCAACCACAATCAATTTGGGCTATGATGGGTTTTAGTTCATTTGGAATTTTCAAGTCAAATGGGCTAAGTTGGGATTGACTTGAGTTGATTTCAATTTAGCTTGATGATTGTAGATTTCATTTATATTTGGATAAATGATTGAGTCAAGAGAAAATTCATTAGTTTTGGCTTGATTTAGATGGGTTTTGACCAAGTTCAAGGAAATGGCTTAAAGGGTTTGAATTAGGTTTTAATTTGATTTTGAATTTGATTTTTGCTTTTTAAATTTATATTTGATTTATATTTATGAATATAAATGAAGATATAAATGACTTATGAGAAAATTACTTGAGTTTTGGAGTAATTTGGAAGCAAATTTGACTATGCTCATGGAGGTAGGTCAAAAGAGCTTAGAAGAAAATTGATTTAGTTTGATTTTATTTTGATCATTGGAATATGGGTTTCATTTATATTTGTGAATATAAATGAATATATAATTGATTTATGAGAAAATCAATTGAGTTTGACTTGATTTGAATGGGATTTGGCTAAGCTCATAGAGGTAGGTACATATGGGTTAGCTTGGGATTTGATTGGATTTGGATTTAGTTTTATGTGATTTTGATTATTTGAGTTTATATTTTATTTATATTTGTGAATACAAATAAAGATATAAATGATTCATGAAGAGATCAATCAAGTTTGGCTTGAATTGGATAGAGATTTGGCAAAGCCCATGGAATTTAATCATACGGCTTAAGGAGGATTTGAGAGTTTAGATTTGATTTTGGATTTCAATCATTTGGAATTGAGTTTACACTTGAATTTTATAAATGATTGAGGGTTTGAATTGATCTTTGATAAAATCAATTGAATTTGGATTGATTTGAATTTGGTTGAGGGACTAGACCCATAAGATAAAATCATAAGGCTTAAGTAGGGTTTTAATTTTGGATTTGATTATAGATTTCAATCATTTGATTTGGAATTTGGAGTTAGAATTTGAGATGAATTTGAGGTTTTATTGAAGAAGGTGAACAAAGGTTGGTTTAGGCCACAGGATGGGAAAGTCTCTCTAAATCTCTAAGGCATAACCTGCCCTTACAACTAACCCTTATAAATCTCTAGTCTTAAGTTAAGTGTTCACCTAATCACTAAAAGATCTTAAGGCTAAGAGCTTTTAGTGTCTATAAGAGTTATAGTTCTATGATGAGGAGGTTGAGAACTAACTCTAAAAGTGAGGTCAACAACGTTATCGAAGAACACAATGATGATTCACTCATTCTTCTCTAAACCAGCAGAGGCGAAGGCTCGATGGATGTGCAAAGAGCTAAACAAGTGATTTTGAGTTATAGACCTAGGAAAAAGATTTTGTATTTTGACATTTTGTATTTTGGGGATGTTTGTAATAGCTGTTCACTCAGGGATTTTCAGGATCATCTTATCTCCTTTGTTTGATGCTGATATCTTTGTTCAAGTTTAATTGTTACTAGCTAACCATCTTCTCTTTGCTTACTGCTATATTGGGTTAACTAGTTTTGGATATCTGTGGTTAAAGTTTTATGGTTTTTTTTACTAGGAGAAGTATTAGGCGTTGATGAATTTGATTAGATTTTCATTATGGTGTGCATGTTTAACCTAGTCTCATTTTAAAGCTTATTTGTCTCCAATTTTTTGTTGGTAATATTTTCTGCTACGTGGGGATTGGATATTTTCAATGGTTGCCTCATGTGCTTTTGTTTTTCACCCATCTATTCATTCAACGATGTAGGAATTGCTAATTGCTATTGCTTTGAAATGCTCTCAACCCTTGTGATTTTGTTGGATGGAACAAGCTGCCATATCTATTGAAATTTTTATTTGAGCCAAATTTTCTTTTGAAATGTGCTCATATTTTGGTGTATTAAGTTATTTTTATAGTTATCAATTAGAGAATGTATTGTACTCAATTTTAATTTACTGTACTCAATTTATAATTATCCAAAATCTCATTGTCGGGATTTATTGAATGGAATAGAGCAAAATCGATGCGGTAGATGTCATTCGCTTTTGTATAGCTATAGTATGGCTGTGCATTCAACATAAAAGAGGAACCTGTGTTCTTCAAAAACTGGAGATATTGATACATTATGGAATTTAATGTTGAATTAAATGAGGAAGTTGAAGGTGGAAAGAATTGGGGAATCACATTAATGGAATGAGGATTCGAGACGCGAAATCTAAAAGTCGAGGTTGGTGGCTAGAAGAACAGAATGGAGAAATTGCATTGCAGGAACAAGAACCGGAGCAGCATTTGGAACGGAGGTGAGAACTTCATTCCCTACAGCGATATAAGTGATGTTAGTTCCAGGAAAATAGGCTGCAATGTTTTTGTTAATCCAATCTGCGGCAGCTGATCTCGACTCCCCTATCTGTAGCAACTGGTCATTTGGAACACCAATCATGACCTCTATTTTGGTATTTGCAAGGGCGGTAACTGATGGATTAGAAAGTGTGATTTAAGTGTCTTTTGGTCATTTTTTTTTAATTCTGACTTTATTTTCATATAATCTTAATAAGTAAACTTGTAACTTAAAAAATCGTTAAACAAAACTATTTTTAATTAAATTTTTATAAGAAAAAATGATATAATTTTGGTCACATTTCACAAAAACTATGAGTAAAGAAACATAGCTAAAGATGTTGCATTTAGCCATAGTTTAAAATGTAATATTTTTTCATCTTATATTCCAAAATAATGTGTGATGATAATTTAATATTTTTATTAAAATAAAAATATCTCTGCAGTGAAATAAAAAAATAAAAAAAATGTTTTCAATAATACATCATGTACAACAACTCATTTGCCGAGATTTTCAAAGATTCATGTTTTTTTAATATTCTTCCAAAAACCATCTTTAAATCTATTTTCTTGTTTACTCCATTCTTAATTCTCAGCTCTTCAACTGCTTTTCTGATGCAACTCGATTCAAGAAAAATATGGGAGAAAAGTTCTACTCGTGCATAATAATTTGTCTCTCCTTTACTTTTTCTCTCTTTTTTAAATTTTTTATGATGGTTTGAAACTTATTAAAATCAGGAACCACGTCATAGAGAGGGATCTCCTCTTTGGGTTGATCGGGACAGTGAGGTCGACTTTGAATTTCTTGAAATCTCTATAATTTTTCTCAGCTCTCTTGTCACCTTCAAGAGAAAAAATTACTGTCTGTATACATACCATCGATAAATTAGTTAGTCATTGATGTGAATATAATATTAAACTTATTTTGAGATGAATATAATATTTATCTATTCTAATTATATATCTTATTTTGAGGTGAACATAGTACATAAAGTTATTTTTAATATATATCTTAATCAAGATTTTATATTCTAACATATATCTAATATATAAATCATAAAAATAATTTTAATTTTAAAATAAATATATCATAATTTTTGTTATACAAGTAGTAATTTTTTATTTATAATTTATTTAGATTTTTAAATATTTTTATTTTATTAATTTAATAATTCAATTTATGAAATAAAATTCTGCAATTACTTTACATACAATAAAGTATTCAGAATACATATATTTATTTTATTTTATATATACCTAATCAAACAAAAAAAATATAATTTTTATGTATTTACTTTACACACAATCAAACATTATAAAGTATTCAAGATTCACTTTATATTATATTTCTTTTAGCAATCAAATAGCCCTTAATAGCAAACTCGCCCATGACATATACAGAAGTTTTAATTCTAGATTTTTTTTTTTTTTTTTTTGGATAAAAGCAAAACTCTCGATCACTAAATTAAATTATTTTAATTTTAATTTATTTATTGATTTTGAGACATTTGTCCCAGAGAAAAGGGTCTGGTTTCTTGTAAACGATGACTTCATCAATTAGCGTGGAAGGATTAGCCATTTTCTAGCGGCAGGTCGGGGGACAAGGATCCTTGTGATGGCGATATCGAATCACAGTGGTGCTGCGAGAATTATCGTATGGAGCAGAAGAAAGGTAGTAAAGGAACGGTTTTTGACAAGGATTGGGCGCAAAGGGGCGAGTATTGAACGCGTAAGCCATGTAATCAGCCCAGCGATACCAATCAAGAAAAGTTCTCGACGGAGTCTCCATCTCTTTTGGCGAAATGATCCCCCTCACCACTTGCACGACAAACCCCCACGACACCGACACCGTCCAGTGCCGATGTGCTATGTAGCAAATCAACTGCTCAGAATCTTTAGCTCTCTCTCTTTATTCCGCGTTTTTCGGAGATCTAATAATCAAAGCAATGCGAGAAGAGATTCGAGAAGAGCATGGAAAAAATCTGATCCGATTGAAGCGGGAGGAAAAGGGGAAGAATAATCCCTCACCGAGAAGACTGTGGCGAGAGGGAGCTACGAGACATCAGAAGGATTGTGTTGGGCATTGGGAGGAGGAAGAAGAGGAAGAACTGAGGAGCTGCGAAAAAGTTGGGGAAAGCGGAAGATGAAGATGAAAAGTTGAGCGTGGATGGAGGAGAATAATGAGACCCTTTAGGCTGGAGAAAATATTACGTATAAGTGCGGTTGCAACTCTGCATCCGAACTCCAATTAGAGTTGAACATGTGTCAACTTTTAATATATTATTTTTTAACTTTATCATGCGGTAACTACAGAAGTAGATGCTATTACCATGACAGAGGCTCAATCCGGCCCATTAAGTTGACTGGATTGCATTGCTGGATGACGTTTTCGAGCATCTTGGGGGTTAAATTTAGGTATTTTTTTATTGTGTTCATTCACAGATTATATTCAGCTCTCTCCTTCTAGGTATGCATCAGTGAGAGCAACCGACCTTCCTCTAGTTTAGGGCTACTTCTCAGACATTAAAATTCGAAATACAATCTCATCTTCTCTGTCAAAATGACTCAGTGAGGTATTATTTTGTGTATTCTAGAACTGTAGAGATTTTAAGATTTTCATATTTATTTTGGTTGTTACCATCTCATCTTCTCCGTCGAATACAACTACAGAAGATATTATTCTAGACTCTTTTCAAGTTTTTGAGATTTACATTGTGTACACTCTGGTATGTACACCCATTTTTTAATTTTAAACCACTGAAAGATTTTGAGTTATTTCTAGGACGATTTGAGTGATTTTGTAGTAGTTATTTATGTGTGCACTCCAGGCGATTTAGGTGATTATAAATCTCCAGAGTGTACATAGCGTACACTCTAGAAAATTGATAAAAAAAAATACTCAAATCATATTGAAAGACATTCCATACTGCATATTATATCATTTGAATCTATAATAGTTAGTCCCTCAATGGTTTAAAATAAAAAATGGGTGTACACTTTAGAGTGTATAAATTATACATTCTTTGGAGTGTACATAGTGCACACTCTGAAAAATTGATAAAAAATGCTCAAATCATTTCGAAAAATATTCCATACAGCATATAACATCATTGAGATCTATAATAGACAGTCCCCTAGTGATTTAATTTTAAAAAAAGGGTGTATACTCTAGAGTGTATAGAGTATATAGAGTGTACACTCTAGAAAACTGGTAAACATATGAAATTATGTTGAAAGACATTCCATATAGCATATAAGACTATTAAGATCTATAATTCCAAGTCCCCAAGTTGTTTAATTTAAAAAAAATGATTGTACACTCGAGAGTGTACAAAGCCGACATATAAAAAACTACTTCAAAATCATCCAAATCTTCCTAGAAAGAACCTAAAACAAGTTATAATAGCATTTACATGGAATATAGGAAGTCCCCTAATAGTTTAAAATAAAAAAAGGGTAAACATTTTAGAGTAGACAGAGTGTACACTCTGAAAAACTAATAAAAAATGAAATCATGTTGAAAGACATTCCATATAGCATATAAGACTATTGAGATCTATAATTTCAAGTTTCATAGTAGTTTAATTTAAAAATAATGGGTGTACACTCGAGAGTGTATAGTATATACACATAAAAAAATACTCTAAAATCACCTAAATCCTCCTAGGAAAGAACCTAAAGGAGGTTATAATAGCATTTACAAGGGATATAGGAAGTACCCCAGTAATTTAAAACAAATAAAAAACTAGGTGTACACTCGAGAGTGTACATAGTGTACACTCTAGAAAACTGATATCAAATACTCAAATTATGTTGAAAGATATATCATACAACATATTATATCATTGGGATCCATAATAGGCAGTCCCCTAATGGTTTAAAATAAAATGGGTGTATACTCCAGAGTGTACAGAGTATACACATGAAAGACTGTTCTAAAATCGTCCAAATCCTCTTGAAAAGAACTCAAAGCAGCTTATATTAGCATTTAGAAGGGATATAGTCAGTCCCATAGTGGTTTAAAATAAAAAAGGTTGCATACTCTAGAGTGTACAGACTGTACAAAGTGTACACTCTAGAGAAATGCTCCAAAATAAGAGAAATCCTCCTGGAAAGAACTCAAAGCAGTCTATAATAGCATTTGGAAAGAATATAGAAAGTCTTTTAGTGGTTTAAAATAAAAAAAAAGTGTACACTCTAGAGAAATGCTCCAAAATCAACAAAACCCTTCTAGAAAGAACTCAAAACAGCCTATAATAGTATTTATAAAAGAAATAGAAAATCCCCCAATGATTTAAAATAAAAAAGGGTGTACACTCCAGATTGTACACATAGAAAATTGCTCTAAAATCACTCAAATCTTCTTGGTAAGAACTCTATATAGTGTACGAAATTATTTTTGTTAAAAAAGAATTTCAAAGAAGATCAGTAAGTGTTTCTACATAACTATATATATATAAAACTCTATAGGAAATTTACCTATTCATTCATATTTATGTCATCATCTACTAAATTTGTCATCATATCCATCTTCACAGTTTTTTTATCAATTGAAATGAAAGATTTTTTCTTCTCTTATCTCTAATTCGTCAGAAAATTTTTAAAAATGCTTTTTTATTTGAGTGCCCTAAATCTATTTATATCTCGCACATTTAAATTTCTCGTGTGCACGAAATCTGAAATGGCATCCAGCAATGTGAGCGAAAACATCGTCCAACAAGTGCAATCTCGTCAACTTAACGAGTTGGGTCAGATCCCCGTCACGGTAACGACATCTGGTCCCACAGTTACCACGTGGTAAAGTCAAAAAACAGTATATTAAGAGTGGATATATGTCCATTAGAGTGGATGTATGCGTGACTCATACGTAATATATTTTCTTTTTTTTTGGGTGGTTTCTATCCTATATTTGAATTCAAAGAAAATATTATATGCAAAGTTTGAATGTATCTAGACTCCAATCAAATTTAGACACATGACTTCAAATAAATTTTTGTATTATTTTGAATAAAATTTAAGAGTAATTGAGCCACATGTCTAAATGTGATTGAAGTCCTAATGTAAAATTATATTCAGACTCTACATGTAATATTTTCTCTTGATTTCAAGTGTGTTTTCCATAAGGACAATCAAATCTTTATTATTTGAATTTAACGGCCGTTTCGGGGAATTTGGTATGGAGGTTTGTAACGCTTAAAATAAAAATTATCTGCATACCATTCAAGAGTTTTTAATTTTAGAAAGAAGTTATAACCGAAATACAATTAAAAATTCATTTAATAATAATAATAATAATAATAATAATAATAAACAAAATAGGAGACCTCTCCACTATATGGATGTGAGCGACTTGTTGGGGCAATGGCGAGTTAGACTGTTGATCGGCTCACCTGCACATGTTCCAGCATGGATAAGCTTTTTAAGATTCTCTATTGGGCCTATGCGGTCTTGTTGATTTTTTTGTTATATTCTAAATTAAATTTTAATGTTTTTGAAGCCCAATAAAATCATTAGATGTGATTTTGAGTAATTTTAGAAAATTTTTGAGCAATTTTTTTTTACTAATCTTTACTCTGAATGATATGTTAACAACATTAAAGAGTGAAATTAGGAGAAATTGCATGATTTATGACCTAAATGGAAGATCCATATTAATATATAAAAAAAATGATAGTTTTCTTATGCTAAGCTAAGAAATTTTGTTCTTTCGGATCACATTTATTTTATTTTATTTTTTATAACTTATTTTAAAATAAAATATATTTGATGGTGATAATTTTTTTAAATGAATCAAAATAGGAGATTTACATACATAACACTCAAAACTACTTATATTATATATTTAACACTTAAAAGTTAAATATTACAACCATAGCACTTAAAGCATTCAAATCTAACAAAAATACAACTCTCCATTAAAATAAACTCATCCTGTAATTGTCAAGTTTTTACGGTTGTTTCAAACCCAAACAAAAATATTTGGGTCCGTATAAATCAAATAGAATGAATTAAATTTGAATAATTAAACATTTTATGACGTCTTTAAAGAAAATTTATCTGAAGAAGTTCTGATGCGATTTACAACAAATGCTTTAATATAAAAAATATATATTTGAATAGATTTATATTTATATCATCATAGAAGTTCATTAATATATTTTAATTCCTTAATGCCAACTGAGATGTGCTGGCTTCAGAATTCCGTCTTCAAATGGTTTCGATTAAAGATCTGTTTAGACTAGCTTGTTTAATACTTTAATTTTCATATGGCTATAATTAGGATTTTTATTTTTTTTGTATTTTTAGAAAATTCTATGATAAAAAATTATTTTATCAACTAGATCTATTGTCATATGATAATTATAATAATGCTATTATCTAAGTTTTTTTAAAAAATATTTAGAATAAAAATTTTACAATAATCATAATAACTTTAATAACATTTTACTCTTTTTTTCACAATAGTTATATAATTACTATCACAAAAAGTTGTAGGTGCTTTGAACAAACTCTAAGAGTGCATTTGGGCTAAAGATGTAGTATAAAATTTTGGTACATTTGAGAAATCTATTATAAGAAAGTTGAGTTTTCCAATCAGATATTTTCTTATTTCACCATTGAATTTGCATACAATTGTAGCTACTATAAATAGACCTTAAGATTATTATTGTATAAGGAAAAAATGGCCAATAGAGAGATGGCCTTAAATCCTTTCAATGTAGCTCCATCTATATATATTATATTTATCTTAAAATAATTCAGTGACTAAAATTTAATGTTGCTATCCTAACTGAAAATTCATATCTTACTTATTTTAAAATAAATTTAATGATTATAAAAATTTCTTCTATCAAAATTGAGTACAACAAATTGTTATTATTATAGGATTTTCCTCACTTGCTTTTTCAAAAATAGAGAAATCCCAAATCCGGATTTGCAATTGAAAATGAAAAAGCAATAACTGACAAACTCATAATCAAATAGTATTTAAATTAATAGGAGGATAGAAACTCCTAATTATCATAAATAATAATATAAACAATTAATCCATAAAATTTTAGATATAACCCGCTTTACTTATCGCTAATAATATTATTAAATTCATAAAAGAAGATAACTGTTGTAGGACTATTATAATGATAGTCATTAAGATAATCGAAGAAATTATTATGCGTGGAACTAAAACTGTTCAGATTATTATACATTAATTATGTATATGATATAGTGTAAAACTATATATAAATGTTGTGCGGAAGACCGTTGGTGAGTGAAAGTTCTTTAGTTTTGTTAATTTAAAAGACACCTGTATTTAAAGTGGTGAGAGAACTCCAGAAATTTTAACGTGGAAAATCTCGAAAGAGGAAAAACCACTGGCCCAACAAAATGTTCCACTATGTATATGCCTCGAAGTCTGATCTTCCGATACGGGATTACAAGATGGTATACAAGAAAGGAACAACAACTATGTAACAATCGAGGTTGTAATAGTTCTTGTGGCGGCAGTGATGGAAGCGTGTAGGAACTTGGTGAAAAAGGGGAACAATTTCGCGAAATATAGGGGCAACGGCGAGCGATTAGGTGATTGGCGATGGCGAGGTGGTGGCGGTGGCCGGCGGTGATGGTTGGCGGCCGTCGAGGCGTGCGATCTTGCTCGGGATCTTGAGCTTCTCTCCTTCTTGCTTGGGCTCCTCTCCTTCACTTGGTCTCCAAAGTATCCCTTCATATGGAATATGAGGCTATTTATAGATTTGGAAGAGTGGCGTCTTGTAAATACATGGAAAATCAAACCACTCCCATCTGGACGGTTACGGGCGATTCCTTTTGATCATTTGATGTATTTTATTTGGATGCTCAAATGAGGTCGAATTGTGAGATCTTAGGGTTGTTAGATTCTCGTCGAGATGCTCGATTTGACTATAAATACTCTATATTTGATGATCATTCGAGGTTTAATTCATGTTCCAAAGTTTCGACGATTGGTGCTTGATCTTGGTGATTTGACTTGGGATCGTTTTGCTGCCAGATTCATGCTTTGACTAGGGAATTTTGAATGTCATATCTTTATTTTTGGATGACATCATCTTGATCATTCAAAAATATATGCATCAAATACTTGAAAATAACAAATTCTTTAATGAAACTTGCGGTCCATGAATCATACATTTTGGGAGAATAAATCTTCATAAAAGTACAATATTCTGATTATGGAAGTAGATGTAAGGTTGTGGCGATATTTTGAGGTTATGGACCTGACACTTACGGAAGTTTTGAGAGCGTTCCGATGAGAATGCGTGAGCGCATTGGCCTTGTAGCCAAGGTTTACCTCCGCAATGGGTGTAGCCGCCGGGTCGGATTAACGGCGGCGCTGCCCACAAGCCACGTCGCGGCGTTCGCGAATACGTGGCGGACCGCGTCGGCGGTTGTCGAAGAGCGGCGCTGCCATCGTCGTGATTCAGCGCCCGAACGTGGCGAACCACGTCGGCGTTCAGCATCGCGCGTGGCGACCCTCGCGTCGATTGCGCCCGAATACGTCCGAACCCGTCCGCGTGGAGGAACGGCCCCGGTGGGGTGTGGCGGGCCAAAGCGGGCGAGAGCGGCGGGAGGCGTCTGGCGACTGTACGCCGAACTGGCATACAGCCTGACCGGGCTTTGCTTTGGCGGGTTTTGAAGGTCTTTTTGGGGTTTTTTACCCTTTTACCCCTATGGGGGTCTATAAAAACCCCCCTAGGGTAAGAGGGAAATGTACACTTTTCTCATCTCCTCTTCTTCTTGAGTTAGGATTATTTGGAGGCGATCAAGGCCCGCGGTATACGTCGTGGTTCCGGTTTACCGGCCTCGTCGGACTGTCCGGGTTAAGAGGCGATCAAGGCCCACGGTATACGTCGTGGTTCCGGTTTACCGGCCTCGTCGGACCGTCCGGGTTAGGAGGCGATCAAGGCGGTATCGTCGTGGTTTGGTTCCCGACCTCGTGACCGTCCGGTTAGAGGCGATCAAGGTCCACGGTATCGTCGTTGTTGGTTTTCCTCGAAAGAGGTATCAACCGCCTCGTCGGACCGTCCGTTAGGCGATCAAGGTCCATATACGTCGTTGTTCGTTTTCCTCGAAGAGGTATCAACCACCTCGTCGGGACCGTCCGATTGGGTGATCAAAGCTCAGCGGTTCTACTTTTCTTGTAGAAAATTAGCTTTCTTTCAACTTGGATGGACGGTTCGGTTGGCGCCAAGATGGCGGGGAACTGTTAGAGCCATCGTCGACGACTGAAAGTTTATTTGGTAATTTCATAGCCTTATTAGAGGGGATAGCTTCTCTTCCTCTCTATATATATATATATCCCTTCTTCTTCTCTTTCCCTCCCCTTCATATGTATGTGTTTCTTTCGTCGGTTCGTGGGAGAAGAATTTTATCCCAAAGCGTGCGAAGGGTCAAAAAAGAAGAGATCATATTGAGGTGAGTGTGCTTCACAAAATTCTTTGATTTTTATTATTCTCTCTTTATTTATTATGTATTCTTACGGTGATGGGAAGAAAACTCATAGTGTACTGGATGATATATATCATCCTGTCACATCGATAGCTTAATGGTGTTCCAGAAAATTTTTCTTCCCAAATGAGTTGGTGGCTATTGTTGCCAAAAAAAGATCGAGCGTTCACCTCGTGGTACTTTACTATTTCTAAGATGACTCTTAGATGCGATGCGATTCCTTTGGCTCCAGTTGATTGAGATCTTCAAAATGTGGCGTAGCTTTTGCAATTCTCGTTTGAGCTTTAATGGTCATCGTTGGTTTGACTACCTTCTTGAGCGTGGTGTTACTTTGAACATCGAATACTTGTGCCGAATGTGTAGATTCACATGTGATGCTCAGGGACGTGTTTCTTATCGGACTATAAAGAATTGGATAGAATTTTCTGCACGGGATCCATCTAGAAATTGGTCCAATGGATTCTTTTTGTGAAGAATGGGGACTTCTTGAGATGGGGAGATTGAATGATCTTCCGGATCCATTGCGATATCGGAGAATGATATCTTAGCAACTCTTAATATTCACGGCGTAGGAAGCTTGCAACATGAGTTACGTCACATTGTCAAATATACAATTGAAGATAGGATGTTCAAGGTTGGTCTTTCCATCCGGCCGGAAGATCTCACTTCCATTGAAGAGGTCGGTAAAGGTGATGAGATATTTCCTCATACTCATAGGGTTCTCTCGAAGCCCGCAATCGTCGCGATAACAATGATTCATCTTTACGGAAAAAAGAAGACTTGTCTTTGAAATGACCACGTCATATTCTGGAGAAGATGCTCCCCGGTTGGCCTCGAGTTTAACTTTTTAACTCACGATGGGGAGTTCGTTCACGCAAATTCCTGAAGAGGTATTAAATCACATATGCTCCGGACGTCAACGCGGATGGGGTACATTATTTTTACTTCTTTCTTCCTTTCTTCTTTTCCCCATTCCTTATGTAACATTGATTTTTTTTTTTTTTTAGGTAACTCAATCGTTAGGATTGATGGCTCATCCGGTGTTGCCTTAGATGAGTGGAGCGATTAATTTGTGAAGGTAAAGTATCGCAAGGCGAGTGTGGCGAAAGATGAATGCTAAGGCCAAAAAAGTGGCGTCTTCAGAGGATCAGCTGACCGAGTGTAGGACTGAGCTAGCGAACATGTCGACTTCTCTTTCTCTTGATGTCGGTGGAGCGCACCGTGAGCTAATTGAGGAGGGGCAGAGGCTCGCTAGATGGAGAAGAGGCTCAAGGTACTTGCGGTGGAGAAGAAAGCATTACAAGATCGTCTTTTGGAGAAAGAGCGTACAGTGTCAGAAGCGGAAGCAAATGAAATCTCCTTGAAGGCGGTGGAGGACTTCAAGAACTCTCTGGCTTATCGTGGTACAATCAAGACTATGTTTGAAGCTTCGTGATCATATACTTGATGTTGAAGTGAAGGACTTGGAATGTTTGAGAGGAGCTTCATCCAGGGTTCTGAAAGGAGTCCGTGTGGTACATCGCAAAACTGGAGCTAGAATTGAGGATATATCTCCTAGCCAAGCATCTGAAGATCCTTCGCCAGATTCAGAAGATGAAGGAGTTGTGAGTGGGCTCCAGGGAGGATCTCCTAGTAGTGAGGAGGACGTTGATATCATGTAGTGTCAGTTGTAGATGTCTTTTTCTTTGTTGTTTGTTCTATGTAATGTTACTAGCGTGTATCAGGATCTTGATTCTCTCTTATAGTATCGTATTTAATGCTGTTGATGATATCTATGTATATTTTTATTATGATTATTATTTTTATACACTCTTGTCTTGTTCTTACCCATCTGGGGTGATTGGTCGAGAATATCGTTCTAATAAATTGGATCCAGGAATGTGACCTATCCAAGGTTGTTCATCAGAGTGTTACTCGATGATGTTAACCCGTATGGAAGAGGTCGTGGGAAGTCCACCAAGGACCTCTTAACCTTTCTAGGTTGTTTGTCGAGTTTTGCTCAATGACATTAACCGTATGGAAGAGGTTCGATCAAGTCCCCAATTGATCATGTTCGATTGAGATATAACGTGAGTGGTATATTTCTCAAGTGGGGAAAGAGAAAAACATCGTTAGAACAAAGCTACAAATTCACTTACTTTGATAAGTTTGACGATACAATCATAAGACAGGATATGAGCTTCAAGAGAAAATGAACAACAACAACAATAACAACAACATAACAAGTCTCTATCCCATTAAGTGGGGGGATATCTGAGGATGAAGTGATGATACGGGATAAACTAAAAGTTGCAATAATTATGCAATAAGAGTTCTTGATAATATTTTGAGATTCTTAGCATTCCAAGTTCGAGTGAGTTTTTCCTTCTAGATCCTTGAGCTTGAATGTTCGGCTTGGTGTAGCTATAACCACATATGGACCATCCAGAGGTGAGAGTTTATTGCGTTGAGGGCCTTTACTGCGCTTGAGACTTTGTAGAACCAAGTCAGGATATTGACGAGGTTTTACTCTTACGTTGAAGTGGCGAGCTACCCTTTGGTGATGAAGCGTCAGTAGATGTCACGAGTTTGAGTAGGTCTAGGTCTGTAGAGTTTTTCTTCATTGCTACCATGATCGAAAAATTGGACTCTTGGACTTGGAACCCCGATATCCACTGGTATGATAGCTTCTATATCGAAACACAAGCTATATGGCGTCTCACCGGGTGCGATGTAGTCGCGTAAGCCCGAGAACATTGGAAAGCTCATCGACCCATTGCCCCGACCTTCTCAAGGCGTGTTTTTAATCCTTTGAGTATAGTCCTATTGGTAGCCGGTCGCGTTAGTTTGTGGATGTGGTATGTATGAATGTGAAGATCTTTGCAAAAGGACGTAAAGACTTTTCCAGTAAATTGAGTCCGTTGTCAGTGATGATCTTCACAGGAAGACCGAATCGACACACTATATTTTTCCAAACAAATTGTTTAGCGTTTGCCTCCATGATTTTGGAGTGGTTGCTTCCACCCATTTAGTGAAGTAGTCGCTAGAATGATGAACTTCCTTTGTCACGATGCTATCGGAAAGGGTCCCATTATATCAATTCCCCGAGCAAAAGGCGGGCTTTGAAGAGATGAGAGCTCGTATGGCATGTGAGGAAGGTTTGAATGCAACCAACTAGCACATATTTTTTGGTGAACTCTGGGCATCTTGTTTCCTTGTAGGCCAATAGAATCCTTGCCTTATAATTTTAAGGGCTAGCCCTTCCTCCTAGGTGTTCTCCACATATTCAGTGAACCTCTCTTAGCATAGTCGACGATGGTGGAAGACACTTGAGGTATGGCAGAAAGCTCGTTTATATAGTTCACCTCCAATAATAACAAAGTTTGTCTTGTCTTGAGGCGAGTGGCGTCAGTAAGGTCTTCGGGGAGGCTTCCTTCTTGCAGGAAAGACATGATGGGGTCCATCCATGAGGGTTCCTTCACCTCATCAATCGTTTGTATTACCCATGGTCCCTGAATACTTGGGAAATATATTTCTTCAATATGCTTTCTCTTGAATAGATCCGTAGCGGCGTAGCAAGCTTAGCGAGGGCGTCTGCAGTATTTTTCTCCCGCGGTATGTGAGTGATTTGATGCGCCTTAAGATGGGCAAGGAGAGACTTCACCAAGTCGACGTATTGTGCCAACTGAGGGTTATGGGTATCGTAGTCACCCTCGACTTGAGAGGCGACAAGCTGAGAGTCAGTATGGATCGTTAAGTCTTGGCGCCGGTCGATGGTCTCAACCCTCCGATGAGGGCCTCTATATTGTTATTATTAGAAAATTTTAAAGCGAAGTCCATACTCTAAGGTATTACTGGGGAAATAAGTAAAACTCCAGCTCCAGGGCCAGTATTTCTGAAGCTCCATCAACATAGAGAGTCCATTGAGGAAATAAAGGGCGTGTGATAGACATATCATTTGGAGTTAGGCGCATTCCACTATGAAGTCTGAGTATTTGAGACTTTATGTCGGTCGAGGTAGAAAATTAATGTCAAATTCTCCCAATTCAACTTAATTAATCTTCCGGATGCTTCCGGTTTACGTAGGATAGCTCTTAATGGTAGATTAGTGTAAACACCGATAGTATGAGCTTGAAAGTATGGATGCAATTTTGGTGAAAAAACTAGGCTAATGCCATCCTCATGAGTGGATAACGACTTTCTATATCTGAAAGTATTTTGCTGACATAGTAAATTGGTCGTTGTATCCCGTTTACTTCCCGTATCAAGGCGAGCTTATTGCTGGGAGAAGCCGATATAAGTATAATATTTCTCCTTGAATAGGCTTAAACAGTAGAGGGGGAGATGCTAAGTACTCTCTTAGTTGTTCAAAAGCAGATTGGCATTCGTCGGTCTATTGAAAATTATTATTTTTTTGCTCCTTTTAATATTCTGAAGAATGGAAAGTATTTGTCCCCGAGCTAAGAAAAATAGGGGCGATCCATTTAGGCGTTGAACTTCCTTGATATTCTTTGGAGGGTCATATCTCAGAGCCTTAATTTTCTCGGGGGTTACACTCGCGATGGGTTACCATAAAATTTTCCCGATGTAAAAGGCACATTTGGTGGGGTTGAGCCGTATGTTATAGCCGAAGAAGATTGAAGCACGTTTCTAAGTCAGAGATATGTTGTGATTCTTCCAAGCTTTTTACCAACATGTCGTCCACGTATACTTCCATCGTGCTACCCAATAGGCCTTTGAAAACCATATTCATAAGACGCTGATAGGTAGCACCCGCATTTTTTAACCCGAATGGCATAACTTGGTAGTAGTATAAACCTTTATATGTTTGAAATGCTGTGGCTTCTTCATCTATAGGGTCCATTCTTATTTGGTTATAACCGGAGTAAGCGTCCAGGAAACTGAGCATTTGATGGCCAGACGTAGCGTCGACCAATTGGTCAATTCGAGGAAGGGGGAAGCTATCTTTTGGACAAGCCTTGTTAAGGTTAGTGTAGTCAATACACATCCTCCATGTTCCATTTGTTTTCTTAACCATGACAACATTTGCTAGCCATATAGGATAATATACTTCTCTTATGAATCCCGCTTCAAGGAGCTTGTTAACTTCATGCTCAATAGCTAGAAGCGTCGGTGCAAAACTCCTTCTTACGGATGATCGGTTTGGATGTTGGATTAATCTTGAGGAGTGCATGATCACTGGGGTCAAACATATCGGTCGGACTCCATGCGAAGATGTCTTGATTTCTACCAGAAATCATTAGTTTTCTCTTTGTTCTTGAAAGCGGGGATCTACTTTGCTGCCGTAGTGGTTGGTCATATAATGTAATGGAGAGTAAGTCTTCTGGTGATACTTTGTGGGGTGCTCCTTCATCCCAAAATTAAAATCTTCAATGCTAAAGGTCACGAAGGGTGGTGAGCTTATCAGAGGTAACATGATTGTGCCATTGATTTCCAGACTCCAACTCCAACAGGTTGGAAATTTCATCTTAAGATGAGATATTGAAGTGATTGCACCAAAGATTGGTGGAGGGGCCTTCCAAATATAGCGTTATAGTGAATCGACTTGACCACCATAAATTGGATTGAATGAGTCATTTCGGGGAATTCTCAGAACAGAAGAGTGATCGTCCTTCTACTTCAGGGGCGGTTGTCAAACCCGTACAATGGTCTACGGCGGGTTGGAGCTTTTCCCTTGAGGCCCATGCTCGAGTAAAATAGGACATCACGAACTCCCACTATCAACTAAAATCCTTTTAACATTATAGCATGGGTCACCGATCCCGTGACAAGTGGATCTTGATGAGGAACATGTACTCCTTCTAAGTGCAGTCGGTAAAAGTGATGGAATGATCGATGCGAGACTTCTTTAACTCGCTCTTGAGATAGCGAGATTGATAGTATTGGTCCTCCTGCAATTGTTTGATCTCTCCAATGTTTTCTGATTGTTTTAGTTGTTTACGTGATGATTGTCCTTGTTGCCCCCCAGTGGAAGGCATGTTTGTTTGTGTCGATTGATTCTTCACAAATCGACGTAGATATCCTTGCTAAATGAGCCTCTCAATTTCTTCTTTGAGTTGTTTGCATGCCTCAGTAGTATGTCGCGACTTGATGGAAGTGACAATATTGCTCTTTTCACGAATTTGGTTTTGATGGATGCGCCACTTGATATTTTTTGTTCATCTCGAATGGCCATTAGGAGGTTAACACGAGATGTGTTGCGTGTATTTCTTTTCAAGTCGTGGTTCACTTCGTTGATATATAGGGGTGGAGGAGATCACCGCTTGTTCTTTTGATAGGAGTGTTGGACCGCATTTCCGGGTGCTTTTACGTTTTCCACTGGATTGCTCAAATTATTTGCGATGCATTAATAGCCTCATCGGCAGATTTGTGCTTCCACGATGAACCAAGTCGGCATATGAGTGGACCGTGTCTCGTGATGAGTAAAAGGCCGGAGTCCTCCAAGAAAACTCCTCTTAATAGTTGAGGGGTACTCGGTATTTGGCGAGCTTCAGGAGAACCTGGAAGTATTCCTTAAGGGATTGCCCTCATTTTGATGAATGCGGAGAGATGAGAGGAATCTTTAATGATCCTTGATTTGTAATGAAGCTGTTAAAACATCTTGGCGAGTTCGTCAAAGGTATGGATGGATTCCCTTGAAAGTAGAACCAAGTCAGAGCTTGTCCTTTGAGGGCTTGGAAAGACCTGACAAAGCAGTGTGTCAGGAGCTCGGTGGATATGCATGATGGTCCTGTAATGGTCGATGTGTTCGTAAGGGTCAGTAACTCCATCATAAGGGTCAATGCTTGGAAGCTTAAATCCTACGGGGATAGGATGTCGAAGAATAGCTTCAGCCAAAGGGGAAGACTCTTGATAACTACGGTGAGAGAAGATATGATTCCCTCTTTGTGATGGAGTTCTTCTTACCAAGCGTTATAATTCGCATGTATAACATGGCAGTAGGGTCAAGGTGAGAATCGCCAGCTACCAATAATGTCGGCGGATTAGCGGTGGTTGGTACGTGATGGATGGTGGCGTGTCGAAGTTGACATCACGGTTTGGAGATGGTGGAACTTGACGTCTAGAAGCGACATATTGTCCTCCAGTAATAATCGATCTTGGGGGGGTGTTTTGCGTGATGGAGGTTGTTGTGTTTCGTAAAGTCGGATCATCTCATTTTGAGACTCTTCCATTCGGATACGTTCTTCTAAAGAGATTCTGTGGCCGCCAATCAGGTCATGCCCATTAGAAGTGGGGCGGAAGCTTGGCGTCCGATTCAAGGGTTTGGAGTGGAGTTAGAGCGAGAGGCTCCAGTGTTACGAAGATTGCGCCTATTGGTCATGATGTAGGTGTTCGCAAAAAGTATGATTGAGGGAGTTTCTTCCACACGGCAGCTGCTCGTGCGGAAGACCCGATTCGTAGAGTGAAAGTTTACGCCTTAGCTTTGTTGATTAGTCCAAACACACGCGTATTTAAAGAGTGGCGAGAGAACTCGAATTTTAACGTGGAAAACCTCGAAAGAGGAAAAACCACGCAGCCCAAAATGTTCCACTATGTATATGCCTCAAGTGATCTTCCCGATACAGGATTACAAGATGGTATACAAGAAAGGAACAACTAACATGAGTTGTAATAGTTGCTAGTGGCGGTGATGGTGGCTGCGTGTAGGAACTTGGTGGAAAGGTAGGAACAATTTCGCGAAATATAAAGGAACAACGAGAAATGCAAGGCGATTAGGTGATTGACGAATCGGTGGCAGTGGTGGCGGCGGTGATGGTTGGGCAGGCGGTGAGTGCGATCTTCGGGGATCTTGACTTGAGCTCTCTCCTCCTTCTTGCTTGGGCTCCTCTCCTTCTTCACTTGGTCTCCAAAAGTATCCCTTCATATGGAATATGAGGGGCTATAGATTTGGAAGAGTGGCGTCTTGTAAATACATGGAAAATCAAACCACTCCTCCCATCGGACGGTTACGGGCGATTCCTTTTGATCATTTGATGTATTTGAATATTTGGATGCTCAATGAGGTCGATTGTGAGATCTTAGGGTTAGATTCGTCGTGAGATGCTCGATTTGACTATAAATACTCTATATTTGATGATCATTCAGAGGTTTAATTCATGTTCCAAAGTTTCCGACGATGTTTTAGGTGCTTGATCTTGACTGATTTCGACTTGGGATCAGCTTGCCTTTGCCCTTAAGATTCATGCTTTGACTAGGGGAATTTTGAATGTCATATCAATAAAATTAAAGTATATTGCTATATATTTGATACAAAGTATATATATATTTACACCTATACCAAGTAACGAAGGTCAGTCCAGTAATTTCTCCATTAAAGGATACCGGGGTAATTTCTCCATTGAGGGATATGGGATATTAGTACCTTCATAATAGACATGTTTAATAAATTAATTAGCTAATTAGCCAACTTAAAAAAAAATTTAAAAGTAGGCATATGCCGTCTGAGCGGACCATGGATGCCGGTCGATCGCGCATTGGCCAAATAATTTTTTTTTTAAAAAAAAATTAAATTGACAGTCCCCATTTTTTAGCCATATCAAGCTCATCAGATGTCAGATTTCAGCGTGCTTGGTATCGTTGGAAAGATAATGAAAATTCTACAACTTTTATGTTGACAACTTTTGACAAATTTTGCTAGATGTTGCGGTTTGTAAATGTGACTTGAAGTTACAATTAAATATATTATGATTTTTTTTTGGCCATCATATTATTGAATATATATGATTTTTGGTAATATCAAACACTCTCATTATATTCTATATATAAATTGAGTTTGAATCTTTATGTAATTCCTAGTTGAATCTTTTCTTCTCTCATTTGAATTAATAAAAACAAACAAATAATAAACTACACTCGGATTATACAATCACGAGTATATGAATGACTAAAGATAACAATAAAAGTAGCCAAGACTACATGCTCTGTAAAAAAAAGATAACACATCTAGTTATGTTTTCTATTTTTTTTTGTTATCTTTCATACTCTGATTGTATAATCATAGTTCTTATTTGTTTGTTTTGATCAAATGATGAGAAAGATTTAACTGAGAATTAAATAAAGATTCAAGCACAATTTATATATAGAATATAGTGAGTGTTTGATATTACCAAAAAATCATATATATTCAATAATCCTGGTATTATGGCAAAAATAAAACAGAGGTTGTCACAATATATTTAATTTTTATAACTTCAGAAGTCACACATTTACAAAAATTAGTGGCGAATTAGTTGAATGTTGTCAACGTGATTGTATAATTTTTTATCTTTCCAACGATACCAAATCGTCATCAACATGATGAGGGATATACAAAAATAGGGGATGTCATGATATATTTAATTTTTGTAGCTTGAAATTCGTATTTATAGATAGCGGGCGAGATTCGTCGAAAGTAGTCAACATAAAAGTTGTATAATTTTTCATTATCTTTCTAACGATACCAAGCACGCTGAAATCCTACACCAGATGATCCTGATATAACCAAAAAAATGAGGACAGTCAATTTAATTTTTTTAAAAAAATATTTCTGGACCACGTCAATGCGACCCGACTGGGACGCCATTTGACGACTAAGCCTATTTTTAATTTTTTTAAACTATCTAATTAACTAATTAATTTACTAAACAAATTCATTATGAAAATTTCTCTTAATACCTCTGAAGTGGAAAGGCTAGATTAAGTGGACTGTGACGGTGGTCTGGTATTCAAATTTGTTATGCAGGAGTAGCCATGGCCTCAAGTGGAGAAGCCATGACAAGCGTGAGACCAAATTTCTCCCTGAGATCCAAATCCTTAGGCGCCATTCCTTCCGGCAAACTCCATTCAAAGGATTGAATGAACGAGGCCAGCATGAGCTGTACCATCCTAACACCCATAGGCAGCCCCGGACAGATCCTCCGTCCTGAACCAAATGGCGTGAGCTCGAAGTGCTGTCCGCGGAAATCAATCTCGTATGCTCCTCCCAGGAACCTCTCCGGTAGAAAGCGATCCGGGTTCTCCCACACCCGCTGGTCTCTTCCGATGGCCTATACGTTCACAAGCACCGGCTTAATTTTTAAAATATATCTATTTATAATATTAATTATGTGATTAGATACTTTAAAAAATAGCATCCCAATCAGCCGGCGACTGACGAGGGCCCAGTCCACCCCGCTGACGACTGACGCATAAATAATTTTTTTTAAAAAAATCAATTAACTACGGAACGTCTTCCTCTCTCTTTCTCTCTCTCTCCGTTATTTTCTCGCTCAAGCAATTGATTGATGGTAGGAGAAAATAACAGAATTTTTTTTTATATATTTATATATTATATATTTATTTAAAATATATAATTTAAAAATAATTTTTATAAAATATTTTAATATATATATATATATATATATATATATATATATTTATATAAGTCTATAATAATAATAATTACAAAAAAATATAAAAAATATAAAAATATAAAAAAAATAAATAAAAATAATTTTAATAAATAAATAAAGAGAGAAATAATATATAAATAAATAAATATATAAATATATAAATAACTAAATATTTTATAAATATATAAATAACTAAATATTTATATAATTTAAAATTTATTTATTTATTTATTTAACTAATTATATTTTAAATAAATAAATATTTTTAAATAAATAAATAACTAATTATATATATATATATATATATATATATATATATATATATATATATATATTATATATATATTTATATATTATATTATATATATATGTATATATATATATATATATATATATATATATATATATATATATATATATATAATATATATAATATATTTATTTATTTATATATTTTAAATATTTTTAAATTATTTATATAACTTAAAAAAATATATATAATTTAAATATATAAATAACTAAAATTTTTTATTTATTTATTTAACTAATTATATATTTTAAATAAATAAATATTTTTTTAAATAAATAAATAACTAATTATATATATATATAGCTATTTATTTATTTATATATTTTAAATATTTTAAATTATTTATATAACTTAAAAAATATTTATATAATTTAAATATTTATGATTAATATTATGCCTATTTTTATATATATATATAAAATAAAAATATTATATATACATAATATTTTTAATAATTATAAATTATTTTGATTTCATATTAATAATCATATAATATGTTACTATTTTGAAAATCCTTTCATTTTTAATTGATTTTTTTTTTAAATTATTTATGCGCCAGTCATCCAGTCAACGAGCGATTTTACTGACGCTGTCAGTGTCACCCGCACTGACGATTAGGTCTATTTTTAAATTTTTTTTTAATGCGCCTAATCATATAATTAGTATTATAAATAGGCATATTTTAAAAATTAAGCCCACAAGCACCTGACTGTTCTTCGGCACCATGTAGCTGTTTATCTCCGTGCTCGCCTCCGCTTTGTGATGCAACAGAAGGGGAGCCGGCGGATGAAGCCGGAGTTTAGTACCGCTTGGAGGAATGGTAGTCTTGAGATGTCCGACTCTTCCACTTCTTTCTCAAAGCCGATAAGTGTCGCAATCTCCTTGCGAGCGCTCGTCATCAGTTCTGGCCTGTGAAGCAATTCTGCCATCGCCCACCCAATGCAGTCGAGCTAGTCTCGCTTCCAGCGACAAAAGAATCCTAATAAAATTTAAAAGGAAAAAAAATCCCTTTTACTTTGTAACGATGACAAACATAGCGTGATCAATTACCAACAGAAAGGATATTATGGTTTTCTTGCTAAGCTTCGTATTGTCTTCTCCATTAAGTTGAAGAAGCGCATCCAAAATGTCACCATTTGTTTTTCTACTTTCTGCCGTGGCTGCCACTCGATTTTCTATCTTTTGATAAAAAAAAATCATATAACTTTTTATGGTATGCAGTAAAACGATGCCTCCGGCCTTGCATGTCTATTGGAGCCAACAAAGGGAAGAAGTCGGAGAGGTTCGGTCTTCCTGCCTCCTCCATTATCCCCCACATCAAATCCTTCAACTCTCGAGCTGATTCAGATTTGAAATCTACCATATCGGTGGACAAGTAGGTGGCCGATATCAGATTGAGCACGGTGCAGAACGCTGCTCGAGCAATGCGCACGACCTCCCCCTCCTTCCTGATCCTTTCGCTAGCGAAGCAGATGGTTTGCATTGAGAGACTGTGTAATTGGATATGATCCTTCTCTTTCAAGTAGAAATTTAAAACTGCTGATTTTTTGTCAAATAATCCAACTTTTCTTCTCCGTCAGTAGAAATATATCAATGAGCATGTGACAGAATAAAATACATTCTTAGAACTGCCAGAATCATGATTCATATTCTTAATATATGATAAAATCTGAACCAGATTTGGCTTTAGAAGAGAAGAATTAGTCCACGGAAAGCATTTGGCGAGAACACTGAAACAAAATGAGAATTCAAGAAATAGGTGATATTTAGATTCAGGCTCCAAATGATGAAGAAAATCATGTCAAAGGAGAGTAAATATGATGAATATTTTAAATAACTGCAGTATTCAAACCATCCAATATATATAAAAACCATGTATCGAGAAACTGATGCATGACTGTTTATGCCACATTTGAGAAAACCAATTGATTAACTGTGAGGCATGTTACTGTAGAAAAATTCAATAAATATTTTATGAAGTGGGTTTAGAAAATTATTCTAGCAGATGGAGTTCTAGCCGTTAGAATTAATGGTGCTGCCTTAATTGCCTCCTTTACAAAGAGGTCATTAAAACATGAGAGATCTCAATTATGTTATCGCAATATTTGCAGTCCACCGCAAACGATAACAGCAATGGTTTCACATTTTACAGGTATGTGCATTACTAGTTCTGGTGTTATAGGACCAACGAGATCACCCCCTTAGGATGCATCATTTGCTACCTTTCCTATTTTATAATTATGCAGTCCGTGATTAACTTCACAGTTAGTTTGCCTAATCACGTGCAAATTCATGTTAGTTATTGTGGTGATATTAAGTTAATTGATAATCTTAATATATGCAATGTATTATTTATCCCTAACTTTTGATTTAATTTAGGGGCTATTTCATTACATGAAAAAGAAATGTAAGGTATTCCAAATGCATGAGTTTTAAGAATTAAATATGATTTAAATAATTTAAATTGCGGTGTAAATTTCAATATATTTCAAATTCAACTTATAGTTCAAATTATGTATTTGTAATTTGCCTAAAATTGAGCAAATTTCAAATTCATAATTAAGTATAAAATGAGGCTAGCCATTCACTAACACTCATTGCCAACTAAAGACTAACCATAGCTTGCTAGCCACCGCCACCCTTTAACCGACCACTACATGTTGTTATTACCACTTGTCACTCTTGATTGTCCGTCAACCATCGGCCGCCACCCATGTGGCCTAGTAATCAAAATTAGAGATATTTTACTATGTATTACATGACTTTAAAAAAATAAAAAACAAATCTCTCTCTCTTTGAAGAATTTACAACCAAATAAATAAAAAATAATATAAATATAATATTTTTATTTTACATTGTATTTCAATATTAGGTAGTTAAATAACCTTTATTTTCTGATTGCTCTGTTTATAGTATAGTAGGTTATGATAAATGTCAATCAATGACTATTTTATTATTTAGGAAGGATATACAATAGGACTGTGATTGGCAAAAGGTAAGAGTCGGAGATTACTATCTTTTAGATTCACATAATCATCATGCAAATTTGTATTTTAACAACATTTAGATTCATATGTGTCACATTAACTTTGAACATCCTTCAAATAAATTATTACATAACATATTAAACTAATTGACAATCGGATCAGTCTATCCCTTAGTCAAATAATGCATCTTGACCTCTATCTCACATCACAGAATGTCTTATACTGCCATCAACTTAATACAATGTGGCATATGAGATTATTATCATATTCATGCACAATTGAGATACCTCTATTTTCACACTATATTTGATAATTACATCAAATTTGCCTCTCTCTCTCTCTCTCTCTCCCGCCCATATATAGTAAGATGAGATTTTATTATGATATAAGTGGAATTCAATATGAAGAATTTGACAATAATATTTAAAATCATTACCAATCAAATTAATTGGCACCCACAAAAGATATAAATTATATGATGCAGAATAAAAAAATATATTTTTATATCCAGATTTAATCAATATTATAGATAACTCAATTGAATTTTGTTCTTATTGGCTGAATGAATCTTGTTGATGCTCTAATTCACTTACGTTTAAAATACATGTAACATTTTATAAAGATGACTGTAAAATTATTGTGGAGAAAATAAAATTTTAAAAGTTATTATGGGTCTTATAAATATTTTATTTTCTAAAAAGGTTAGCTGCAAATCAAAAAGCTAGTTGTCAGATATAATTATAATTAATTTCTTAAAAATAAAGCCGCCAACAAACTATCCCTGATGAACCATTAATTTCACCAAACTGCCATTATGAGACATAACTTGATTGATATCACTTTAATCATCAATTGATCACATCTGAATAGTAGTCGGAGACTGCAACGTTCCTTTCACCATGATTACTAAAACACTTCACATCTACAGAAATTTAACTTAATATGCTTTTAATAACATCAACATGGATTCAAAAACTTTCGAAATGCTTGCTATGAGATGCGAGTAATGGTTATCCCAAATTTAACATTATCTCTTAAAATTTATTGTCCACGTCTGAACAAAATTTTGTTCCAAGTTAGTCTTCCTAGCTTGAACCACAGGATGATCATCAAGCAATTAGATCAGATGCAAATTAATATATAAAGTTAAGTATAATTTTGATGGATAAGTAAATATATATGAATAAGAGGGAGCAGACTGCATTAAAATCTTCACATCGATTGCCAAAATGGTGAATCATGGTGCTTCTGGCCTTGGCAACCATCTAGATTGAGTTGACTTTCAATTTTGCATAGATATTTCTTTATTATATGATGATTTTTTCTAGTTTTCACATATACTTACCTAGATTCAAATAAACAGAGTGATTATTTGCAAAATTTCATAATTCGATCTGAGAATCAAGCAATCATCATGCCATTGGTGCTCTATATTCTTTACAACTTTAATTAGATTTGGCTATCACAAGTGTTCAGATATCATTGTATTATTAGTTTATGTAAACGATATCATCTTGGGTTGTTTGTAACACATTAAAAAGATCAGGGAAGTCAAAATTTTGACTATTTGTTAGATTTTTTCGATCGTAACATGGAAGATCGAAGTCCATTACGCTGACCTATCTGATATCACATTTATCAAACAACATGGAAGAGTTAATATTGTACTTTACAGTATATTGATCTTTGAGATTAAATTTGTATAAACAAAGATGAATCTTCATTCTTGATATCTTTAAAATTTGAATGCTCCACCTCGATGGTGGTCTTTGGAAAACTTATTGCCACAAGATGAAATAATAATCAACATATGTACGTAAAATATGCTAGAAAACCAATAGAGTGAAAGTTTACTTTAGCCTTGTTGTGAAGTCCAAAGACACACGTGTAATTAAAGAGAACAAGAGAATAATTTTAACGGAAAAGAAAAGAGGAAAAATCATGGAGCAAAAGCTTTTTCTATTATGCTGTTTGAGTACAAAATCTTCCGATAATAATTAAATTGTACATGAGAGAATAAATGTAACAATGATCGCCAAATTGACCGATAAGATGGTAACTTATAATCATACAATTAGTGACTACAAAGTGGGTGGCGATGGTTGATGGTCACGGGAGTGCAATCTGTTTTGCGATCTTGGAGGATCTTCAAGCTTATCTCTCTTCTCCTCACTTGGCTTTTCCTTCTTGCCGGACTCTTCCTTTCTTCCTTGTTTGGACTCTTCCTCTCTTCTTTGTTCTCTCTTCTCTCCTGCTTGGACTCTTCTCTTCTTCCTTGCTTATTGAAGAAGGGATCAAATGATTATATGGCGGTGGTGGTTATTAGTCGGCGGTGCTCCTTCTTCACTTGTTTCACTCTCTCCACTTAAATTTCTTTTGGCCTCCCCTTTGTGAGGAATGAAGGCCTATTTATAGATGGGAGGAGGGCACTGTAAATTCACATAATTGCCACCTACGGTTGGATGATTCCTTCGATCATTTGATGTATTTTGAGCATTTGGATGCCCAAATGAAGTCGAAAGATCTTTAGATCCCTCCGAGACGCCGATTTGACTATAAACACTCCATATTTGGGAGTTGTTTTGGTATTTAATTGATGTCCCAAAGATTCCAATGATATTTTAATTATCTCGAGGTTTGACTCAAAATCATCGCTCGACATCAAGATTTGTCGACTCCATATTCTCTTTTCTATATCAATATATATATTAATTCTTTGCACTAAATTCAAACTGATAGATTTGGGTGATTTTAAATATCTTTCAAGCCTCAAACTCACATGATTTAATCAAGTAATCTTATCTATGTGATAATTTACATAAACACTAAAGGATTTGGGATAGCAAGCATAACAAAATCCTTGTAAATCCTATTATCAAACTAGATGCCTCGACGGTGATCTCTTAAGTGATGCATCATCAACGTCTAGTGGGCTAATTAAGTCAATTTTTATCACAACTTGAGACTCCACACATAATAGCAACCATCTATCTTCTTTGTTATCTCAATGGGACCCCAGGATAGGGTATCTTTTTCTCTCTCATCTTCTTTATAGCTAAATGACTTACACAAATTGAAGGCAATGCTATTGACATAGAGTTGCATCATTAGGTTTGCATCTTCTTGAAAGATTCATTAAAATTTTGAAATAAATAGAAGAATATCATAATGATTACATCCATTAAATAAGCATAATGTCTATTTACCTACTATTGTTATTGAATTGATTTGGCTCCTATATATTCTGCACTTTAATATGAGCTATTTTTTTGATGTTCGTCTTCTATCACAATCAAGCAACTATTTACATCACCATCAATCCAACTTTTCACAAATGCATTGAGCATCTTAAAATAAATTATCATTTCATTTAGGACAATATTAATATGACTTCATAAAATTTATGCCCATCAGTTAGCACCATAGCTTGTGGATAGCTTTAGCAAAAACTCTCTCTTTGCTCCACTATCCTCCTTATCATCCAAGATGTATTTTTAAGAATATCAACCATCTATCTTAAAGAGGTACATAGTATTAAAAATATCAATTCACCCACAGATTTCATCTCACTAAGCTCTCAAATATTACGAGGATAAATAAAATTAATGAACTGGACTGAAAAAATTATGTGCAAAAAAAAAAAAATAATAATAAATAAAATATCTTATTTATGAATATCCTAAATTTAAATTATGTCTAACTTAAAATTTAAAATTTCACAATCATATTTTTTAAAAATTCTATTGAATAATTATAATGTTGTTAATTATTCATCTCACTTTTTTTATCATTTAAATCTTTTTGATACCATTTAAAATTTTAAATTGATTCTTAATTTAATAAAATTATGTGATAAATATTTTTAATTTTAATCTGTGTTGACCCAATCAATTGTTCTTAAATGATTAAAAATCTTATTAAAATAAAAAATAAAAAATTCATCTTGAATTTTATATTAATTAAAAATATAGCATACAATCAGTTACGCATAAATAAGCATTATATCAATTATAGTAAGGACATGATTGAATATAAATCAATTTTTATGATGAGAATTATTTAATATTTATTATAAATATCAGACTCAATTTGATATTAAAGCATGTGAATAGATAATGAGGTGTCGTGAATTTGCTTACATATATTAATGCCTCATCAATCATCTACAAATAATGATAAAATATTGCTAATAGATTATCAGAAACTTCATCCGATTAAATGCTTAAAGTATTTGAATTAAAAATTTTCAAAATTAATTTCAAGGTCATCAAAATTATATTTTTAGCAAAATTATAATTTAAATGAATATTTTAATTGGAGAAATGCAATAATGCTAAAAAATTTCTTGATACAAATGAACTTAAATCAATCACTTAATAGTATAATTAATAATTTTATAGCATCACTTGAAAGATCAAATAATTTAAATTTTATGTGCTTATAATCAAAATTAACTTATTAATAAGAGGAATTAAGATGCCCAAAAAAATATAATATATTAAGAAGAATTAGAATAGAAATGATCAAAATGTCTCTTTCCAACAATCTATAGATTAGAACAGAGAAGTTATATATATTTGAGAAGGTTGGAAAGTTGACATAAGAAATTATTCAAAGAAGTTTTGCTTACAAGTTTTAGATGCTTGTTATCGGTGCAATGTCGATGACCATTATTGACATTTGGGCTGACGTCTGCCATCGATTTTAATGCTAATGCTCGTCATAACCAATATTGATAATGCTTTGCTATTATATTATGGAGGCATATGTTATTGACAAATCACTTGAATAGCCATCACCAATGAAGCCAACATTAATATTATCACCCGTTGTCATCGATTAAGTATATGAGATGACACAAGTCATCAAAATCAATACTAATATAAATCCTCACCTCTTAGGCATTTTCACAATCTTGTGTTGATGGATTGTAAACCCTAGTATTCTAATGAAATTCAACTCAAACAAAATAAATCCTCTCACTTTCAAACATATAAAGCCTTACCATAGGATATGTTGGAGTGCTTACGAGGCTTCATGGTATCATGAGCACTTCCTACTTATTTTCTTTTGGATTCCAATCCTACTTATTTTCTTTTGGATTCCAAAATAAGTTTTCCAATTAAACAATCCCATTTGATTTTCCAAAATAACCAATCCTTTGATAGTCTTAACATTGAAATCTTTGGAGACAATTATTAACTATTTTAATCGAGTGTTATTAAGAAATCTCATTTCATAAGATGTAATTAACTATGGAGGCTTGCCTTCTTAGGGAACTAAAAAACTCAGCTTAAAATAAACTCTACTTTTCTTTTTTATGGAAAGTAAGGGAAAGATCTTTGGTATATTCAAAGTCCCATCATGCCTTAGGTGTTTTTATTAGGTGATTAGGTCTATTGTAGGGTGATACTTCTATCTTTCGAAGCAGTACATCATAGTTTAATATTGTACCCGATTACTTCAATAAGTGCCCTCTTAGATCTACGTGGTGTTCCCATGTCAAAATTAAAACATCACAGGACCCCGGACGACTGGGTTGTTGGGTTCAACCTTGGGTCATTAGAGAGAGTGAGCTTACCCTTAGTCCACCATTAGTTCACTTAGAGGGTGAGCTTCCTCTAACTAATATTATTGATGCCTATTACTAAAACAAGACTAACGTGCTTTCATCAGCGTCAATGACATCTACCAATGAATATTAACATTGATATCTAAAGTTGCTCATTGTCGTCGGTAATAGCTAACAATATTGATGCCTATTAATCAATATAAATGTTAATACATGATTTGCCCAAAAGTGCAACATTGTAAAATCAACCAATATAAACATTTCCATATTATGTAGATGTTTCCACTATAACGAACTCAGAATCTTGCAAAAATATAATTTTTGATTAATTTTTTATTTACCAAAAGTTTAGTTTATTATAGAAGAAAATGCATTACACTTGCACAGATCATATATGGAATTAGTGCTACAAACAAATCGAGCCAAGCTGATCCTGTGCATGTTCAAGTTCAAGCTTTTTATCATTATCGAGCATGAGCTCTTGGAATGATTTTCAAGATTGAGCTCACATGAGCTTGGCTCAGGTTTGTTTATGAGATTGATTCAAATTGAGATTATTAATCTTATTAACAAGTAGCTTATTTAATGACATAAATAAGTTTTAATCAAGCCTTAATCGAGCATGTTCATAAGTAGCTTGTTGAGAAACATACACAAGTTATATTAACTAATGCTTATAAAGCCTAAAAAAATAAAAAAATATTGTTCACAAATAAGCCCTAATTGAGCCTTAATTGAGCTTCGTGAAGAGCTTCTTCACAAGTCATAAATGATACTTGTTGCGTGCCATAAAATCAATAGAAGTAGAATAAAACTTTACTCCTTAGCTTTATTGAAAAATCAAACACGGAATAATATTTGAAAAGAGAATAAGAAACTGCAAAATTTTTATGTAAAAAAACTTCAAAAAGAGGAAAAAAAATCATGGGGTATATCCCAACAAAAATATTTTATTATATATTTACTTTGGAGTACAAAGTTTTTGATAATGGGGTTACAAGATTGTATGTGAGCATTTTTGACAATGAGAATTTCAGAATCAAGTTAAACTATCTGATAGAAGTTGTGCTGTAATGGTTGTCGGTAATGATTGACAACAATAGTAGTAGTGATCATCGGAATGGCGTGGTGGTGATGAACTTCTAATTCTCCAAGTTCATCTTACCTTCCTCATGACAAGAATGAGGTCCGATTATAAGATTTTGAGAGAGCATTTTGGTAAGTAGCCAAAATTAATTGACATATGGCTCATATTGAATCCCTCAATCACATATGACTTTTTTATGATTTGACAATCCAAATGATCTCCGTTTTATTTGATCTTGGGCTCGTTGGATTCGTTTCGTCGAGCCGCTAGATTCGACTATAATCACATCAAATTTGAAAGTTATTTGATCATCAAATCAATATTTTAAAGTTTTCATATATAACTTTTGGGCTTGATTCGAGCTTATTTGGACTCGATTTGAGCCGATTATAGTATTATTGTACTCATCTTATTGAGACGTTTATATATATTATTTTAAAATTTATGTTTTAGTTTAATATGATATATCAATATTATTTATGAATATAAATGAATCAAATAATAAGTTGTTCAAATTTATTCATGTAACAATTAAATATATACAAATATTTAATTAGCTAATCAATTTGTTATATACGAGCTCTGATCGAGCTGAGATATAAGTAGCTTATCAATGGTTTAGCTCATTGGCAGCCCTATATGAAATATTCATCAATCGTAATTAGAATATACAGCCAAATTTTTTATTAAAATTTGTTGCCGCAAATTCTATGCCACCAAATTTTCCATCAAAAAAATTCTAAGGTGCATATTTGTAAATTCAGATTTTTCATCATAAAATTTGTTGGTACACGGCTGCAGAGTGAATGTCGAAGTATCATAAGTTATGTATAACTATGAATAATTTCTAGAAATTATATATAACTTAATAAACTATATCTGTATAGCTATCGTAAATCAAAAGTTAAATAATTGACATATTCACAAATTCAAAAATTGCATATAGCTAAATAATATTTTAATATTTGACACAAAAATTAAACATAATAATAAAAAGTTAAAAATATATCATAATTTAGAAAAACTTGGATTAATGCTTAGGCCCTATTGGGATAGATTTTATGTTTTATGGTTTTATTTTTATGTTATATATATATATGTTATTAAAAAAAATTATATTATTTTAAGAAATATTAAAAAAATATTAAATATTTTTAAAAATTATGATCATCATCAAATATTTTTTATTTCCAATCAAAATATATTCAAACTAAAATAAAAATAAAAATTAAAGTGGTCCTAAATAGCTTTCTAGCATACAATTTCGAAAAGTGGGGGAGAAGTGGCAGAGGAAACCTACTCTGTCCGAGAGAAAAGGGTTGGTTTCTTATAAATGATGACTTCATCAACGAGCGTGGAAGGCTTAGCCAATTTCCAGCAACAGGTCGGGGAGACGAGGAATCTTTGTGATGGCGATAGCGAGTCACAGTGGTGCGGCGAGAATTATCGTATGAAGCCGAAGAATGGTAGTAATGGAATGGTTTTTGACAAGGATTGCGTGCAACGGGGCGAGTATTGAACACGTAAGCCATGTACTTAGTGTTAGAGCTAAAAAAAAAATAAATTAGTAATTAAAAAATAAATTTAATATAAATATATAAATAAAAAATAAAAGTAGGGAAATCAAACTAACTTGGGAGGAGAGCGTCGATGATTATCCTTACAGTAGATCGAGCTGAGATGCGATTTGTATCTCTTTTTTACTACTTGTAACCCATCCCTTTCTTGATAACTTGAACTAATCAAATCTTTAAAATAAAATGAAGAGAATGTGAAAAAATTATGAATGGAGAAAGCGAAGAGAGAATATTGATTTTTTATCATCCATTATTTCATTATCATATATTTATAAGTGAAAGATGAAATATTAAATATTAAATCACCTAATTATGATTTATATAGTTATTAGTCATTATTTTAAGTTATGTATTAATTAATTTATATTTATTTAATTTATGTTATAAGTTATAAAATTTAATAGTCTTTTTAATAACATTTTAAGAATAATGTTATATATATATATATATATATATATATATAACATTATAACATTATATTAATGTTATAATAATATTTTTCTCCTTTACTTTTCATAACTCTCCAATAAAAAAAAAATATATTTATAAATAAACTTGAGGTGAATAAAATAAGAGATCAAAAATCAAAATTTTCATTTTGGACAACTTTTATCATGCATTCGATGAAAGTACCTTCCAGGTTTGAATTTTCACTTAGTATAACCAAAATCTAACAATAATAAATATTATAGTAATCAAAGTTTTGAACTAAGTATATAAATTATTGTATCATTTGGTATACACATAATATGAGACATACTATAAGTTTTACTCAAGAGTGCGCTTTAAAGGACACGTGCTTTCATCTCAATTCATAAATATTTTAGGATCTTAATAAGATCTCATTACAGCGATCTATTACTGTAACACCTATATAGCTGAGATCACCAAGATACACTGAAATTATAATATCTTATAAAATTTTTGCCTTTGATCTCATTAAGAGCTATAGCTCAACCTTATTTTTATTATAGTTTAGCACAAATATATATAAAGATGATATTTATAATATTTAGAATTGTGCTTTTACCAATCATTCGATCAGCTTCATTTTTACCAAATTTAACCTTATATCTTTGTGTTTATAATCTGAAGGTTGGGTTTTCACTGTGATGATTATTTTAACCTCATCCCTCTAATGATCTCAATATAGAAGTCTTAGCAAGCCCTTTTGTCAATGGATTTGTAATATTTTTCTCAGAGTAAATAAAATGGTAAGTAATAACACTTCTTTTAAATAATTCATATAAAGAATCATGTCTTATTTTAATATGACATTTTTTATCATTGCATTTTCCATTTTTACTTTTGCTATAGCGGCTTGATTATGACAATTTATTAAAATAACAGGTATAGGTTTTTCAATTCAAGCTAAACAAAATAATAAACTTTTAAGCTACTTACCTTGTAAGTAATATCAAGTGCTATAAATTCGCTTCCATAATAGATATAGAGATTAATATTTATTTTGTAGATTTCCATGATATTACACCACCACAAAATGTGAAGACATAACAACTAGTGGCTTTTGTTTTACTAGTGTTGACAATCCAACTAGCATCACAATATCCATCTAGTGCTATAGGAAAACCACAATAATTAATGCAATAGTTTATTATACCTTATAAATATTTAAAAATTCTTTCTAGTGCTTTCCATTGAGTTTCACTAGGATTACTAGTATATCTACTCAATTTTCCTACAACATAAGTAATATGAGGTCAAGAATAATTTGCTAGATGCATAAGACAATCAATTATTTGAGAATATTTTAATTATGATACACTATCACCTAAATTATATATAAGATGTAAGCTAGAGTTATATGGAGTGCCTATAGGACTCACATCTTGATATTTAAAAATTTTAAAAAGTTTTTGAATATAATATGACTAAGTAATAGAAATCTTTATACCTAGTATTACATTAGCTTCACCTAAATCTTTTATATCAAATTGAGTTGATAAAAACCCTTTAATATTATTTACAATATTGAGATTTGTACCAAAATTAAAATATCATCAACATAAAGACATAAAATAACATAATCATTATCAACAATTTTAATATAAACATATTTATCACACTCACTAATAAAAAAAATCCATATATTAATACTACTTTATCAAACTTTTCATGTCATTGTTAGGAGCATGTTTTAATCCATATAAAAGTTTACTAATTTACAAGCTTTACTTTCTTGACCTTTTATTATAAAACCTTCAAGTTGATCCATTTAAATTTCTTCATCTAAATCACCATTTAAAATATAGTTTTACATCCATTTGATGTATAACTAGATTATATGAAGATAAATCTAAAAGCAAAGGAATTGTAGAAATTCTAGCAACCGGAGAATAATTATCAAAATAGTCAACACCACTTTTTTGTGTATATCCTTTGACCACTAATCTTGTTTTATATTTATCTATAGATCAATCTGATTTTAATTATTGAATATCCATTTACATCCAATAGTTTTACAACCTAGAGGTAATCACAAAGTACCCAAGTTTTATTTGATATGATAGAATATATTTTATTATTAATAACTTCTTTCCAAAATGGTGCATCTATAATTCATAGCAGATCAAAAGTAGTAGGATCATTTTCTAAAATAAATATTTTAGTTAAAAGAGAATAAAAATCATCACCTAAAATTTTCTCTTTTCTAATTCTTTTACTTTTTCTAATATTTTCCTCATTTTTAATAGTTAAAATTATATCATCATTATTTATTATAGAATTCTCTATTGAAGATTATTTTTGATTAATAAATTTTTGCAATCTTATTTTTCATAGAAAATATATCTTCAAAAAATATAGCATCTCTAGATTCCATAATTGCATTAATAGAAATATTACTAATATCAGAGTTAATAATAATAAATCTTTAAGTAGGACTATTAAGAGAATATATAGTGAATGCACAATCTATAGTTTTAGATCCTAGTTTTCTCTTTTTACCTTATGGAATAGATATTTTAGATGAACAACCCCAAACTTTTAAATACTTCAAATTGGGTTTTCTATTTTTCTAAAATTTATAAGGTGTTTTATTATAATCTTTTTAAGGAATCAGACTTAAAATAAAATAAGTTATTAATAAAGCTTCACCCCATAAATTATTCAGTAAATTTGATGAAATTAGCATTGCATTTACCATGTCAATTAATGTTCTATATTTTTGTTCTGCTACTCTATTAGATTGAGGAGAATATAGATGAGTAACAAAATGTATAATACTATTTTCTTCATAAAATTTATTAAATAAAGGTGAAATATATTCCTTACCTCTATCCGATCTTAAAATTTTAATTTCCCTATTTAATTAATTTTCTACTTCTAATTTATATTTCTTAAATATATCAAAAACTTCATCTTTAGTTCAGATTAAATAAGCATAGCCAAATTTTGAGAAATCATCAATAAAGATAATAAAATATCTTTTACATCCTTTAGTTAAATTACCATTTAAATCACAAACTTCACTATGAATAAGATCTAATAAATCATTTTGCTTAATAGAAATAGATTTAAATAGTATTTTAGTTTGTTTGTTTGAGAGCAAATTTCATACTTCACATCTTTATTTATATTATTTTTAGATATTAAATTCATAAACATCATTTTTTTTAATTGTTTTGTAGTTTATATGTCTAATCTTGCATGCCAAATATTAGAAGTAATAATGAGATAGAAGGATTTAAGAAAATAATTTTATTACTAGAAAATGATAAATTTAATTTAAATAAATAATTACATAAATATCCCGTACTCACAAATGATCCACTTTTGATTATAATAACCTTATTTGACTAAAAAACAAGACAATAATCATGTTGAACAAGTAGTGAACCACTGTGATGTTTATTTTTGGATGTGTATGGAGGACACCACACAAATCTGAGGGGGTACTTATTGAAATGATCAGATACGAAATTGAGGCATGACATACTATCTCAAAAGATAGAGACATAACCCTTAAATGGACTTAATCACATAATAAGGACTCCTACGGCATGATAGGTCTTCGAATATACCAGAGATTTTTTCTTACTTTATATGGATGAATAAAATAGGGTTTATATTAAATCAGTTTCTAAAGTTTCCTATGGGGGCAAGCCCCCATAGTTAATTGCATCCTAAGGAAGATGAATTCCTTAGGAATACTCTCGATTAATGTAGATCATTATTATCTCCAAAGATTTCAAGGGTAACACTATCAATACGTTGGTTATGTTTGGAAAATCAATTGGGAAAGATCAAGGTGAAGACTTTTTTTTGGAAGCCAAAGGAGATAAGGTAGGAAATGCTCATTATACTAGGAAGCCTAGCAAGAATTTCAATCTGTCATATGGTTGGGATTTATATGTTTAAAATTGAAGAGATTGATTTTATTAAAGTTGGCATTTTATTAGAAGGCTAGGACTTATAATCCCACAACATAAGGTTGTGAAAATGCCAAAGAGGTGAGAATTTATGCTAGTAGCCTGAAGAAAATAGCAATCTTAAATCCTAAATTTAAGGAGCTTTGGCATAAGCCAAAACATGACCTAAATCTAAGCAAAAATGAGTATATGGTTCACCTCTACAAGAGAGGGTAAACCACCCGATGGACTTATAACCACCTTGAGTGACAGCCAGCTAACTCCTCCTACGCTTTAAATCCATATAGAAAAGTCATATGATTTTGCAAGATAGTTGGGTTGTCATTACATAGAAAGAGACTAAAGTCTTTAAACTCACTCCCTATGAGACTAGAGCATGAGTGGTATAAATAATGACTTAATATACAAATGTAAATATTTTAATTTTTATTTGATTTGGACACTTCATTTTGACAAAGGACATAGGATTTTTATATGTCTAAATGCATGATGAAATGAGATTATGGGCTAAATTAGAGAGAAAGAGGTGTTTTCCACCATAGAGGAGACCCTTAAAGGTCAAGTCTTCCCCTATCGTACAAGGATAGAAACCCTCTCTTAGTAAGAGTGAAGTAATATGAATGTATGATATTAAATATACAACATTCAACTAAAGGATTGCTAAATATTTTAATTATATTAATTTAATGCCTAGAATTTACATGAGGTTATGAGTTATAGAAAATTTTAGTTATGAGTTGAGGTTGAGGTAGAAAAATTAATTTTTTTCCTAAGAGCCTAATCACATCCAGGCTATACAACAAACACCAATCATAAAAAAACTATGAAGAGGCATGACATTTCTAATGCACAAGCTAAACATAATATTAAACATTTTATAATTAGTGCAAAAGAATATGTGCTGCATTTGGGTACCACCGCATAACTGAAAGAGAAAGTGGGTAGCCAAGCTCTACCCTTATACAACCTAAAATATGAAAGAATAATTATAAATAAATAAATATTATGGGGAGTCTTCTTATCTTCATTCTTCATGCTTCTTCCTTGATTCGATCGATTCAAAGGCATCATTGGGCCTCTCAGGACAAAACCTTCTAGCCATTGCTCATCCTAATCCCCTATAACACTAATCCTAATTCCTAATACAAAATTACATAAAAAATAGGAAAAGTAAATCTAACTACACCTGCAAAATAAATATTAGCTAAACACACCATATAACCTAAGTAGTTATATGTAATTTGGACTTAGCACCTTACACATGGGTAACCAAGCTCACCTGTCCTAATTTGGATTATGCTTAAGGGTTTAAGCAACATGCAAAGAGAGCATTCATATTTATTTTAAGCACCTCTTAAGCATAATCTCCTATAAAAATATGATTAGGCTAATATCAGCCTAACATTTAGCTTGCGAAACATACACCCTAACATCCAGTCTAAAATAATACATCATATAACCAAACATACATCATACCATGCACTGCTCTAATATATAGCTAGAAATGGTGACTTAATTCTAATGTGTGTATGTATTAAGGCTTGTGTGGTATGTACCAACTAAGCTTTAAGGTTATAGGTTTCTAAATGTGAGGGAGCATTTAAGCATAAGAGGTTAATTTCACTTTAAATGGTTTAATTAATTTGGGAATTTTACTTAGCATTTTCTTTTATTTCATTTGACCTACACTTAGCAACTAAGTGTTATAAAGAGAAGAAAAAGAGAGGATTACCCTCTTTTATCTCTACCTTAAGTCACATCATATTAATTAAGCTAATTCTCTTTAGTGAATGACTTATTACATATTTTAAATTAGTCCTAAGTTTAGGTTCACTTTAAATAAATCTATTCAACATGAATACATCTTAAGATTAATATGATTGAATTACTATCACATGACACATGTTCAACCATTCCTTCCCATCACATGTAACATGCATATGATTAAATCTTAAGTATACCTACACATATAATATATTTCTTTTAGCACACTTTAAATGAAAGATGCATATGTGTATTTTGTAGAAAATGAGATTTTCACTCATTAGCTTATGGTGTTTATTTTTAGATGTGGAACACCACATAGATCTTAGGGGTACTTATTAAAGTGATCGAGTATGACATTAAGGAATGATGCAGTATCTCAAAAGATAAAAATTATCACCCTATAATGGACCTAATCAGGACTCCTAAGGCAATAATGGGTATTCGAATGTACCAGAGATTTTTTACCTATTTAACAAAAAAGTAAAGTAGGATTTATATTAAGCTAAATTCATTAAGTTCCCTATGGAGACAAGCCCTCATAATTAATTACATCCTAAGGAATGATAATTCCTTAAGAATACTGTGGTGAATTATTTTATCTTCATCTTCATCTAAATGAATTAAATAAAGACAAAAATAAAAATAACACTTTTGTTGGACACCACGTAGATCCACAGATATTCTTATTAGGGTGATCAGGTGCGACATTGAGGAATGGTGTACTATCTCAAGAGATAGAAGTCACCATCCTATAATGGACATAATCACCTTAATAAGGACTCCTAAGGATGATGGGTCTTCGAATGTACCATAGATTCTTCCCCTGTTTTACATGAAAAAGTAAAATAAGGTTTATTTTAAACCGAGTTTGTTAAGTTCACTATGGAGGTAAGCCCTCATAGTTAATTACATCTTAAGGAATGAGATTCCTAAAGAATTCTCTCGATTAAGATAAATGATCATTGTCTCTAAAGATTTCAAAGATAGGACTATCAATTAATTGATTATTTTGAAAGATTAAATGTGATTGATCAAAAGAAGGGAGTTATTATCGAAATCATAGGAAGATAAGTAGGGGATGCTCACGATGCTAGGAAACATAGCAAGCATCTCAAACTATCCTATGGTTGGGCTTTACATTTTTGAATTTGAAGAGAATTATTTATTTGAGTTGAATTTTTATTAGAAATCTAGGACTTATAATTTCATGATACAAGATCATGAAAATGACTAAGAGGTGAGGATTTATGCTTGTAGCCCATAAAAGAAAACAACAACCTCAGATCTTGAATCTAGGGAGCTTTGGCGAGGGCCAAAGCATGACCTAAATCTAAGGAAAAAATGGGCATATGGTTTACCTCCACATGAGAGGATAAATCACCTGACTGTTGGACTTACAACCGCCTAAGGGTGGTCGCCAACTAACTCCTCCTACAATTTTAAATACATGTAGGCAAGTCTTATGCTTTTGTAAGATAGTTAGGCTGTTATTTATTTAGAAAGAAGACTAAGTCCTTAAAATCACTCCCTGAGAGACTAGATCATGAATGGCATGAAATCATGACTTAATCTAATGCAAATTTTGTTAAGTTTATTTTCATTTTTGGACAATTAGTTTGACACAGGATTTGGGATTCATATGCCTAATGCATGAGAAATTGGTTATGGGCCAAAATCAAAAGAAGGGGGTGTATTTCTACCATGGCTCTCAAATGTCAAGCCATGTTCTCTGGCAAAGGTGGAAGCCCTCCATAAGCAAGAGTGAAGCAAGATGATTTTTATGCATGATGTGAAACATACAACATCTAGCTAAGGGGCCACTAAATCTTTTATTTCTTGATTTATATCCTAGGCATTAAGTGAGGTTATGAGTTATTAATTTTTAATTTTGAGTTGATTAATTGGATAGAAAATTTATTTTTTCCTAATAGCCTAATCGCATCTAGGCCATTTAGCAAAGCAAGGAAGAAACTAAGAAAAATATGCCATCTTAATGTACAAGCTAAACAAACATCAAACTATTTTATAAAGCTAGCGCAAAAGAATAAAAGGCCTTTGTGGTCAGGCTCCATTGCACAAACCCAAAAGAAATGTGGGTAGCTGAGCTTTACCCTTATACAACCCAGATTACAAATGAATAATTATAATTTAGAAAGAATTCATGTTATGGGGGTCTTCATTCTTTATTCTTCATTCTTCTTTTTTTCTTTCTTCTTCTTTCCTTTCCTTCTGGGATGTAGTTGGCTCCAAAGCTTCACATGGTACATAAGACATAGTCTTATGATTAATGTTCACATTCACTTCCCCATAACAGTCATTCCAAATCTTAATTACAAAATTACATGAAAATGAGAAAAAATAAATCTAACTAAAATAGAGAGAGATTAGCTAAACACACCATACAATCCCAAGCATGTATATGAATAATTTGGACTTAGCTCCCCACATGTGGGTAACCAAATCCACTTAGCCTATTTTGGATTATGCTTAGGGGTATAAGCAACCTGCATAAAAGTATTTATATTTTTATTACAACACTCCTTTAAGTACAATCCCCTCCAAAAGATAATGATTAGACTAAGATCGCCCTATCATTCAGTCTATGCACATACAGCCTAACATCTAATCTAAAATATTACATCAAAAAATGAAATCAGGCATCAAATCATGCACCGCCCTAATGAAGAGCTAGAAATGGTGACTTAGCCTAATGCGTGTGCCATTTAAGGATTGTGTGGCATGTCTTGGCTAGGCTTTAAGGTTGAAATTTTCTAAGTGTTAAAGGGTTCAACTTAGAGGGTGATTTTATTTTAAGTGATTTAGTTGATTTGGTCATTTTTATTTGATGATTTTATTTGGTTTGAATGAACCTATATTTAATTACTAAATATTGTAAAGAGAAGAAAAGAGAAAAAAAGAGAAGAGAAATTCTCTTTCATCCCTACATTAAGTAATTTCTAAGGTAGATTCATTAAGAATTTTTCTTTAGTGAATGTTTTATTATGTGTTTTAATTATTCCTAAGTTTAGATTTACTTTAAATAAATATATTTAATAAGAAAGATATCTTAAGATTAATTAAAGTGAATTACTATCACATAACACACAACCCTTTATTTCTTTCCAACATGTATACCATGCATATGAATGTATCTCAAGCATAGCTATACATGTAATGCAAATACTTTAGCACACTTTGATGATGAATACTAAGGAATATTGTTTAAGAAAATTTTGGATATTTTATGAATGCATGACTTTTTTGTTTAAGTAGAAAAGAAGGACTCTTTTATCCATTAATCAAATGCACATTTACATGTATGAAAGACATAAGTAGTAATGCCATTGTTTTTTTACACTAGGGGTATAAAGTATAAGACCTACTTGGGATACTTAAAGTTTTGTAACCGAGATGTCCAAACTAATATACCACTTTTCTTAAATACATGTGCATGCACAAAATGGAATGAATGGAAGAGGAGTCATGCAAAAGGTTTGTATTTTTGTTTGATTTAGTTATGCAATTTACATATGTAAATGTGAAGATCCTTTTTAAGCCATAACATAGAAGCGGATAGGAATGGATTTAAGCAAGTGTTATGTTCTTTTCAAATGAACTATACACTTTGCAAATCCTACCCAGATCCATGTTAAGAAAAGAGAAGGAAATTCTCGATAACAAAGAGTGATCGCCCCTTCTACTCATAATGGACGGTTGTCAAACCCGCACAATGGTCCTGCAAGTGCTGGAGCTTTTCCCAACGAGGCCCACATGCTCGTAAAACGCGGAGTAAAATAGACATCGGTCGTAACTCCCACTATCAACTAAAATCCTTTAACATTATAAGATGGGTCACCGATCCCCGCTATGACAAGTGGATCTTGATGAGGAACATGTACTCCTTCTAAGTCCGAAATAAGAAAGTGATGGAATGATCGGCACGAGACTCTTTAACTCGCTCTTCGTGAGATAGCAACGAGAACTTGATTAGATAGTATTGGTCCTCCCGCAATTGTTTCACCTCTCCAACCGTTTATGATTGTTTTGTGCGATGATTGTCCTTGCCCCTGGAAGGCATGTTTGTTTGTGTCGATTGATTCTTCACAAATCGACGTAGATATCCTTGCTGAATGAGCCTCTCAATTTCTTCTTTGAGTTGTTTGCATGCCTCAGTAGTATGTCCGCGACTTCGATGGAAGTGACAATATTGCTCCTGATTTCCTGAATTTGGTTTCAGTGGATGCGGCCACTTGATATTTTCTTCATCTCGAATGGCCATTAGGAGGTTAACACGAGATGTGTTCAGCGGCGTGTATTTCTTTTCAAGTCGTGGTTCACTTCGTTGATATAGGGGTCGTGGAGGGAGATCACGACTGCCTTGTTGCTTCTTTTGATAGGAGTGTTGGACCGCATTTCCTGGGGTGCTTTTATTCGCTTTCCCTTGCTCAAATTATTTATGCGATGCGTAATAGCCTCATCGCCAGAGATTTGTGCTTCCACACGATGAACCAAGTCAAGATACGAGTGGACCGCATCTCGACAAGAGTAAAAGGCCTGGACGGAGTCCTCCAAGAAAACTCCTCTTAATAGCCGGTCTACCTGGTATTTGGAAGCTTCTAAGGAGAACCTCGAAGTATTCCTTAAGGGATTCACCTCATTTTGATGAATGTCGGAGAGATGAGAGGAATCTTTAATGATCCTTCGATTTGTAATGAACTGTAAACATCTTGGCGAAGTTCATCAAAGGTATGGATGGATTCGAAGAGTAGCTTGCTTGTCCTTTGAGGGTAATCGGAAAGACCGACAAAGCAAAGGTGTCGAGCTGGTGGATATGCATGATGGTCCCGAATGGTCGATGTGTTCGTAAGGTCAAGCGAACTCCATCATAAGGGTCAATGCTTGAAGCTTAAATCCTACGGGATAGGATGTCAAGAATAGCTTCAAAAGGGAAGACTCTCGATAACTGTGAGAGAAGATATGATTCCGCCTTTGTGATGGAGTTCTTCTCGCACTGCTGCTGTAATTCGGCATGTATAACATGGCAGTAGGTCATGAGAATGCGCCAGCACGCAAGAATAATCTGGATTGGCGTGGGCGACGCGATGGATGGGTGGAAAGGTCAAGAAGTTCAAAGATCACGGCTTTGGAGATGGTGGAACTTGCCTAAGAGAGCAAAGATATTGTCCTCCGCAGTAATAATCGATCTTGGGGCGTGTGTTTGCCGTGATGGAGGTTGTTGTGTTTCTCGTAAAAGTCGGATCATCTCATTTGAGACTCTTCCATTCGGCGACGCTTCTTCTAAAGAGATTCGCCGTGCCTTCTCGCCAACCGTGGTCATGCCCATTGGGGAAGTGGGCAAGCTTGACGCCCCTCGATTCGATTGGTTTTAGAGTGACGGAGTTAGAGCGAGAGGCTCCAGCAGAAGATTGCCTATTGGTCATCGCAAAAAGTATGAGGGGAGTTTTCCCACGACGGCCAAACTGCTATGCGTCAAGACCGCCAGTGAAAGTTTACGCCTTTTTGTTGATTAGTCCAAAGACACATGTATTAAAGAGTGAGCGAGAACTCCGTAAATTTTAACGTGAAAACCTCAAAAGAGGGAAAACCACGGCCCGCCCAACAAAAATGTTCCACTATGTATATGCCTCGGCAGAATCTTCCGATAACGGATTACAAGATGGTATACAAGAAAGGAACAATGCCTATGTAACAACGGTCGTAATAGTGTATATGGCGAGTGATGGATCCGCAGAACTTCGTGGAAAGAGGAACAATTTCTCAGAAATATAACAACTTCGCGTAAAATGCAAGGAACGACAGTGATTGACAATGGCAGGGTGGCGGCGACGGTGATGGTTCGACCGTCGGTGGTGCGATCTTGCGGGATCTTCGCTTCGAGCTCTCCTCCTTCTTGCGCTCCTCTCCTTCACTTGGTGTATCCCTTCATATGGAATATGAGGGGCTATTTATAGATTTGGAAGAGTGGCGCCTTGTAAATACATGGAAAATCCAAACCACTCCTCCCATCTGATGCCGGACGCATTCCTTTTGATCATTTGATGTATTTGAATATTTGGATGCTCAAATGAGGTCGAATTGTGAGATCTTAGGGTTGTTAGATTCGCTGCCGAGATGCTCGATTTGACTATAAATACTCTATATTTGATGATCATTCGAGGTTTAATTCATGTTCCAAAGTTTCCGACGATGTTTTGTGCTTGACCGATTTCGATTTGGGATCGCCTTGCCTTAAGATTCATGCTTTGACTAGGGGAATTTTGAATGTCATATCAATAAAATTAAAGTATATTGCTATATATTTGATACAAAGTATATATATATTTACACACTAATACCAAGTAATCTGAAAGGTCCGTCCACTCGTAGTAATTTCTCCATTAAAGGATACCGGGGTAATTTCTCCATTGAGGGATATGGGAGGATCTTCATATGTAATAAAAATTAATTAATTAAATTAGCCAACTTAAAAAAAATTTAGATAGCGGCATGGCAAGACCGACTGGTGCCAGCCGCCGCCCATGATCGAAATAATTTTTTTTAAAATTAATTGATAAATTCCCATTTTTATATCAAGCTCAGATGTCGATTAGGTATATCGTTGGAAAGATAATGAACAACTTTTATGTTGACAACTTTGACAGATGATTTTGTAAAATGTGGACTGAATAAAATTAAATTTTTTTGGCCATATATAATGACTATTGAATATATATGATTTTAATATCAAATTTATATATATAGTTGATTGAATCTTTATGTAATTCCAGTTGAATCTTTTCTCTCTTTGAATTAATAAAAACAAACAAATAATAAACTACACTCGGATTATACAATCACGAGTACATGAATGACTAAAGATAACAAATAAAAAGTAGCCAAGACTACATGCCGTCTAATGTATAAAAAAGATAACACATCTAGTTATGTTTTGGCTATTTTTTATTTGTTATCTTTAGTCATTCATGTACTCCTGATTGTATAATCCCAATGTATTAATTATTTGTTGTTTTGATTAATTCAAATGATAAAGATTTAACTGAATTAAATAAAGATTCAAGCACAATTATATATAATATAGTTGATATTACCAAAAAATCATATATATTCAATAATCCTGGTATTATGCAAAAATAAAACAGAGGTCACAATATATTTAATTTTTATAACTTCAGAAGTCACACATTTACAAAAACTCAAGTACAGATTCTGAATGTTAACACGATATAGATAATTTTATTATCTTTCCAACCATACCAAATCGAAATCCAACACTTGATGAGCGACATACAAAAAAAATAGGGGATCACAATATATTTAATTTTGAACTTCGTAAGTCACATATTTAAGATCACACCGAAGATTCGTCGAAAAGTCAACATAAAAGTTGTATAATTTTTCATTATCTTTCTAATCCATACACCAAATCCACACCGATGATCCGATATAACCAAAATGAGGACAACATTTAATTTTTTTAAAAAAATATTTACACGCCAGGCCGACACATGACCTGATGCCCAGACGACTAGGCCTATTTTTAATTTTTTTTAAACTATCTAATTAACTAATTAATTTACTAAACAAATTCATTATGAAAATTTCTCTTAATACCTCTGAAGTGGAAAGGCTAGATTAAGTGGACTGTGACGGTGGTCTGGTATTCAAATTTGTTATGCAGGAGTAGCCATGGCCTCAAGTGGAGAAGCCATGACAAGCGTGAGACCAAATTTCTCCCTGAGATCCAAATCCTTAGGCGCCATTCCTTCCGGCAAACTCCATTCAAAGGATTGAATGAACGAGGCCAGCATGAGCTGTACCATCCTAACACCCATAGGCAGCCCCGGACAGATCCTCCGTCCTGAACCAAATGGCGTGAGCTCGAAGTGCTGTCCGCGGAAATCAATCTCGTATGCTCCTCCCAGGAACCTCTCAGAAAGCGATCCGGGTTCTCCCACCCGCTGGTCTCTTCCGATGGCCTATACGTTCACAAGCACCGGCAATTTTTAAAATATATCTATTTATAATATTAATTATGTGATTAGATACTTTTAATGTCGCTAATTCCCAGTGGCGACTGCGATCAGTTAGCCAGTCCCGCTGACTGGACTGACGCATAAATAATTTTTTAAAAAATCAATTAACTACGGAACGTCTTCCTCTCTCTCTTCTCTCTCCGTTATTTTCTCGCTCAAGCAATTGATTGATGGTAGGAGAAAATAACAGAATTTTTTTTTATATATTTATATATTTAGTTATTTATATATTTATTTAAAATATATAATTTAAAATAATTTTTATAAAATATTTTAATTATATATATATATATATATATATATATATATATATTTATAGTCTATAATAATAATTTACAAAAAATATAAAAATATAAAAATATAAAAAAATAAATAAATAAATAATTTTTAATAAATAAATAAAGAGAGAAATAAATATATAATAAAGAAATAAATAAATATATAAATATATAAATAACTAAATATTTTATAAATATATAAATAACTAAATATTTATATAATTTAAATTTATTTATTTATTTATTTAACTAATTATGATTTTAAATAAATAAATATTTTAAATAAAAATAACTAATATATATATATATATATATATATATGTATATATATATATATATATGTATATATATATATATATATATATATATATATATATATATATGTATATATATATATATATATGTATTATATATATATATATATATATATATATATATATATATATATATATATATAATATATATATATATATTTATTTATTTATATATATTTTAAATATAAATTATTTATATAACTTAAAAAATTTTATATAATTTATAAAATATATAAATAACTAAAAATTTTTTTATTTATTTATTTAACTAATTATATATTTTAAATAAATAAATATTTTTAAATAAATAAATAACTAATTATATATATATATATAGCTATTTATTTATTTATATATTTTAAATATTTTTAAATTATTTATATAACTTAAAAAATATTTATATAATTTAAATATTTATGATTAATATTATGCCTATTTTATATATATATATATAAAAAAATATTATATATACATAATATTTTTAATAATTATAAATTATTTTGATTTCATATTAATAATCATATAATATGTTACTATTTTGAAAATCCTTTCATTTTAATTGATTTTTTTTTTTAAATTATATATTAATATCTATAACGAGTGACTAGTCGCCTAGGTCACTTGCAGACTAGGCCTATTTTAAATTTTTTTTAATGCGCTAATCATATAATTAGTATTATAAATAGGCATATTTTAAAAATTAAGCCCACAAGCACCTGACTGTTCTTCGGCACCATGTAGCTGTTTATCTCCGTGCTCGCCTCCGCTTTGTGATGCAACAGAAGAGCCGGCGGATGAAGCCGGAGTTTAGTACCGCTTGGAGGAATGGTAGTCTTGAGATGTCCGACTCTTCCACTTCTTTCTCAAAGCCGATAAGTGTCGCAATCTCCTTGCGAGCGCTCGTCATCAGTTCTGGCCTGTGAAGCAATTCTGCCATCGCCCACTCCAATGCAGTCGAGCTAGTCTCGCTTCCAGCGACAAAAGAATCCTAATAAAATTTAAAAGAAAAAAAAATCCCTTTTACTTTGTAACGATGACAAACATAGCGTGATCAATTACCAACAGAAAGGATATTATGGTTTTCTTGCTAAGCTTCGTATTGTCTTCTCCATTAAGTTGAAGAAGCGCATCCAAAATGTCACCATTTGTTTTTCTACTTTCTGCCGTGGCTGCCACTCGATTTTCTATCTTTTGATAAAAAAAATCATATAACTTTTATGGTATGCAGTAAAACGATGCCTCCGGCCTTGCATGTCTATTGGCCAACCAAAGGGAAGAAGTCGGAGAGGTTCGGTCTTCCTGCCTCCTCCATTATCCCCCACATCAAATCCTTCAACTCTCGAGCTGATTCAGATTTGAAATCTACCATATCGGTGGACAAGTAGGTGGCCGATATCAGATTGAGCACGGTGCAGAACGCTGCTCGAGCAATGCGCACGACCTCCCCCTCCTTCCTGATCCTTTCGCTAGCGAAGCAGATGGTTTGCATTGAGAGACTGTGTAATTGGATATGATCCTTCTCTTTCAAGTAGAAATTTAAAACTGCTGATTTTTTTGTCAAATAATCCAACTTTTCTTCTCCGTCAGTAGAAATATATCAATGAGCATGTGACAGAATAAAATACATTCTTAGAACTGCCAGAATCATGATTCATATTCTTAATATATGATAAAATCTGAACCAGATTTGGCTTTAGAAGAGAAGAATTAGTCCACGGAAAGCATTTGGCGAGAACACTGAAACAAAATGAGAATTCAAGAAATAGGTGATATTTAGATTCAGGCTCCAAATGATGAAGAAAATCATGTCAAAGGAGAGTAAATATGATGAATATTTTAAATAACTGCAGTATTCAAACCATCCAATATATATAAAAACCATGTATCGAGAAACTGATGCATGACTGTTTATGCCACATTTGAGAAAACCAATTGATTAACTCGTGAGGCATGTTACTGTAGAAAAATTCAATAAATATTTTATGAAGTGGGTTTAGAAAATTATTCTAGCAGATGGAGTTCTAGCCGTTAGAATTAATGGGTGCTGCCTTAATTGCCTCCTTTACAAAGAGGTCATTAAAACATGAGAGATCTCAATTATGTTATCGCAATATTTGCAGTCCACCGCAAACGATAACAGCAATGGTTTCACATTTTACAGGTATGTGCATTACTAGTTCTGGTGTTATAGGACCAACGAGATCACCCCCTTAGGATGCATCATTTGCTACCTTTCCTATTTTATAATTATGCAGTCCGTGATTAACTTCACAGTTAGTTTGCCTAATCACGTGCAAATTCATGTTAGTTATTGTGGTGATATTAAGTTAATTGATAATCTTAATATATGCAATGTATTATTTATCCCTAACTTTTGATTTAATTTAGGGCTATTTCATTACATGAAAAAGAAATGTAAGGTATTCCAAATGCATGAGTTTTAAGAATTTTGGAATATGATTTAAATAATTTAAATTGCGGTGTAAATTTCAATATATTTCAAATTCAACTTATAGTTCAAATGTATTTGTAATTTGCCTAAAATTGAGCAAATTTCAAATTCATAATTAAGTATAAAATGAGGCTAGCCATTCACTAACACTCATTGCCAACTAAAGACTAACCATAGCTTGCTAGCCACCGCCACCCTTTAACCGACCACTACATGTTGTTATTACCACTTGTCACTCTTGATTGTCAACCATCGCCACCCATGTCTAGTAATCAAAATTAGAGATATTTACTATGTACATGACTTTAAAAAATAAAAAAACAAATCTCTCTCTCTGAAGAATTTACAACCAAATAAATAAAAAATAATATAAATATAATATTTTTATTTTACATTGTATTTCAATATTAGGTAGTTAAATAACCTTTATTTTCTGTGATTGCTCTGTTTATAGTATAGTAGGTTATTGCAATGTCAATCAATGACTATTTTTATTATTTAGGAAGGATATACAATAGACTGTGATTGGCAAAGGTAAATGGAGATTACTATCTTTTAGATTCACATAATCATCATGCAAATTTGTATTTTAACAACATTTAGATTCATATGTGTCACATTAACTTTGAACATCCTTCAAATAAATTATTACATAACATATTAAACTAATTGACAATCGGATCATGTCTATCCCTTAGTCAAATAATGCATCTTGATCTCTATCTCACATCACAGAATGTCTTATACTGCCATCAACTTAATACAATGTGACATATGAGATTATTATCATATTCATGCACAATTGAGATACCTCTATTTTCACACTATATTTGATAATTACATCAAATTTGCCCCTCTCTCTCTCTCTCTCTCTCTCTCACTCTCTCTCACGCCCATATATAGTAAGATGAGATTTTATTATGATATAAGTGGAATTCAATATGAAGAATTTGACAATAATATTTAAAATCATTACCAATCAAATTAATTGGCACCCACAAAAGATATAAATTATATGATGCAGAATAAAAAAATATATTTTTATATCCAGATTTAATCAATATTATAGATAACTCAATTGCGAATTTTGTTCTTTATTGGCTGAATGAATCTTGTTGATGCTCTAATTCACTTACGTTTAAAATACATGTAACATTTTATAAAGATGACTGTAAAATTATTGTGGAGAAAATAAAATTTTGAAAGTTATTATGGGTCTTACAAATATTTTATTTTCTAAAAAGGTTAGCTGCAAATCAAAAAGCTAGTTGTCAGATATAATTATAATTAATTTCTTAAAAATAAAGCCGCCAACAAACTATCCCTGATGAACCATTAATTTCACCAAACTGCCATTGCGAGACATAACTTGATTGATATCACTTAATCATCAATTGATCACATCTGAATAGTAGTCGGAGACTGCAACGTTCCTTTCACCATGATTACTAAAACACTTCACATCTACAGAAATTTTAACTTAATATGCTTTTAATAACATCAACATGGATTCAAAACTCTTCGAAATGCTTGCTATGAGATGCGAGTAATGGTTATCCCAAATTTAACATTATCTTAAAATTTATTGTCCACGTCTGAACAAAATTTTGTTCCAAGTTAGTCTTCCTAGCTTGAACCACAGGATGATCATCAAGCAATTAGATCAGATGCAAATTAATATATAAAGTTAAGTATAATTTTGATGGATAAGTAAATATATATGAATAAGAGGGAGCAGACTGCATTAAAATCTTCACATCGATTGCCAAAATGGTGAATCATGGTGCTTCTGGCCTTGGCAACCATCTAGATTGAGTTGACTTTCAATTTTGCATAGATATTTCTTTATTATATGATGATTTGCTTTAGTGCTTCACATATACTTGCCACCTAGATTCACCATTAGGGTGACAGAGTGTTGAAGGTTAGCTTGCAAATTTCATAATTCGATCTGAGAACTCAAGCAATCATCATGCCATTGGTGCTCTATATTCTTTACAACTTTAATTAGATTTGGCTCTACATCACAAGTGTTCATAATATCATTGTATTATTAGTTTATGTAAACGATATCATCTTGGGTTGTTTGTCGAGCTTTTGCATGACATTAAGTATAAGATGAAAGTAAGATTTTGATATCTTGTTAGTCGAGTTCCTCGAAACTTATGGAAGATCGCAAGTCCATCAGACGTTTGACCTATCTTGTTAGTCTGTTTACAGATTAATCATGTATTAATAGAGCTTGTAGCGAGTTGACTATTGATCTTTTGAGATTAAGTTGCTCTACGAACAAAGTTTGATGAATCTTCATTCTTCGTATCTTTAAAATTTGAATGCTCCACCTCGATGGTTTTGATCTTGTTGGAAAACTATGCCATACAAGATGAAATAATAATCAACATAAAATTATGCTAGAAATTAGAGTGAAAGTTTACGCTTTAGCCTTGAAGTCCAAAGACACACATAATTAAAGAAACAAGAGACATGCAATTTTAACGGAAAACCTAAAAGAGGGGAAAAACCATGAGAAAAAGCTTTCACTATGTCTGAGAGTACAAAATCTTCGAATAGATTACAAAATATGAGAGAGAATAACAACTGTAACAATGATGAATCACAATGCGGAGGTGAATCTGGAATACACGTACAATTAGTGACTGTTGGCGGTGATGGTTGATGGTCACGAGCGAGTGCAATCTTGCTTTGCGATCTTGCTTGGAGGATCTTCAAGCTTCATCTCTCTCTTCTCCTCACTTGCTTTTCCTCTTCTTCCTGCTTCGGACTCTTCCTTTTCTTCCTTGTTTGGACTCTTCCTTCTTCCTTGCTCTGCTCTTCCTCTTCTTCCTTGCTTGACTCTTCCTCTTCTTCCTTGATTGATGCATAAGGATCACGGCGGTGGCGGCATGATGATCGTCGGCCATGGCTCCTCTTCACTTGTTTCAGCCCTCCACTTCTTCATTTGTTTTTCTTCACTTTTTGTGTGAGGAATGAAGGCCTATTTATAGATGGGAGGAGGGCACTCTTGTAAATTCATAAAGCTTGCCACTCCCCGACGGACGGTGATGATTCCTTGATCATTTGATGTATTTTGAGCATTTGGATGCCCAAATGAAGTTGGAATTATGAGATCTTAGGCTCGTTAGATCCGCTCCGAGACGCCGATTTGACTATAAACACTCCATATTTGGGAGTTGTTTTGGTTTAATTGATGTCCCAAAGATTCCAATGATATTTTAAGTCTTGATGACGGTTTGACTCAAAATCATATCGCTTTCGACATCAAGATTTCTCTCTCATATTTTGAGCCATATCAATATATATTAATTCTTTGCACTAAATTCAAACTGATAGATTTGGGTGATTTTAAATATCTTTCAAGCCTCAAACTCACATGATTTAATCAAATCTTATCTATGTGATAATTTACATAAACACTAAAGGATTTGGGAGTTTTAGCTAGCAAGCATAACAAAATCCTTGTAAATCCTATTATCAAACTAGATGCCTCTGACGGTGATCTCTTAAGTGATGCATCATCAACGTCTAGTGGGCTAATTAAGTCAATTTTTATCACAACTTGAGACTCCACACATGATAGCAACCATCTATCTTTTTTGTTATCTCAATGGGACCCTAGGATAGGGTATCTTTTTCTCTCTCATCTTCTTTATAGCTAAATGACTTACACAAATTGAAGGCAATGCTATTGACATAGAGTTGCATCATTAGGTTTTGCATCTTCTTGAAAGATTCATTAAAATTTTGAAATAAATAGAAGAATATCATAATGATTACATCCATTAAATAAGCATAATGTCTATTTACCTACTATTGTTATTGAATTGATTTGCCTATATATTCTGCGACTTTAATATGAGCTATTTTTTGATGTTCTCTTCTATCACAATCAAGCAACTATTTACATCACCATCAATCCAACTTTTCACAAATGCATTGAGCATCTTAAAATAAATTATCATTTCATTTAAGACAATATTATATATGACCTCATAAAATTTATGCCCATCAGTTAGCACCATAGCTTGTGGATAGCTTTAGCAAAAACTTTCTCTTTGCTCCACTATCCTCCTTATCATCCAAGATGTATTTTTAAGAATATCAACCATCTATCTTAAAGAGGTGCGTAGTATTAAAAATATCAATTCACCCACAGATTTCATCTCACTAAGCTCTCAAGTATTACGAGGATAAATAAAATTAATGAACTGGACTGAAAAATTTATGTGCAAAAAAAAAAAATAATAATAATAAATAAAATATCTTATTTATGAATATCCTAAATTTAAATTATGTCTAACTTAAAATTTAAAATTTCACAATCATATTTTTTAAAAATTCTATTGAATAATTATAATGTTGTTAATTATTCATCTCACTTTTTTTTTATCATTTAAATCTTTTTGATAACATTTAAAATTTTTAAATTGATTCTTAATTTAATAAAATTATGTGATAAATATTTTTAATTTTAATCTGTGTTGACCCAATCAATTGTTCTTAAATGATTAAAAATCTTATTAAAATAAAAAATAAAAATTCATCTAGAATACTATATTAATTAAAAATATAGCATACAATCAGTTACGCATAAATAAGCATTATATCAATTATAGTAAGGACATGATTAAATATAAATCAATTTTTATGATGAGAATTATTTAATATTTATTATAAATATCAGACTCAATTTGATATTAAAACATGTGAATAGATAATGAGGTGTCGCGAATTTGCTTACATATATTAATGCCTCATCAATCATCTACAAATAATGATAAAATATTGCTAATAGATTATCAGAAACTTCATCCGATTAAATGCTTAAAGTATTTGAATTAAAAATTTTCAAAATTAATTTCAAGGTCATCAAAATTATATTTTTAGCAAAATTATAATTTAAATGAATATTTTAATTGGAGAAATGCAATAATGCTAAAAATTTCTTGATACAAATGAACTTAAATCAATCACTTAAAAGTATAATTAATAATTTTATAGCATCACTTGAGAGATCAAATAATTTAAATTTTATGTGCTTATAATCAAAATTAACTTATTAATAAGAGGAATTAAGATGCCCAAAAATATAATATATTAAGAAGAATTAGAATAGAAATGATCAACATGTCTCTTTCCAACAATCTATTGATTAGAACAGAGAAGTTATATATATTTGAGAAGGTTGAAAAGTTGACATAAGAAATTATTCAAAGAAGTTTTGCTTACAAATTTTAGATGCTTGTTATCGGTGCAATGTCGATGACCATTTATTGGGCCGACGTCGCCATCGATTTTAATGCTAATGCCATAACCAATATTGATGCTTGCTTATGCATGATATGTTATGACACCATCACTTAGAATAGCCATCACCAGCCACATGTCAACATTAATATTATCACCGTTGTCATCGATAGAGATATTGAGATGACACAAGTCATCAAAATCAATACTAATATAAATCCTCACCTCTTAGGCATTTTCACAATCTTGTGTTGATGGATTGTAAACCCTAGTATTCTAATGAAATTCAACTCAAACAAAATAAATTCTCTCACTTTCAAACATATAAAGCCTTACATTGGATAGATTGGAGTGCTTACGAGGCTTCTTGGTATCATGAGCACTTCCTACTTATTTTCTTTTGGATTCCAAAATAAGTCTTCCAATTAAACAATCCCATTTGATTTTCCAAAATAACCAATCCTTTGATAGTCTTAACATTGGAATCTTTGGAGACAATTATTAACTATTTTAATCGAGAGTGTTCTTAAGAAATCTCATTTCATAAGATGTAATTAACTATGGAGGCTTGCTTCCGTAGGGAACTAAAAAACTCAGCTTAAAATAAACTCTACTTTTCTTTTTTATGGAAAGTAAGGGAAAGATCTTTGGTATATTCAAAGTCCCATCATGCCGGTGTTTTATTAGATTAGTCATTGTGATACTTCTATATTTCAAGTACATCATAGTTTAATATTGTTACTCAAATAAGTGCCCTCTCTTACGTGGTGTTCCCATGTCAAAATTAAAACATCACATAGGACGACCAATTTGGGTTGTTGGGTTCATTTTAGGTCATTAGAGTGAGCTTACCCTTAGTCCACCATTAGTTCACTTAGAGGGTGAGCTTCCTCTAACTAATATTATTGATGCCTATTACTAAAAACAAGACTAACGTGCTTTATCAACATCAATGACATCTACCAATGACAACTATTAATATTAACATTGATATCTAAAGTTGCCCACAACATTGTCGTCGGTAATAGCTAACAATATTGATGCCTATTAATCAATATAAATGTTAATACATGATTTGCCCAAAAAGTGCAACATTCACTGTAAAATCAACCAATATAAACATTTCCATATTATTATAGATGTTTCCACTATAATGAACTCAGAATCTTGCAAAAATATAATTTTTGATTAATTTTTTCTTTACCAAAAGTTTAGTTTATTATAGAAGAAAATGCAATACACTTGCACAGATCACATATGGAATTAGTGCTACAAACAAATCGAGCCAAGCTGATCCTGTGCATGTTCAAGTTCAAGCTTTTTATCATTATCGAGCACGAGCTCTTGGAATGATTTTCAAGATTGAGCTCACACGAGCTTGGCTCAGGTTTGTTTATGAGATTGATTCAAATTGAGATTATTAATCTTATTAACAAGTAGCTTATTTAATGATATAAATAAGTTTTAATCAAGCCTTAATCGAGCATGTTCATAAGTAGCTTGTTGAGAAACATATACAAGTTATATTAACTAATGCTTATAAAGCCTAAAAAAATAAAAAAATATTGTTCACAAATAAGCCCTAATTGAGCCTTAATTGAGCTTCGTGAAGAGGTTCTTCACAAGTCAAAAATGATACTTGTTATGCCATAAAATCAATAGAAGTAGAATAAAACTTTACTCCTTTTTATTGAAAAATCCAACACACAAAAATATTTGAAAAGAGAATAAGAAACTCCAAAATTTTTATGTAGAAAAACTTCAAAAAGAGAAAAAAAAATCACGGGGTATATCCCAACAAAAATATTTTACTATATATTTACTTTGGAGTACAAAGTTTTCAATAATGGGGTTACAAGATTGTATGTGAGCATTTTTGACAAGAATTTGAATCAAGTTAAACTATGATAAGTCTGAATGGTTGTGAATGATTGACAACAATAAGAGTAGTAATCATCAAGAATTAATAAAGCATGGTGGTGATGAACTTCAAGCTTCTAATTCTCTCCAAGTTCACTCTTACCTTCCCCTCATGACAAGAATGAGGTCCTGATTATAAGATTTTGAGAGGCATTTTGGTAATAGCCAAAAATTCGAAACCCATATGACAGTTCATATTGAATCCCTCAATCACATATGACTTTTTTATGATTTGACCATCCAAATGACCTCCGTTTTATTTGATCTTGGGCTCGTTGGATTCGTTTCGTCGAGCCGCTAGATTCGACTATAATCACATCAAATTTGAAAGTTATCATCAAATCAATATTTTAAAGTTTTCATATATAACTTTTATTGATTTTTATTCGATTTATTGATACATATATTATTTCATCTTATTAAACGCGTTTATATATATTATTTTAAAATTTATGTTTTAGTTTAATATGATATATCAATATTATTTATGAATATAAATGAATCAAATAATAAGTTGTTCAAATTTATTCATGTAACAATTAAATATATACAAATATTTAATTAGCTAATCAATTTGTTATATACGAGCTCTGATCGAGCTGAGATATAAGTAGCTTATCAATGGTTTAGCTCATTGGCAGCCCTATATGAAATATTCATCAATCGTAATTAGAATATACAGCCTTTTTTTTATTAAAATTTGCTTGCCGCAAATTCTATGCCACCAAATTTTCCATCAAAAAAATTCTAAGGTGCATATTTGTAAATTCAGATTTTTCATCATAAAATTTGTTGGTACACGGCTGCAGAGTGAATGTCGAAGTATCATAAGTTATGTATAACTATGAATAATTTCTAGAAATTATATATAACTTAATAAACTATATCTGTATAGCTATCGTAAATCAAAAGTTAAATAATTGACATATTCACAAATTCAAAATTGCATATAGCTAAATAATATTTTAATATTTGACACAAAATTAAACATAATAATAAAAGTTAAAAATATATCATAATTTAAAAAACTTGGATTAATGCTTAGGCCCTATTGGGATAGATTTTATGTTTTATGGTTTTATTTTTATGTTATATATATATATATGTTATTAAAAAAAATTATATTATTTTAAGAAATATTAAAAAATATTAAATATTTTTTAAAAATTATGATCATCATCAAATATTTTTATTTCCAATCAAAATATATTCAAACTAAAATAAAAATAAAAAATAAAGTGGTCCTAAATAGCTTTCTAGCATACAATTTCGAAAAGTGGGGAGAAGTGGCAGAGGAAACCTACTCTGTCCGAGAGAAAGGGTTGGTTTCTTATAAATGATGACTTCATCAACGAGCGTGGAAGCCAATTTCCAGCAACAGGTCGGGAGACGAGGATCTTTGTGATGGCGATAGCGAGTCACAGTGGTGCGGCGAGAATTATCGTATGAAGCCGAAGAATGGTAGTAATGGAATGGTTTTTGACAAGGATTGCGTGCAACGGGGCGAGTATTGAACACGTAAGCCATGTACTGAGTGTTAGAGCTAAAAGAAAATAAATTAGTAATTAAGAAATAAATTTAATATAAATATATAAATAAAAAATAAAAGTAAGAAAATCAAAATAACTTGGGAGGAGAGACGCATATATATATCCTACGTAGATCGGCTGATGCATTTCGATCTCTTTCTACCAGATACAACCCATCCCTTTATCTTGATAACTTCGAACTAATCAGCTTTCTTATATCCACAAAATAAACGAGAATGAAAAAAAAATTAGAATGGAGAAGGAGAGAATATTGATTTTTATCATCCCATTTCACATTATCATATATTTATGTGAAAGATGAGAGCTAAATATTAAATCACAATTATGATTTATACCGTTATTAGTCATTATTTTAAGTTATGTATTAATTAATTTATATTTATTTAATTTATGTTATAAGTTATAAAATTTAATAGTTTTTTAATAACATTTTAAGAATAATATATATATATATATATATATATATATATATATAACATTATAACATTATATTAATGTTATAATAATATTTTTCTCCTTTACTTTTTCATAATAATTCCCTCTCAATAAAAAAATATATTTTATAAATAAACTTGAGGTGAATAAAATAAGAGATCAAAAATCAAAATTTTCATTTTGGACAACTTTTATCATGCATTCGATGAAAGTACCTTCCAGGTTTGAATTTTCACTTAGTATAACCAAAATCTAACAATAATAAATATTATAGTAATCAAAGTTTTGAACTAAGTATATAAATTATCATTTGTAATACACATAATATGAGACATACTATAAGTTTTACTGAGTAATGCTTTAAAGGCCATGTGCTTTCATCTCAATTCATAAATATTTTAGGATCTTAATAAGATCTCATTACAATGGTCTATTACTGTAACACTTATATAGGAGATCTCCAATTATAAATTATAATATCTTTTGCCTTTGATCTCATTAAGAGCTATAGCTCAACCTTATTTTTACTGTAGTTTAGCACAAATATATATAAAGATGATATTTATAATATTTAGAATTATTCTTTTACCAATCATTCGATCAGCTTCATTTTTACCAAATTTAACCTTATATCTTTGTGTTTATAATCTGAAGGTTGGGTTTTCACTGTTATGATTATTTTAACCTCATTCCTCTAATGATCTCAATATAGTCTTTGCAAGCCCTTTGTCAATGGATTTGTATATTTTTCTCGAGTAAATAAAATGGTAAGTAACAATTCTTTTAAATAATTCATATAAAGAATCATGTCTTATTTTAATATGACATTTTTTATCATTGCATTTTCCATTTTTACTTTTGCTATAGTGGCTTGATTATGACAATTTATTAAAATAATAGGTATAGGTTTTTCAATTCAAGCTAAACAAAATAATAAACTTTTAAGCTACTTAGCTTCAGAAGTAGTAATATCAAGTGCTATAAATTCCATATAGATATAAAGATTAATATTTATTTTGTAGATTTCCATGATATTACACCACCACAAAATGTGAAGACATAACAACTAGTGGCTTTTGTTTCACTAGTGTTGACAATCCAACCAAATATCCATCTAGTCTAGAAAACCACAATAATTAATGCAATAGTTTATTATACCTTATAAATATTTAAAAATTCTTTCTAGTGCTTTCCATTGAGTTTCACTAGATTACTAGTATATCTACTCAATTTTCCTACAACATAAGTAATATGAGGTCAAGAATAATTTGCTAGATGCATAAGACAATCAATTATTTGAGAATATTTTAATTATGATACACTATCACCTAAATTATATATAAGATGTAAGCTAGAGTTATATGGAGTGCCTACAGGACTCACATCTTGATATTTAAAAATTTTAAAAAGTTTTTGAATATAATATGACTAAGTAATAGAAATCTTTATACCTAGTATTACATTAGCTTCACCTAAATCTTTTATATCAAATTGAGTTGATAAAACCCTTTAATATTATTTACAATATTGAGATTTGTACCAAAAATTAAAATATCATCAACATAAAGACATAAAATAACATAATCATTATCAACAATTTTAATATAAACATATTTATCACACTCACTAATAAAAAAATCCATATATTAATACTACTTTATCAAACTTTTCATGTCATTGTTAGGAGCATGTTTTAATCCATATAAAAAGTTTACTAATTTACAAGCTTTACTTTCTTGACCTTTTATTATAAAACCTTCAAGTTGATCCATTTAAATTTCTTCATCTAAATCACCATTTAAAAATATAGTTTTACATCCATTTGATGTATAACTAGATTATATCAAGATAAATCTAAAAGCAATTGTAGAAATTCTAGCAACGGAGAATAATTATCAAAATAGTCAACACCACTTTTTTGTGTATATCCTTTGACCACTAATCTTGTTTTATATTTATCTATAGATCAATGATTTTAATTATTGAATATCCATTTACATCCAATAGTTTTACAACCTAGAGGTAATCACAAAGTACCCAAGTTTTATTTGATATGATAGAATATATTTTATTATTAATAACTTCTTTCCAAAATGGTGCATCTATAGAATTCATAGCAGCATCAAAAGTAGTAGGATCATTTTCTAAAATAAATATTTCAGTTAAAAGAGAATAAAAATCATCACCTAAAATTTTCTCTTTTCCAATTCTTTTACTTTTTCTAATATTTTCCTCATTTTTAATAGTTAAAATTATATCATCATTATTTATTATAGAATTCTCTATTGAAGATTATTTTTGATTAATAAATTTTTGCAATCTTATTTTTCATAGAAAATATATCTTCAAAAAATATAACATCTCTAGATTCCATATTAATAGAAATATTACTAATATCGAGTTAATAATAATAAATCTTTAAGTAGACTATTAAGAGAATATATAGTGAATGCACAATCTATAGTTTTAGATCCTAGTTTTCTCTTTTTACCTTATGGAATAGATATTTTAGATGAACAACCCCAAACTTTTAAATACTTCAAATTGGGTTTTCTATTTTCCAAAATTTATAAGGTGTTTTATTATAATCTTTTTAAGGAATTAGACTTAAAATAAAATAAGTTATTAATAAAGCTTCACCCCATAAATTATTCAAGAATTTGATGAAATTAATGCATTTACCATGTCAATTAATGTTCTATATTTTTGTTCTACTACCTATTAGATTGAGGAGAATATAGATGAGTAACAAAATGTATAATACTATTTTCTTCATAAAATTTATTAAATAAAGGTGAAATATATTCCACCCTCTATCCGATCTTAAAATTTTAATTTCCTATTTAATTAATTTTCTACTTCTAATTTATATTTCTTAAATATATCAAAAACTTCATCTTTAGTTCAGATTAAATAACCATAGCCAAATTTTGAGAAATCATCAATAAAGATAATAAAATATCTTTTACATCCTTTAGTTAAATTACCATTTAAATCACAAACTTCACTATGAATAAGATCTAATAAATCATTTTGCTTAATAGAAATAGATTTAAATAGTATTTTAGTTTGTTTGTTTGAGAGCAAATTTCATACTTCACATCTTTATTTATATTATTTTTAGATATTAAATTCATAAACATCATTCTTTTAATTGTTTTGTAGTTTATATGTCTAATCTTGCATGCCAAATATTAGAAGTAATAATTAATGAGATAGAAGGATTTAAGAAAAATACTTTATTACTAGAAAATGATAAATTTAATTTAAATAAATCATTACATAAATATCCCGTACTCACAAATGATCCACTTTTGATTATAATAACCTTATTTGACTCAAAAACAAGACAATAATCATGTTGAACAAGTAGTGAACCATGTGGTGTTTATTTTTGGATGTGTATGGAGGACACCACACAACTGAGTTTGAAATGATCGAAATAAATTGAGGCATGACATACTATCTCAAAAGATAGAGACATAACCCTTAAATGGACTTAATCACATAATAAGGACTCTACGGCATGATAGGTCTTGAATATACCGAGATTTTTTCTTACTTTACATGGATGAATAAAGTAGGGTTTATATTAAATCAGTTTCTAAAGTTTCCTATGAGGGCAAGCCCCCATAGTTAATTGCATCCTAAGGAAGATGAATTCCTTAGGAATACTCTCGATTAAAGTAGATCATTATTATCTCCAAAGATTTCAAGGGTAAGACTATCAATACGTTGGTTATGTTTGGAAAATCATGTGGGAAAGATCAAGGTGAAGACTTTTTTTGGAAGCCAAAGGAGATAAGGTAGGAAATGCTCATTATACTAGGAAGCCTAGTGAGAATTTCAATCTGTCATATGGTTGGGATTTATATGTTTAAAATTGAAGAGATTGATTTTATTAAAGTTGGCATTTTATTAGAAGGACTTATAATCCCACAACATAAGGTTGTGAAAATGCCAAAGAGGTGAGAATTTATGCTAGTAGCCTGAAGAAAATAGCAATCTTAAATTCTAAATTTAAGGAGCTTTGGCATAAGCCAAAACATGACCTAAATCTAAGCAAAAATGAGTATATGGTTCACCTCTACAAGAGAGGGTAAACCACCCGATGGACTTATAACCGCCTTGAGTGACAGCCAGCTAACTCCTCCTACGCTTTAAATCCATATAGGAAAGTCATATGATTTTGCAAGATAGTTGGGTTGTCATTACATGAAAAGAGACTAAAGTCTTTAAACTCACCCTATGAGACTAGAGAGATGGTATAAATAATGACTTAATATACAAATGTAAATATTTTTAATTTTATTTGATTTGGACACTTCATTTTGACAAAGGACATAGGATTTTATATGTCTAAATGCATGATGAAATGAGATTATGGGCTAAATTAGAGAGAAAGAGGTGTTTTCCACCATAGAGGAGACCCTTAAAGGTCAAGTCTTCCCCTATCGTGCAAGGATAGAAACCCTCTCTTAGTAAGAGTGAAGCAATATGAATGTATGATATTAAATATACAAAATTCAACTAAAGGATTGCTAAATATTTTAATTATATTAATTTAATGCCTAGAATTTACATGAGGTTATGAGTTATAGAAAATTTTAGTTATGAGTTGAGGTTGAGGTAGAAAATTAATTTTTTCCTTAGAGCCTAATCACATCCAGGCTATACAACAAACACCAATCATAAAAAAACTATGAAGAGGCATGACATTTCTAATGCACAAGCTAAACATAATATTAAACATTTTATAATTAGTGCAAAAGAATAACAGGCCTGTACGGTCGGGTACCACCGTACAATCTGAAAAGAGAAAGTGGGTAGCCAAGCTCTACCCTTGTACAACCTAAAATATGAAAGAATAATTATAAATAAATAAATATTATGGGGAGTCTTCTTATCTTCATTCTTCATGCTTCTTCCTTCTTTGATTCAGATCTACTGGATTCAAAGGCATCATTGGGCCTCTCAGGACAAAACCTTCTAGCCATTGCTCATCCTAATCCCCTATAACACTAATCCTAATTTTTACATAAAAAATAAGAAAAGTAAATCTAACTACACCTGCAAAATAAATATTAGCTAAACACACCATATAACCTAAGTAGTTATATGTAATTTGGACTTAACACCTCACACATGGGTAACCAAGCTCACTTGTCCTAATTTAGATTATGCTTAAGGGTTTAAGCAACATGCAAAGAGAGCATTCATATTTATTTTAAGCACCTCTTAAGCATAATCCCCTATAAAAATATGATTAGGCTAATATCAGCCTAACATCTAGCTTGCAAAACATACACCCTAACATCCAATCTAAAATAATACATCATATAACCAAACATACATCATACCATGCACCGCTCTAACATATAGCTAGAAATGGTGACTTAATTCTAATGTGTGTATGTATTAAGGCTTGTGTGGTATGTCCCAACTAAGCTTTAAGGTTATAAGTTTCTAAATGTGAGGGAGCATTTAAGCATAAGAGGTTGATTTCGCTTTAAATGGTTTAATTAATTTACTAATTTTACTTAGCATTTTCTTTTATTTCATTTGACCTACACTTAGCAACTAAGTATTATAAAGAGAAGAAAAAGAGAGGATTACCCTCTTTTATCTCTACCTTAAGTCACATCATTAATTAAGCTAATTCTCTTTAGTGAATGACTTATTACATATTTTAAATTAGTCCCAAGTTTAGGTTCACTTTAAATAAATCTATTCAACATGAATACATCTTAAGATTAATATGATTGAATTACTATCACATGACACATGTTCAACCATTCCTTCCCATCACATGTAACATGCATATGATTAAATCTTAAGTATACCTACACATATAATATATTTCTTTTACACTTTAAATGAAAGATGCATATGTGTATTTTGTAGAAAATGGGATTTTCACTCATTAGCTTATGGTGTTTATTTTTAGATGTGGAACACCACATAGATCTTAGGGGTACTTATTAAAGTGATCGAGTATGACATTAAGGAATGATGCACTATCTCGAAAGATAAAAATTATCACCCTATAATGGACCTAATCAAGACTCCTAAGGCAATAATGGGTATTCGAATGTACCAGAGATTTTTTTACCTATTTAACATGAAAAAGTATAGTAGGATTTATATTAAGCTAAATTCATTAAGTTCCCTATGGAGACAAGCCCTCATAATTACACATCCCAAGGAATGATAATTCCTTAAGAATACAGGTGAATTATTTTATCTTCATCTTCATCTAAATGAATTAAATAAAGACAAAAATAAAAATAACACTTTGTTGGACAGTATCCAGATATTCTTATTAGGGTGATCGGGTGTGACATTGAGGAATGATGTACTATCTCAAGAGATAGAAGTCACCATCCTATAATGGACATAATCACCTTAATAAGGACTCCTAAGGACGATGGGTCTTCGAATGTACCATAGATTCTTCCCCTATTTTACATGGAAAAGTAAAATAAGGTTTATTTTGAACCGGGTTTGTTAAGTTCACTATGGAGGTAAGCCCCCATAGTTAATTACATCTTAAGGAATGAGATTCCTAAATAATTCTCTCGATTAAGATAAATGATCGTTGTCTCTAAAGATTTTAAAGATAGGACTATCAATTAATTGATTATTTTTGAAAGATTAAATGGGATTGATCAAAAGGAGGGAGTTATTATCGAAATCATAGGAAGATAAGTAAGGGATGCTCACGATGTTAGGAAACATAGCAAGCATCTCAAACTATCCTATGGTTGGGCTTTACATTTTTGAATTTGAAGAGAATTATTTATTTGAGTTAAATTTTTATTAGAAATCTAGGACTTATAATTTCATGATACAAGATCATGAAAATGACTAAGAGGTGAGGATTTATGCTTGTAGCCCATAAAAGAAAACAACAACCTGAGATCTTGAATCTAGGGAGCTTTGACGAGGGCTAAAGCATGACCTAAATCTAAGGAAAAAATGAACATATGATTTCCCTTCACATGAGAGGATAAATCACCTGACTGTTGGACTTACAACCGCTTGGGGGTGGTCCCCAACTAACTCCTCTTACAATTTTAAATACATGTAGGCAAGTCTTATGCTTTTGTAAGATAGCTAGGTTATTGTTTATTTAGAAAGAAGAATAAGTCCTAAAACTCACTCCCTGAGAGACTAGATCATGAATGACATGAAATCATGACTTAATCTAATGCAAATTTTGTTAAGTTTATTTTCATTTTTGGACAATTAGTTTGACACAGGATTTGGGATTCATATGCCTAATGCATGAGAAATTGGTTATGGGCCAAAATCAGAAAGAAGGGGGTGTATTTCTACCATGGCTCTCAAACGTCAAGCCATGTTCTCTGGCAAAGGTGGAAGCCCCATAAGCAATAGAGTGAAGCAAGATGATTTTATGCATGATGTGAAACATACAACATCTAGCCACTAAATCTTTTATTTCTTGATTTATATCCTAGGCATTATGTGAGGTTATGAGTTATTAATTTTAATTTTGAGTTGATTAATTGGATAGAAAATTTATTTTTCCTAGCCTAATCGATCTAGGCCATTTAGCAAAGCAAGAAACTAAGAAAAATATGCCATCTTAATGTACAAGCTAAACAAACATCAAACTATTTTATAAAGCAAGAAAAGAATAAAAGGCCTTTGTGGTCAGGCTCCATCGCACAAACCCTAAAAGAAATGTGGGTAGCCGAGCTATACCCTTATACAACCCAGATTACAAATGAATAATTATAATTTAGAAAGAATTCATGTTATGGGGGTCTTCATTCTTTATTCTTCATTCTTCTTTTTTTCATTTCTTCTTTCTTTCCTTCTTTTGGTCGGTTGGGATGTAGTTGGCTCCAAAGCTTCACATGGTACATAAGACATAGTCTTTTGATCAATGTTCACATTCACTTCCCCATAACATTTATTCCAAATCTTAATTACAAAATTACATGAAAATGAGAAAAAATAAATCTAACTAAAACCTGCAAAATAGAGATTAGCTAAACACACCATACAATCCCAAGCATGTATATGAATAATTTGGACTTAGCACCCCACATGTGGGTAACCAAATCCACTTGGCCTATTTTGGATTATGCTTAGGGGTATAAGCAACCCGCGACAGTATTTATATTTTTATTACAACACCCCTTTAAGTACAATCCTCCAAGATAATGATTAGACTAAGATCCCTATCATTCGCCTATGCATCACTTTAACATCTAATCTAAAATATTACATCAAAAAATGAAATCGCATCAAATCATGCACCCTAATGAAGAGCTAGAAAATGGTGACTTAGCCAATGTTAAGGATTGTGTGACATGTCTTACAGTTTTAAGGTTGAAATTTTCTAAGTGTTAAAGGGTTCAACTTAGAGGGTGATTTTATTTTAAGTGATTTAGTTGATTTGGTCATTTTTATTTGATGATTTTATTTGGTTTGAATGAACCTATATTTAATTACTAAATATTGTAAAGAGAAGAAAAGAGAAAAAAAGAGAAGAGAAATTCTCTTTCATCCCTACATTAAGTAATTTCTAAGGTAGATTCATTAAGAATTTTTCTTTAGTGAATGTTTTATTATGTGTTTTAATTATTCCTAAGTTTAGACTTACTCTAAATAAAAATATTTAATAAGAAAGATATCTTAAGATTAATTAAAGTGAATTACTATCACATAACACACAATCCTTTATTTCTTTCCAACATGTATACCATGCATATGAATGTATCTTAAGCATAGCTATACATGTAATGCAAATACTTTAGCACACTTTGATGATGAATACTAAGGAATATTGTTGAAGAAAATTTTGGATATTTCATGAATGCATGACTTTTTGGTTTAAGTAGAAAAGAAGGACTCTTTTATCCATTAATCAAATGCACATTTACATGTATGAAAGACATAAGTAAGTACGGTGCCATTGTTTTTTTACACTAGGGGTATAAAGTATAAGACCTACTTGGGGCTACTTAAAGTTTTGTAACCCCGAGATGTCCAAACTAATATACCACTTTTCTTAAATACATGTGCATGTACAAAATGGAATGAATGGAAGAGGAGTCATGCAAAAGGTTTGTATTTTTGTTTGATTTAGTTATGCAATTTACATATGTAAATGTGAAGATCCTTTTTAAGCCATAACATAGAAGTGGATAGGAATGGATTTAAGCAAGTGTTATGTTCTTTTCAAATGAACTATACACTTTGCAAATCCTACCCAGATCCATGTTAAGAAAAGAGAAGGAAATTCTCCGAGAACAACAGGAAGAGTGATCGTCCCTTCTACTCATACGGGACGGTTGTCAAACCCTTACAATGGTCCTGCAGCAGGTTGGAGCTTTTCCCTAACGAGGCCCATGCTCAGAAACGTGGAGTAAAATAGGACATCGATAGAACTCCCACTATCAACTAAAATCCTTTAACATTATAGCATGGGTCACCGATCCACGATAAAAGTGGATCTTGATGAGAACATGTACTCCTTCTAAGTCCGAGTCAATAAAAGTGATGGAATGATGACGAGACTTCCTCTCGTGAGATAGCAACGATAACTTGATTATAGTATTGTCCTCGCAATTGTTTCAATCTCCAACTGCTTGATTGTTTAGTGTGATGATTGTCCTTGTGCCTGGAAGGCATGTTTGTTTGTCGATTGATTCTTCACAAATCGGCGTAGATATCCTTGAATGAGCCTCTCAATTTCTTTGAGTTGTTTGCATGCCTCAAGGTATGTCGACTTATGGAAGTGACAATATTGCTCGATTTGAATTTGGTTTCGGATGCGCCACTTGATATTTTGTTCATCTCGAATGGCCATTGGAGGTTAACACGAGATGTGTGCGTGTATTTCTTTTCAAGTCGTGGTTCACTTCGTTGATAGGGGTCGGAGGGAGATCACGCCTTTGTTACTTCTTGATAGAGTGTTGACCGCATTTCGGGTGTTTTTTTCATGGATTGCTCAAATTATTTACCGCGAATAGCCTCATCGAAGAGAGATTTGTGCTTCCACACCGATGAACCAAGTCGGCATATGAGTGGACCGTCTCTGACAGACGAGTAAAAGGCTGACGAGTCCTCCAAGAAAAACTCCTCTTAATAGTGGGTCTACCTGTATTTGACGAAGCTTTGGGGAGAACCTCCGGAAGTATTCCTAGGGATTCACCCTCATTTTGATGAATGCCTGAGAGATGAGAGGAATCTTTAATGATCCTTCGATTTGCAATGAATCGTTGCAAAACATCGAGTTAAAAGGTATGGATGGATTCCTTGAAAGGGAGTAGCCGCGCGAGCTTGTCCTTTGAGGGTAATCGGAAAGACGACAAAGCGGTGTCGAGTGTGGATATGCATGATGGTCTGTAATGGTCGCGTGTTCGGGTAAGAACTCCATCATAAGGGTCAATGCTTGGAAGCTTAAATCCTACGGGATAGGATGTCAAGAATAGCCGTGGGAAGACTCTTGATAACTACAGAGAAGATATGATTCCGTCTTTGATGGAGTTCTTCTGTACCAAGCGTTGTAATTCTCGCATGTATAACATGGTGAGTAGGGTCAGTGGGAGAATCGCGTGCTACCGCAATAAGCGGATTGGCAGTGTGGTACCGCACGCGATGGATGGGTGGAACTGGCGGTCGAGTTCAAGCGGGAGATGGTGGAACTTCTAAGAGAGCGATATTGTCCTCTGCAGTAATAATCGATCTTGGGGGCGTGTTTGCCGTGATGGAGGTTGTTGTGTTTCGTAAAAGGATCATCTCATTTTGAGACTCTTCCATTCGGCTCACTTCTTCTAAAGAGATTCTGTCGTGCTTCGCCAATGTGGTCATGCCCATTGGGAAGTGGGGCTAAGCTTGACGTCCGACGATTAAGGATTGGTTTCGAGAGTGACGGGAGTTAGCGAGAGGCTCCGTACAAAGATTGCGCTATTGGTCATGATGATGTGTGTTCGCAAAAGTATGATTGAGGGAGTTTCTTCCATGACTGCCAAAGCTATGCGAAGACCGTTGAGGTAGAGTGAAAGTTTACTTTTAGCTTTGTTGATTAGTCCAAAGACACACAGTGTATTTAAAGAGCGAGAACTCGAATTTTAACGCTGAAAACCTCAAAAGAGGAAAACCACTGCCCGCCCAACAAAAAATGTTCCACTATGTATATGCCTCGTGAATCTTCCGAAAATTACAAGATGTTACAAGAAAGAACAACAACCTATGTAACAACGGTGATAATACTAGTGGCGTGCAGTGGGGAACTCGTGTGGAAAGGAGGTGGAACAGAAATATAGGAACAACCGCGAAATGCTGAACGACAGTGATTGATTATCAGGAGGGTCATGGTGTGAATGAGGTTACCAATGTCGGGCGGTGCGATCTTGCCGGGGATCTTCGAGCTTGAGCTCTCTCCTTCTTGCTCCCTCTCCTTCTTCACTTGGTCTCCAAAGTATCCCTTCATATGGAATATGAGGCTATTTATAGATTTGGAAGAGTGGCGGTCTTGTAAATACATGGAAAATCAAACCACCTCCCATCTGACGCTCGACGCATTCCTTTTGATCATTTGATGTATTTGAATATTTGGATGCTCAAAATGAGGTCGAATTGTGAGATCTTAGGTCGATTGTCGTCGAGATGCTCGATTTTATAAATACTCTATATTTGATGATCATTGAGGTTTAATTCATGTTCCAAAGTTCGACGATGTTTTGTGCGATCTTGACGATTTACTTGGGATCATTTTGCCTTTCTCAAGATTCATGCTTGATTGGGAATTTGAATATCATATCAAAATTAAAGTATATTGCTATATATTTGATACAAAGTATATATATATTTACACTAATACCAAGTAACTGAAGGTCCGCCCAATTGTAGTAATTTCTCCATTAAAGGATCGGGTAATTTCTCCATTAAGGGATATGGGATAAAGTACCTTCATAATAGACATGTTTAATAAATTAATTAATTAGCCAACTTAAAAAAAATTTGGCATAATGCAGGCATGACTGGTGCCAGAGCCGTATGATGATAAATAATTTTTTTTTAAAAAAAATAAATTGACCCCTCATTTTAAATATATCAAGTTTCATCTCGATTGTTGGAAAGATAATGACAACTTTTTAACAACTTTTGACAAATTTTGTTTCGATGATGAAGTGTGTAAATGATTGAGTAAAATTAAATATATGAGATGTTTATAATATATAGATTTTTGGTAATATATGATGATAATATCAAACTTTCATTATATTTTATATATTGAGTTTGAATCTTTATGTAATTCCTAGTTGAATCTTTTTCTTCTCTCATTTTAATAAAAAACAAATAATAAACTACACTGGATTATAATCACAGTACATGAATGACTAAAGATAACAAATAAAAGTAGCAAGACTACATGCCGCCTAATGTAAAAAAGATAACACATCTAGTTATGTTGCTATTTTTTATTTGTTATCTTTAGTCATTCATGATTTCTATGTATAATCCCAATAGTTTACTATTTGTTGTTTGATTAATTCAAATATGATGAGAAAGATTTCGAATTAAATAAAGATTCAAGACAATTTATATAGAATATAGTGAGTTGATATTACCAAAAAATCATATATTCAATAATCTGATACGACAAAAATAAAATGAAGTCATAAATATATTTAATTTTATAACTCAAGTCACACATTTACAAAAATCTAGTTAGATTGAATGTTGTTAACATTATAGTAGTATAATTTTATTATCTTCCAACGATAATCAAATCCAACACTGATGAGCGATATGACACAAAAAAAAAAATGGGATGTCAATATATTTAATTTGAACTCGTGTCATATTTACAAAAGATCACTCACCGGGCAGATTAAAAAGTAGTCAACATAAAAGATAATTTTTCGTTATCTTTCTAACGATACCAAAATCAAACTGGATGATGACGATATAACCAAAAAAATGAGGACGGTCAATTTAATTTTTTTAAAAAAATAAATTACCACGGCATACTAGAGGATGCCCAGTGACGACTAAGCCTATTTTTAATTTTTTTTAAACTGTTTAATTAACTAAACAAATTTATTATGAAAATTTCTCTTAATACCTCTGGAGTGGAAAGGCTAGATTAAGTGGACTGTGACGGTGGTCTGGTATTCAAATTTGTTATGCAGGAGTAGCCATGGCCTCAAGTGGAGAAGCCATGACAAGCGTGAGACCAAATTTCTCCCTGAGATCCAAATCCTTAGGCGCCATTCCTTCCGGCAAACTCCATTCAAAGGATTGAATGAACGAGGCCAGCATGAGCTGTACCATCCTAACACCCAAAGGCAGCCCCGGACAGATCCTCCGTCCTGAACCAAATGGCGTGAGCTCGAAGTGCTGTCCGCGGAAATCAATCTCGTATGCTCCTCCCAGGAACCTCTCCGGTAGAAAGCGATCCGGGTTCTCCCACACCCGCTGGTCTCTTCCGATGGCCTATACGTTCACAAGCACCGGATTAATTTTTAAAATAGACCTATTTATAATATTAATTATGTGATTAGACACATTAAAAAAAATTTAAAAATTTAATCGCTCAGTCAGCCGGCGACGGCGTGACTTCAGCCCGCTGACTGGACTAACATAAATAATTTTTTTAAAAAAATCAATTAACGACGGAACGTCTTCCTCTCTCTTTCTCTCTCTCTCTCTCCGTTATTTTCTCCCTCAAGCAATTGATTGATGGTAGGAGAAAATAACGGAATTTTTATTTATATATTTATATATTTAGTTATTTATATATTTATTTAAAATATATAATTTAAAAATAATTTTTATAAAATATTTTAATTATATATATATATATATATATATATTTATATAAGTCTATAATAATAATAATTACAAAAAATATAAAAAATATAAAAATAAAAAAAAATAAATAAATAATAATTTTTAATAAATAAATAAATAAAGAGAGAAATAAATATATAATAAAGAAATAAATAAATATATAAATAACTAAATATTTTATAAATATATAAATAACTAAATATTTATATAATTTAAAATTTATTTATTTATTTATTTAACTAATTATATATTTTAAATAAATAAATATTTTTAAAATAAATAACTAATTATATATATATATATATATATATATATATATAACTATTTATTTATTTATATATTTTAAATATTTTTAAATTATTTATATAACTTAAAAATATTTATATCATTTAAATATATAAATAACTAAATAAAATTTTCAAATAAATATATAATTTAAATATATAAATAACTAAAAAAATTTTTATTTATTTATTTAACTAATTATATATTTTAAATAAATAAATATTTTTAAATAAATAAATAACTAATATATATATATAGCTATTTATTTATTTATATATTTTAAATATTTTTAAATTATTTATATAACTTAAAAATATTTATATAATTTAAATATTTATGATTAATATTATGCCTATTTTATATATATATATAAAATAAAAATATTATATATACATAATATTTTTAATAATTATAAATTATTTTGATTTCATATAATATATAATATATTACTATTTTGAAAATTCTTTCATTTTTAATTGATTTTTTTTTTAAAATTATTTATGCGCCAGTCATCCAGTCAACGAGTGGCTGGCTGACGCTTCGACCGCCATGCAGACTCGATAACTAGATCTATTTTTAAATTTTTTTTAATGTGCCTAATCATATAATTAGTATTATAAAATGGCATATTTTAAAAATTAAGCCCACAAGCACCTGACTGTTCTTCGGCACCATGTAGCCGTTTATCTCCGCGCTCGCCTCCGCTTTGTGATGCAACAGAAGGGGAGCCGGCGGATGAAGCCGGAGTTTAGTACCGCTTGGAGGAATGGTAGTCTTGAGATGTCCGACTCTTCCACTTCTTTCTCAAAGCCGATAAGTGTCGCAATCTCCTTGCGAGCGCTCGTCATCAGTTCTGGCCTGTGAAGCAATTCTGCCATCGCCCACCCAATGCAGTCGAGCTAGTCTCTTCCAGCGACAAAAGAATCTAATAAAATTTAAAAGAAAAAAAAATCCCTTTTACTTTGTAACGATGACAAACATAGCGTGATCAATTACCAACAGAAAGGATATTATGGTTTTCTTGCTAAGCTTCGTTGTCTTCTCCATTAAGTTGAAGAAGCGCATCCAAAATGTCACCATTTGTTTTTCTACTTTCTGCCGTGGCTGCCACTCGATTTTCTATCTTTTGATAAAAAAAAAATCATATAACTTTTTATGGTATGCAGTAAAACGATGCCTCCGGCCTTGCATGTCTATTGGAGCCAACAAAGGGAAGAAGTCGGAGAGGTTCGGTCTTCCTGCCTCCATTATCCCCCACATCAAATCCTTCAACTCTCGAGCTGATTCAGATTTGAAATCTACCATATCGGTGGACAAGTAGGTGGCCGATATCAGATTGAGCACGGTGCAGAACGCTGCTCGAGCAATGCACGACCTCCCCTCCTTCCTGATCCTTTCGAAAGCAGATGGTTTGCATTGAGAGACTGTGTAATTGGATATGATCCTTCTCTTTCAAGTAGAAATTTAAAACTGCTGATTTTTTGTCAAATAATCCAACTTTTCTTCTCCGTCAGTAGAAATATATCAATGAGCATGTGACAGAATAAAATACATTCTTAGAACTGCCAGAATCATGATTCATATTCTTAATATATGATAAAATCTGAACCAGATTTGGCTTTAGAAGAGAAGAATTAGTCCACGGAAAGCATTTGGCGAGAACACTGAAACAAAATGAGAATTCAAGAAATAGGTGATATTTAGATTCAGGCTCCAAATGATGAAGAAAATCATGTCAAAGGAGAGTAAATATGATGAATATTTTAAATAACTGCAGTATTCAAACCATCCATATATAAAAAAACCATGTATCGAGAAACTGATGCATGACTGTTTATGCCACATTTGAGAAAACCAATTGATTAACTCGTGAGGCATGTTACTGTAGAAAAATTCAATAAATATTTTATGAAGTGGGTTTAGAAAATTATTCTAGCAGATGGAGTTCTAGCCGTTAGAATTAATGGGTGCTGCCTTAATTGCCTCCTTTAAAAAGAGGTCATTAAAACATGAGAGATCTCAATTATGTTATCGCAATATTTGCAGTCCACCGCAAACGATAACAGCAATGGTTTCACATTTTACAGGTATGTGCATTACTAGTTCTGGTGTTATAGGACCAACGAGATCACCCCCTTAGGATGCATCATTTGCTACCTTTCCTATTTTATAATTATGCAGTCCGTGATTAACTTCACAGTTAGTTTGCCTAATCACGTGCAAATTCATGTTAGTTATTGTGGTGATATTAAGTTAATTGATAATCTTAATATATGCAATGTATTATTTATCCCTAACTTTTGATTTAATTTAGGGGCTATTTCATTACATGAAAAAAGAAATGTAAGGTATTCCAAATGCATGAGTTTTAAGAATTTTGGAATATGATTTAAATAATTTAAATTGCGGTGTAAATTTCAATATATTTCAAATTCAACTTATAGTTCAAATTAAGTGTATTTGTAATTTGCCTAAAATTGAGCAAATTTCAAATTCATAATTAAGTATAAAATGAGGCTAGCCATTCACTAACACTCATCGCCAACTAAAGACTAACCATAGCTTGCTAGCCACCGCCACCCTTTAACCGACCACTACATGTTGTTATTACCACTTGTCACTCTGACCGTCAATCATCGGCCGCCACCCATGTGGCCTAGTAATCAAAATTAGAGATATTTTACTATGTATTCATGACTTTAAAAAAATAAAAAACAAATCTCTCTCTCTTTGAAGAATTTACAACCAAATAAATAAAAAATAATATAAATATAATATTTTTATTTTACATTGTATTTCAATATTAGGTAGTTAAATAACCTTTATTTTCTGTGATTGCTCTGTTTATAGTATAGTAGGTTATTGCAATGTCAATCAATGACTATTTTTATTATTTAGGAAGGATATACAATAGGACTGTGATTGGCAAAGGTAAATAGCCCGGGAGATTACTATCTTTTAGATTCACATAATCATCATGCAAATTTGTATTTTAACAACATTTAGATTCATATGTGTCACATTAACTTTGAACATCCTTCAAATAAATTATTACATAACATATTAAACTAATTGACAATCAGGATCATGTCAGGTCTATCCCTTAGTCAAATAATGCATCTTGACCTCTATCTCACATCACAGAATGTCTTATACTGCCATCAACTTAATACAATGTGGCATATGAGATTATTATCATATTCATGCACAATTGAGATACCTCTATTTTCACACTATATTTGATAATTACATCAAATTTGCCTCTCTCTCGCCATATATAGTAAGATGAGATTTTATTATGATATAAGTGGAATTCAATATGAAGAATTTGACAATAATATTTAAAATCATTACCAATCAAATTAATTGGCACCCACAAAAGATATAAATTATATGATGCAGAATAAAAAAATATATTTTTATATTCAGATTTAATCAATATTATAGATAACTCAATTGCGAATTTTGTTCTTTATTGGCTGAATGAATCTTATTGATGCTCTAATTCACTTACGTTTAAAATACATGTAACATTTTATAAAGATGACTGTAAAATTATTGTGGAGAAAATAAAATTTTAAAGTTATTATGGGTCTTATAAATATTTTATTTTCTAAAAGGTTAGCTGCAAATCAAAAAGCTAGTTGTCAGATATAATTATAATTAATTTCTTAAAAATAAAGCCGCCAACAAACTATCCCTGATGAACCATTAATTTCACCAAACTGCCATTGCGAGACATAACTTGATTGATATCACTTTAATCATCAATTGATCACATCTGAATAGTAGTCGGAGACTGCAACGTTCCTTTCACCATGATTACTAAAACACTTCACATCTACAGAAATTTTAACTTAATATGCTTTTAATAACATCAACATGGATTCAAAAACTCTTCGAAATGCTTGCTATGAGATGCGAGTAATGGTTATCCCAAATTTAACATTATCTCTTAAAATTCTATTGTCCACGTCTGAACAAAATTTTGTTCCAAGTTAGTCTTCTAGCTTGAACCACAGGATGATCATCAAGCAATTAGATCAGATGCAAATTAATATATAAAGTTAAGTATAATTTTGATGGATAAGTAAATATATATGAATAAGAGGGAGCAGACTGCATTAAAATCTTCACATCGATTGCCAAAATGGTGAATCATGGTGCTTCTGGCCTTGGCAACCATCTAGGATTGAGTTGGCTTTCAATTTTGCATAGATATTTCTTTATTATATGATGGTTTGCTTCTAGTGCTTCACATATACTTGCCACCTAGATTCACCATTAAGGGTGACAGAGTGTTGCGATACAGAAGGTTAGCTTGCAAATTTCATAATTCGATCTGAGAACTCAAGCAATCATCATGCCATTGGTGCTCTATATTCTTTACAACTTTAATTAGATTTGGCTCTACATCACAAGTGTTCACTGTGCTATCATTGTATTATTAGTTTATGTAAACGATATCATCATCGGTCGACTCTCTCTCTCTCTCTCTCTCTCTCTCTCTCTCTATATATATATATATATATATATATATATTCGTCTAGAAAATCAGTCGCCAGGTAGAGTGAAAGTTTACGCCTTATTTTGTTGTGAAATCCAAAGACACAAGGTAATTAAAAAATAACAAGAGATTTAATTTAGCGTGGAAAACCCGAAAGAGGGAAAAACCACGGGGCCTAGCCCAAGAAAAAAAGCTTCCACTATGTATCTCTGTTTGAGTACAAAATCTT